>QEWY01004161.1:1252050-1749983 GCA_006503575.1 Baylisascaris schroederi | reverse complement strand
CACTGGCATTTGCTTCCCCTTTCCTGCAGATAGAGTTTTTTCTGAGCATCATCACTCCTAAGCACCGTATTTTCTCGAATATAAGCCCTCTTTAACCACTTATAATAATACTGATTCCTTTAGGAAATCTTACATCAAGATAAGATGGACAAGGAGTTGGCTGGAGCCTTCAGGACTACCGGGAACTCAGCTATAATCAGACGAAAAATTTTAAAAACCAGCACAAGAAGGACTGAAAGTTTCATAAATTGAATCGAAAAACATCCGGACATACAAATTCCCGGTGCCCTTTTCAATCACATAGGCGATCACAAGAGCCTGTCACCTGTGATCGATAAGATTAGATCATTCAAGCAATTTTATCATAAAACTTTTATTTCACAGCATAAGAAATTATTGTGACAACTTGCCAATTATTGGTCGCAAATTTTAACAACAATATACAACGAGAAACACCCCAAAATTAGAGGACAAGGGTTGTGACTGGAATATAAAACGTCAACCAGCAGTATCCTAGACGATTACAAATGATCCTTTAATATGTTCGCACAATGTGGAATGATCCTCGCAGTGCCGAAAGTACAAAAAAATCGATACCGATATCGTTTGCATTTCCATAACATTGGTTGATGAAGTTATGAAGCGAGAATCCCCTCCACATTAATACACCTGCCTCTCGATATTGCGCATAAATGAGATCATCATCCTGTAAAGCTGCCGCCGACCCTATATGACATGCCTGCAAGTCAATCGAAGTCATGATCATTCAGCTTTCAGATCGAATCATAGACTGACCACTAACCTCTTGTGAAAATACCCAACTTTCACATCAGAGCAAGAATTACGAAAAACTGTAGTTTGCCGTAAAATCCCAGTTGGATATTGCAGATGTTTCCCCGGATTTTGGGCAAGTGAATACAACTTTTCTGAGATTTTCTTGAAGCGAAGATTAATTATGCTCTAAAGATTTTAGCAAGATGCAACAACCATATACAATATTCCAAAATTGTGAAAATAAATCATTTTACCCTTTTTTCTGGCAGATGGGAGGGTTATTAACAAAATAAATCTTGTCAAGGTGGGGACCACTTTCTTGCCCAAAAGTTTATAATGAACGAGGCGTTGGAAACAAGATTTGTTAAGAGAAAGGTCTTATTCCATGCTTTATGAAGTAGATAATATTCAAGCTTGAGGTTACAGAGATAAGAATTGCAAAAAAAGGAAACGAGTGCAGAAAAAGAACCTCTTCGCCAAAATTCGTCATGTAGAATGAGATACGCCCTTGTCGCTGTGCGTCATAAAGGATTTTATCCATCTGCTCCAAAATTGACATTTTTCTATAGATGTCGATCGCAAACTCCTTCAAATGATTAAAACGGTTCAAAGCGGTCAATAAAGTGTTTTATGCCACTTGCATTTTATTTTCACTGCACAACATTTATCATTTATATTACTTATACCATTCAAGGTTTATACCATTCAATAGCGCTTACCACTCATACCACTTTACACCACTTAACATTTACAGAAAAAATGTGGGTAATATGTAGAGTCCAAATACTTTTGATGCAAAAATATAACATGTGGTGATTCTCAATGAGATACTCCTTTACTCACACAACACACTTATTTAATACTTCAGTTGAATATTATACTACTCTCATAATTTTCTCTGTCTCTTATACTTTATCCCCCAGTTGTGACTCTTTATAGAGAAAGTTAGAATTCTGTTCTGTTGGAATATTTTCAATCGCGAAGAAAACGAATGAAAACACTTTCTTCTATTTAGCTAAAGCTTCAAACAAAGAAAGACTTTATTGCTTTACACTCCCACATTATTCATCCTAAAAGATAACAAACATCCTACAACTGCAATAATACGGTAAGGACATTGCGACTTTTGGTAAGCAACAAGAAATGAAAGCATTCAAGATAAACGTTATGCCAAATCGCTATTCATTCCAATCAGAATTAGAAATTACATCGAAAAATTATTTATCAATTTTCAGAAAAAGGATGGAAGAAGATACCTTATCGAAATTTGGATCCTGCGATGGATCGATGAATTTTCCTGTCGAATCGGTTACTCGATAAATCGGTATTGTTGGTGCATGTAAAGGATCTATCAATGTCATTCTTTCAGTGAACTCAGCCTGCAAAATAGCGATTAGACAGTTACATTAATGCAATAGGTGCGATATGCGTCTTTGCATTTCTTCTCATTTGTTACGTTTAAAAGTGATTGAGTAAAATGATTTCTTTTTTAATTCGACTAATATTTTATGATTCATTAATGCTGAAATGCTTAATTTGCATTGCATTTTGCCGCAGCGAATATAACGTCTATAATCTGTCAAATACGAAAAAAAAGCAAATAAAAGCGCTGGAAGGAGTGATACGATATGTGCCTTTGAAGCTGCATCCACTCGACCTGCCGGTTTCAAAAATTACGATAAACGCGCAGCAATGAATTGAGGTTTTCAATGAATCGACCGCGCATATTAATGTCTCACAAAAAACCTGTTTTCTTTTTACAAAGCAACCTATGTAAACTGAAAAATCGATCGATTTAGAACATGGGATGTACATTACACGTATATCATTCCATACCTCTAATATCAGTGGGCCCCCCCTTGACATTAACGAACAAAACGGATCAATACACAACACTGACGTATGTACGAACACGATATCGCTAATAATCCGCTTTATAAGCATAAAAAGTCATTAAAAATAGTGCATTAATTACATTAGGGAGAGCATTGCAGTTGCAAATACAGCGATCAACAAATAAGGGCAATCGACTTTCATATGAAAGCGTCAAAGACCACTAAAAATTAGTGATACTTTCGAATGAACTGACAACAAATGAGAGCTTTTGAATAAACAGAGCACTGAATTCAGCAATTTGAATATATTTGTTTACTTGTAAATTCCATTTTTGCACGTCCTTCATGACAAATTGCACAATAATTTTTGATGCGTTCGAATGTAATGCAGTCATCAAATACGAATTATATTCAATACAAAAAAATATTCGAAATGNGAAAGTATCGTAATAACGCAATCACTGCAAACAATTTTTTATGAAGCAAACATAGAATGCCACGCTTGAGATCACTTCCTTCAACATTTACATCAATAAAAAGACTGCTTCTCTTAGAAATACACATCATTTATTACCTCTCAATGTGCAAACATAGTTTCGGTGTTTTCTCAAAAAACCTCGTAAAGTATTTCACTTTCTTCATTTAAATTTGAGATACGGACGCGCTTCTTTGCACTTTGTTCTGATCTTATTCCAATAAGTAGTTGGGCTAATCTCAATTACGGTTCTGCTTGTGGAATTTTGTTGCCCTTTCCGTCATTTTAGTTTTTTGAAAAGAATTTCAGTTTTGCGTTTCGAAAATCCCCTTTCCATGACCTCTCAATGTACAGCCACCTTGTTGATACTCTACAAACGACTATGTAACTTATTAGAAATTAGTCACTAGGAAAGGGGAAAGAATAGAATAGAGAAGGTAGATTAGCGAAAGTGGCATTATTTGCAATTGCATAATGTCACAGTGAGAATAAATTAGAGAAATCACAGTTTATCGCACTTAGGTATGTTGCGTATGAGTGAGAAGGAAATTCAGGTTGCACCTGAGCTGAGATTTCATTTATATTCATATCCTCCATTACCTGCATATTTGATCTTTCCGATGGATAAAAGTTTCTCTTTTCTTTATTGTCAAAAAGTCCCAAATGCACATTTCATGCCGACTGTATGTTTCTGATCAATTAAAAGCATTTTTTAGCATTGAGGTTTTGAGCGGTTTCGTGCACAAGCGTAGGCTAATTAATTTAAGATATGTGCAATAGGAAAAATGGCGCAAATGTCAATGCCGCAAAATCGTAGCCCCAAATCAATAGAATTGCAGAAAAAAACCTCGCCAGTACCCAACCTCAATTAAACATTGCATTTACATACTTTTAGCGTATAGTGAAGAACAATGAAACCATTTGAATGATAAAACATATATTTGCACTATAGTTATATCAGAAATGCCCATACATTAGCGTTAGTGAAGGATTTCAACGCCAACCATCGAACTATTTCGAAGGAAGCAGCGAATTCGATGATACGAAATATTCGGTGAAATGATTAAAAAACATATATTTGCACTATAGTTATATCAGAAATGCCCATACATTAGCGTTAGTGAAGGATTTCAACGCCAACCATCGAACTATTTCGAAGGAAGCAGCGAATTCGATGATACGAAATATTCGGTGAAATGATTATATATATTTAATTGCCTGAAATACTACTCTATGCAACTGCTCAGCGATTAGAAGCGTGGAATTATATGCAATTGGCAATAAAATAATGACAGCCGGCAACTATCAGTGGAATCAGTCTCATCAAAAAAGCACTCATTGTGAATTAGCACGTGTTCACTGTTGAGTTGAAAGAAGCGACAGTGGGATTCAAGATCGCTATCGATGAGGAAAAAACGTGGACAGTGGGAGATTGGAAGAGTAGAAAATTTTGAAATAGAAAACATTTCTGCCATCTCCCATTGTGAGCTCTCCCTACTGAAATCTGGTAACGATTTATGCTGTTCTGAGACGAACAATAATTTCATCCCAAATACTGGAGTGCCCATGTATACAACTATCAGAAGTAAGGATGATGGCCTCCCAGAGTCGACGATGAAGAGTTTCGGCGACGATTGCTTCTTTCCTCATCGAGAATTGTACCAGTGAAAAGACGAATTTGTTTTCGGCTCAGCAGGTTCCTACATCCTCATTTAGGAACGTGCTGAGTCGGAGAATATCGACCACAAACATTAGGCGACAATGGTTTTACATGCCTATACACACTTAATTGAACAGTTCACTTGCAAGGTCCAAACAAAGATCAACACCCCAATTCTTTGAGGTTTTAAGTTCAAAAAAACAGTCAAAGGAAGGGTATGGCCAATACTAGTGGCGCATTACATGGGCAGATCGTGCGTGCGATACCTGGATAAAAACAAGAGACCTAAACGGAGAAAAACATGATTAAAGGTCACGTCGCTGACAGCTATGAACTAAGCTGCACCAGTACTACGCTCTCGAACATCAAAAACCACCCTTCTCACCAACGCCTACAACAACCCTTCCGCACGACCACCCATCAGAAAACCAATATTAATTGTATCAAAATGCACGAGACCAACATTCCTTCTGCAAATACCTCTACTCATCGCTATTCAGACGGAGCACCGATTGAATGATCGAAATTAAATAAGTGAAGATTCTGTCAGAGAGAAAGGAAGAGAAATAACGACATATAATTATCCCACGGGAAATCACTGAAACGCTTCCATTGCAAATTAGTATCGATGAAATCAGAATCGCTGGCAAGCACGATTTCGAAATAAAATTAGCGCTTTCATGATATGCTGTATGTGAAATGCCCCATTCTCATTCATCTAAATCCTCTCAAATGTCTTAGATACTTTCTTATATAATATTTGAAAATCACAGCTTATCCTCATCCCAGCTAAAATGCACTCTAAAGCAACTCATATGAGAAAATAATTCCCATGTAATTACATCATTCTGTTAACTGATGGAGGTTGTACAAGCGACACTAACTGAAACTGTCACAACATCGTCCCTAAAATTCACAGAAAGAAATTCTGCAATAACTTCTATGATAGCTGCAATTTATATCTTCAAAACTGGAAAACCTAAAATCTACATAACGATCTGTACATGTTTATAAGCACGAGCATAAAAATGAACTTGAGCAGATAAAAGAGTACAGCAGAAGTGAACTGCCTCATTCGTACACACAAAAACACGCGCCATAAAATTCTTATCGATCTATTCTGTTCATATATCGACCATACACCAAGCACACATAAAAGCACGTCGACCAACCGATCGAAAAATATTTCGGAAATAAAATATACATACGAATGAAACAATATCTAATTCAGATGCACATAGAAACTACAGTAGAGAAATTAATTGAGCTATAAAATGCGAAAATTCAATCAGCAAAAGGCGACGAAAACCCTTCAAGTTCCTAAATAAGCACATATGCGACAAACCTGTCAAAATTTTTTGAAATAAATTCTGTAACCAACAACGAGACTACACGACAGTCACTTACGACAAGCAAGAAAAGCAGAGACCATCCTCCAGTTGTCGGGGCGATCACATCTCTTCAGGCCCTCAGCCAAACCGAATTCGGAACCTCCGCAACCTCATCGCGGTCAATGTCGACCGCTCTAAAAAACACGCGTCGCATAAAAGTGACTTTCAAAGAGACCGTAAGTGCGAAGAAATTCGATGCAATTTGCATGAGCAATTACATAGATGCATGTTTGAACAACGTTTCCACAACAAGGAAATAAACAACATTTCGACAATGCAAAATTTTCACTGCAAACCGCAAACGCAGATGCGAATCCATCTAGTAATGCTGAAATTACCCATCAGCAGCGTTTACATTCCAGCTACTTCAACACTGCGAATATTTCCATACCTTTGCGTGTAAAGGAAACAGGGAGCACTTACTAATTCAGAAAAGGCAATAAACAACTGCATTAGAAAAACAATACTCGATTATTAATGCAATACTTGATTCCACATAAACTTAAGCAATCAGTGGTTAAGCTCTTGCAACAATTTCACTCGAATCTTTTTCTAGAACTTTGTTGTGCTCAATTTCGTACAACAACAGGCTCCTCCCAATAATATCTGCAAGCGCTTTCTGTGATGGGAAGGAAGAGGAGAGGAGTGGGAATTGGCTAACTGGATCAGCTCGTTGCTTTCTAAGGACTTATCGGATCCTTCGTGGAAGATCACTGCCTTTCTCGGACAAAATGAGTTTCGATGGTGAATCCTGAGAGGATCACTCTGATTTCAAACACAGAATATAAACCTTAGAGTCTAATATATACACAACTTTCAAATCAAACATTCATTGAGATTAATACTGCAAATGTATCAAATCTCATACTTAGCGAGTATTGCATCAAGCATGCGCACTTTAAATGTGCAATTGAAAATTTATGAAAAAATAGATTACCTATAGCTGAACTCAATCCCCGATTGTAAACGGATTCAATGATGCTGTAAAATATTTGCTTTTTAGGAGCCGATTAAGTGAACCGCTTAAGCAGGAAACTTGTGCGTTTCTATGAGAATTCCCTGAATCGTTTAGATAATTATCACTTCTGATAAAAAAGTTTCAAATGAAAATTAAGCGTACTCTTTAAACCTAAAGAATTTCAATCACACGGACAGCATTATTGCAATCTTTAAAGAGAATAGTGCAAACTGAGGCATTCCCATTTCGAATTGGGTGATAACTCATCGTTTATGGCGAATAAGCCAAACAATGCCCAATGATAATGAACAACTATTCGCTTTGACTACCGCTTATTATAGCTGAATAAAATCAAAAAACAGAAGCATTATCAATCACCAACTTGATAATAATTGCAACGCGAGTAAACATAACGATAAAAACTGAAAAAATGTGAAGAAATTATGACGACGAAACTGAACTAATATTTTCATATCTCCATAAAGTACAGCATTAAGAATTGTAACGTCAAATAAATTTATTTAAATTGACGACTTTTAAAAGATTAAGTTAAAGAATAAAGGAGAAAATAAGGGAACATAATGCAAAATTTGAAAAAGTATAGCAAATGAAAAAAAAGCTCAAATCTTATCAAATTTAAAAAATAAACGAAAACTGAGCAACAATCATTGAAGGGAAATAGGCAACAATAGTTAACTGCTCTCAATAACACTCAATTATTAAAGACTTTAGTGAGCAATGCAAAACCGCAATATGGCCTGGTTATGCCCCTATTTGTCTGCACCTTTGTATGTATGTGCTGAATGCGTTTTGGACATTACTCAACGGATATATGATTTGGGATACATCGTCTTTGGATTCTTCATTGGAAACATGATTTTTTATTGTCTCAGCTCTTTTGCTATTTCAGCAAAAACATTAGCTTTGATTCAATCTAATTTAGCTTTTTCTTCTTTTGTTGATAAACGTCCGATGTAATAATATCTAATCTCTGCAAATATACAATCGTATTTTAAAATGTGGAAATTTCAATGAGGAATAGGAAAACGTTTTAAACAAACCAAAAAATAATTGTCTACGAAAATATCGACTAATCATCAGTTGCAGCTGGTTGTTCATCACAAATAACAACCTTCATCGGAGCTGAATCCGTAAAAGCCAATATTTCAAAAATCACCTCGATTACGATTAAAATTATAATCATCCACTCAAGTGTTGATGCCTGAAATTTGTAATTTCCTCAAGCAAATTTTTCGCGATAATGAATGCTACCAATCGATAAACAATCAGCAAGGAAAAAGGAGAGGAAATTCTCACTTCTGGATAGGACAGCTCATTGGCCACAATACTCGTTCATTATAACACTAACAAAAATGCGCAATTAATACCAAATATCAATTATTCTGGGAAGAGGAACATCTGCTGAGCCGCTATCATGGATGCTCACCTCCTCAAGCTTCAAATTGCCTCATTGAACGAAAAATGAAAAGACTGAAGAGAGAGCAAAGCGTCTCACACAATTGTAAATCAAAACTTTAATAACAGTACCATTATTCTATTCCAAATGTTCTGCTACATGCATTAATTTGTGATGCATCTCATATCTCAGTGAATTGTTTTGTTTCTAGAGTAAAAATTTCGAATAAACTTTTAAGTCGAACACATAATCTGCATAACTTTTCGTCAATTTTGTCAACTCCCATTTGCAATAAACCACATCACGTAAACTTCCCTCCGCCTCTTTCCCCCTCCCCACTCTTTAACCAACATCGTAAAAAATTCTAATCAAAATCTATAACAATGTTTACCTAACAGAAATACATAAAAACCGGAATTATGGAACAATGTAATCGTGAAAGTTTGGGGTGCTAAGTTATATATTACTTTCACTAATCAACCCTTTATATAACTATCAATAGTTTCGCAATGATTTTGTGCCGAATCTTTGTTGTACAAACGAATGCTATCACAGAAAGTTGTCACCAAAGCAATTTCAATATCTTCGAGCTAATCCTTTTTAGCTCATTTTTTCGTATTTCGTTGCCATCCAGTACAGCACAATTCACGTAAAATCATCTCGCTATAAAGACGTATTGCAGCAATAAAGTGAATCAATCGCATTACAATTGATTACTGGCAATATGAAAAAGAAACCCAACAATACGCACGTACATGTCGATGACTTAGCATTCCATCAATCAACTTCACCAAATCCTCGCAATAATCTAGTCGACTATTCAATAGCCTGCAACTATTGACCAAGTCAGTTAAAATATGAGATTATCGACCTATAGCTTCCCTCAATTTTGAACATCGCAGGCATCGGATTTCGTCCCAACTTAAGAGGAGCCTATTTTTAAGTTATATTTGTTTTCTCTACTATAAAAAGATGGAAACTGAAACATTATGAGAGCACTTCTTAGTCCTTTGAAAAAAGTCATATTTGTGTAAACTAATATAACAATAGATAATAATAAAAAGCACTCAATAAATCCAAAAGAATGAGCAACAAACTTAAGTCTTCGCGGTACAGTGAAATGACGAAGCGCCATCTCGTAGAAATGTTCCAACTCTTCACGCTCCCAATAGAAATCCGTATTCAACAAATTGCAATTCAAGTTTATTGAATGCCTAAAAAAGAAGATCCACTGACTGCAATAACTCTTCACCAATGCAAATAACTGGCAAGACATTAAGTAACAATGCGGTTTTTCGCAATATTATTCTTCGTAAAAATCTTCGATATTATTCTTAAAATGTTTCAGCTAAATGAATAAAAAATATATGCAATAATATATTGAACGATTTACTTTCAATCAGATATAGATAAACACGCAATAAGATATAAAGTTTACGGGCAAAACCATTACTAATGACGTTTATTGGGCGACGTCCTTTCCACGCAAATTCTATACAATCGACCAACCTCGACTACTTCTTAATATTTCCCTCTCAGCCACTACAATGCTTGACTAACTTTAATAATTCTTTTAGCGATAATCTTCGTTCTCTTCACTGGCGATGTGCAGGGCCGGAGAGGATGAAAGGAGGCAAACAGAGGGCACAAGAGGGAGCACATGACGGTATTTATAACTGAGCCCATTAAATGCTATTCAGCAGTTATATAATTTCAGTGGGTTTTCGTCGGTCGCCATTGATGCTGAGCGATCTTGCCATCAATACCTTACACTACCCTCTATTGTCCCTTCTGCTAAGTGTCTGTAGTTCCACTATCAACATTCATTGCGCACCACATTAACTTGTGTTGTTCAGCCTGCCGAAACTTGATGGACAATGCAATCAGAATTGATGGACAATATGAAGGGGGAATCAGCGAATACAAAGCCCATAAATTGAGATAAGAAAAAGTGAGTTACTTTCAAATTTCGTTGCAGAAATTTCTATCAATTCGCGTTTCCTTCAGCTCTGCCCACTTGCTTGCAAGTTCACCTCCTCCCCTTTCTCCTATCGAACATGGAAGGACGATGGTTCGCCTCTATGCGATTGAAATAACTACATCTCATCTCCATTAACAAAACAGCCTCCATGAAGCCGACAGCAGATGAGGCATTGTTCGTGAATTCGTTGCCTCAAATCGTCGAAAAACTACCAATTCTAAACCCCATTCTCTTAGTTCAGACGATTATTTGAAAAATCGAAAATTTCAACAAACTCGAGAAAAAGCCAAGTGATTATGCACCTGAGTGCAGAGAACTGCCCAGTCTTCTTGAGTGCCTCCTTTCTACGCCATGGTATCACTCCTTGACTTAAAGCTTTCGTTGTTCCAGCCAATGGTTCGGCTTGTTCGCTTAGCTGCGATTCCCATATTGCTATTTTCACTATAAAACACAAATCTGAACACTGCGTTCTATTAGATCTTCCATATTTTCACCGTTGTCCTAAAATCAGTGTTTATCATGGTTCATCATGACCTGAAACTTATGGGATCCAACAATTCATGCTTCAGTTAACCCTCGTTTCCCTATTAACACTAGTTTTCTTCGAGCATAGACATGGGCATCGAATAAAACAAAGCTCGAAGTCTACTTTTTCAATACAACCCACTGTGCATTTGCAGATACAGTTCCACAACAATATAAACCCTGCTAAAGCCTTTTTTGATATTTGCCAGGACTTCATAAATCCATTCCGATAGGACCAACGGCACAAATGCAATCATCTGATCGGAATTCAACGCGAGGGAAATTACCTGAAGCTGCCATGCCATGTGAGAATGAATAACGTTCGAGAATTGAGAAATTTGAGTTGTGTCCTCGTTCATATTTGCCAACATTCAGCAATAACTGATCACTGCTTATTTGAGTGCTTCCTCTGAAATAATTATTTCATCTCAATTTGCGCCCTTCTATATGGGAATAACCGTCAGGATTTTTGCAGCAGCTGCCATCCTTTGAGAGAATAAAAAATATTGAAAATTAAATCCTTTAGCCAAAGAGATAACTGTTCCAACTGCGACAACACGGTAAATTATTCGTGATTTATACCTTTTCAAATGAGCGAAATAATGCTCTCATATAGGGCTAATATTATTCCGATAGCAAAATAAATAGAATTCTCTAAAATTATACGCTTACAAATAATAGAAATACAACGTGCTAAAGAAACAGAGTATCGACCAGTTGATTAGATTTTTCCACTTTTCTTACGCACAAAACAGAGAACCGCCTGTCGAGACGTCGCAAAAAAATTATCAGTGATAAAACATTTCATCGTGTTTTAAACAAGCAGGGAGTAGAGATTCAATTTATCTACATGCATCAGTACCCAATCTACGATAGCAATTCTTTTTATCTACAAATTATATACGTCAAATGTCAAGAAGATAGATTTTTAAATCATGGGTTATGAGCATGCACATACGTGAGCCACGCCTTCAAAGAGTGCAAAAAGAACGAAAGACGAAGAAAAATGCATTTCTTATTCACTATATACAACATGAATTCAAATAATTCCAATATTTAAATAGGAGTGGACTTGAACGTTAGAACGTTATTTCCGATATTCGTTTCTATTTCAAAATAAAATTTTTGAATAAAGCAAGACGTCGTAATGTAGTAACATACTCGTCTTTTAAAGCGAATGGCATTGTATCGATTTCCTCTTGAACCATCCTCGAATCATATTCCGATTCGACGTGCCTCTCCAAACAACGCAACACTTGGGCTCGCTAAAACACTTTAAGAAACATTGAGGACAATTGCATTAATAGAATAAAAGCAAATAAATTTGGCAATGAATTGAAATACTTCTTTTTTTTCTAGCGACTAAACACCAGCTAATAATCGAACGACTTCAACTTAACAACTTTAAATTAGGTTATTCAACCCCTTTATGTAAAGCATGACCGTTACAAAATAAATCATGTCTTGATCAAAAGTTAAAATTCTCAGTTTCACTGGAGTCCACATATATTTTTCTGGCAAACTAAAGGCAGCCAAGCGCTTTTTGAATCTGGTCGAAGTTCTTTCACAACCTGGAGATCATACTTAACCATGTTGGTCGCGCAAATTAAAATTCCTTGGATCAGGTCAAGAATGTGAGGTTTTCGGGCATTGCCCAATGATCTGTCACCAAGTTCGGTCGGCGATCAACTGATCGAATAATAAACTTTGCCCACAAAGATCTTAGACGCTTTTATGCAAGACGCTAAAGATCTTTTATGCGCTAAATAGAACAAAATCAAAAGTGGGCATTATGATTCAAGAAGGAACTAAACTTGGGGCGTGGCTCACATCAACGTTGAGAAATACCTAATACTTTTTTAATTAACGAAACAACAAATGACTAAACACCGCTTTCAAAAGTGGAATTATGCAAATGAACACCGCATGTAGTTATGCAAACCTGATAATTAAACGCAGATAACTTTGCATAATTCAGTCCTTTTCCATAAAATCAAATGCACGATGACGGACTTCAAGAGGACATATTTGAGGGCAAACTTTTACAAACAGTTTCTTCCCTCTCACTTTTCTTCATAAGGTTTGAACACTAGCCATTTCGAACTGTTTCTCCAATGGATAAACAATGTTAGTTTCTTAAGACAAATAAACGGAAGCGATGTTGCAGAAATCAACACTTAAAGACAACAAGTCACCTCGGCATTCTCCATGCCCCAAAACACAACAACGCCATCGGCAAACACAAAGAACTCGCGCACTGACTCCCGATCGATAATGTACTGCTCCTTCGGAACAAAATGAAGCCCCTCATCCGATTCTGGAAGTATAACTTTTCTACGAAAAAACCTCAAGTTTTATTCAACTCTCACTTCCCGCCCAATTACAAATTCGTTCAAAATTCAGACATCGCACGGGTGATAAAATGAGAGAAATTTTTGAGATGGAAATGTGACAGAAGGGAAGGGGGATGGGAGAAAAGGAGAGAGGGGATGGATGCGCGAAGAGAAAAATCTCTTTCCTGGTTTCAACAATTTGAAAATAGGCGAAAAGCGATGAATTATAATGCGATCTAACAATAGTTTCATCAAGCACTAAAAAAGATCCTTAAAAAGCGTAACGATCGAAAGTTGCCAAAGGATTATTTCGTAACATTTTCGCAGAAATGATTATTCGGCATTAACTATGATAACTAATATTGTCTTCACATTCATATAAAAAATTCTCAATTTTTGCTAAAGTAAATTACTTATTATAAAATGGGCAAAAAATGGTCGACACAGCAGCAAAACCTAATATACAACGGTTATACTGCTCAAAAATCATTCGGATGTTTCAATCATTTTCTGTAATAAAGATGAAAGAGCAGTGCACGGACAAAGCACAGAGATGGATGGCGATGAAATTCGATTGTACGAATAGAAAAAAACCTTCATCGACGCATGCTGGTTGATAAACGTGTATCAAACGACTGTCCTTCGCCACCGTTGAAAGATCGAACGATTCGGCTAAGGGAATTGCCACTATGTATGGTCCAATTATCGGCTGCAAACGCAGATTTCCTTCACAAAACATTCTGCGATATTACAATGAATGGTTTGAGAATGAAGAAGATGCGGTACAAATCCAAAACGACTGTTCTAGAGAGTCGTTTATTTCATGCAAAAACATTTCAAATTTTCACAGTATGTAAACATGGAATAAAATATGGTAACAATTTCAAGCACAACAATACTGTAGTAAATGCGACAAAGATCGGCAACTTATTTGCGAGAAAAGTACAAATGGAGGCCTCAGAAGAATTCCGCATAGGGGTGTTTCGAGGGACCTCGAGTGCATAAACTGGCTCGAAGTGCTAGGCACTTCGATGCTATTTAAAAAGAAGAGGAAGAAAGAGGGGGACGAATGATCGCACATGACTGCTAGGATACTCTTTCAATAAGAATATCCCTAAGCGTCAAAAAATAGTAAAACTCCGACCTGAAAGTCATAGGCGGCAGTAAGTGGACGTCTTTTACGCACATTTTTTCGGGGTGCACGATATCGTTGTGGCTCGATAGGTGCAACTGCTTCAAGTGAACAGAGCAAACTACATTTGTGCACACATTTGAAATCTGTTAACATACATAAACGCCTGAAAACTAATGGCATTTCGCAATATAAATTTGATTCTGAATTATCCTCTAATTGTAGAAAATATAATGCTGCCTAGTACATTAAACCACTGCATGAACTTGAGTGAAACTTAATTTGTAAAGATCGAAGATAGGATTTAGATCCGTTGATGAGATGGAAGTTTGAAGATATTGTCCCATCCACCACCGCATCATTCAATCAAACGGAATTTCACCGAGAGCTATACCTCTTAACAGTTATAAATCATGCATCAACTGACTAACTGAAATGGTTTAGCGATTAAAAAGTGTTAACTGAAAACAGCAAAGCAATGACAACTATACAACATATATTACTTTTTGTATGCAATACATACATGTAATCCAAAATCTGACGGCAAAATCGTCTTCCCAGAAGATATTATAATAAACTGGCAATCATTAATTACAAGTCTTGGATTTTCTTGATATTTAGCAGTGCCTTATTGTAACCGGTCGGGCGTTCTCAAAAGTAAAAAAAAGAAAGCCACCTGTAGGCAATATGACTGGCTGATTTCAACAAGCAAGACTCGGTTGAATAAATGGAGGGAGCAAATGGAACGGTGCAACTCTTTAATGATCTTCTTTTTAAATCTGCCCATCAAATCTCAAGATTAGTTCTCAACTAAAAGCTGAGCTGACGAATTCCATCAAAAGTGATATATTACCTCTGTTTAATCGATAAAAGATTTCCTATTCGCACGGACCGATGAATGATATTTCCTTCATTGCAATATAGTTTTGTGGATGAAGAAAGCAATCATAGTTTTCAAACAAAATAATTTAATCCTCACTTCCTGAGAAAAAGTATTATATATGTCTAAATTATTGCTACAGTCAATCTACAGGTTATTGGATTTTATTCGTTTAAAGTTATGCGTTACGCGAATGTTGCAATTTTTGCGAGATATGAGTTATGAATCTTTTCTGATTCTTTTTTTGGTTCAAAAGGTGAATTATTGGCTTCAAAATCTTCGATTTTCATGAATTCTCTTATGAAAAGCGATCGGCACGAACCGCCCATCTTCAAATGCGCCCAATACTCTTGAATAAAGATGGATGAGGGAAACGAAAACTTTGAGGTGAAGTAAGCAAGGCTAATCGGAAGCTTTAGCGCTCAGACGACCGAAATGAGTAGAAATGTTGTCGGTTAAGCGGTAGGCTTGAAACTTCAAGGCGAGTGAAGGTCGAAGTCAACGCACTAGAAACCTCAAGTTAACGCAATGTACCAACTTGCCTATGAAGTAGTTTATGCGAATGGTTCCATAGTACTAATGGCTCCGTGTAAATAAAAGTAATTTATGTAAACGATCGAAATTTCGTATGTTTGGTTCCGCTCCGGCATGGCAGCCTGCCGGCAATCCATATGCCCATCTCGTCCCACAACTTCCTTGCTTCTAAACCTTACCTCTATTACTAAACCCATTTGCTCTTTCTATAGTTACCCCCCTTCTCTTTTTAAAGTATCTCAAACTGGAATAAATGACCCATCAAAGATACTACTGTTCATCGCTATTTATAATCCTTATTTCCACGAAAGCCATACATGAAAACCAACATGAAGCATAAAAGCTTTACCTCGATAAATGAGTGGTCAAATGACTTGACGTACTGCATGAATAAAATTGCCGTGCACATGAAGCCATTACATCACGTATCGCACGATTCAACCACATCACTTCGGCGATTGCCTTCTACCCGCGATCCATTCAAATCTCATCCATCGGGACACTGCAACCCATTACTCAATGAAAATTAAGTTCAAGTGCAAAAAGAGGGATACAGGAACTACGATCGCACTACCTAGATATTAAAACCGCGCTCATTACATGCTTTGCTAAAATGTCTATTAAGGAGTTCTATTTGTGGATGATCAAGCGATTTGAATCGATCACATGATCATTCGAGCTAACTATGATCATTCGAGCTAACTCATGTGGGTACCGCGCTATCATACTTCGTGCAGACTCTTTTCCAACATTTCTTGCTCCGATCCGGTGCAATGCTTCTTACCTCGATCCAGCATGGACCACTTGAGTCTGTCGGTGACGTTGTGCTGCTTCCACAGCCCTCGATCATTCCTAATGAATTTGCTCGCACCAGCTAACCGACGAATATCTGTGAGTTACTCAAAATTGCACAACTCTCTCAAATTTCAACGTGTATTCGCGAACAGCATATTTAACAGCGAAGATAACAATAAACCCCCCGATCATAAACCGGTAATCTCAGCTGTTGCATACTAACAATAGCAGCGACCTTAAAGCGACTCAGAATGCAAATTTCCACAAGAGAATAATTAAAACTTGGAAAGCAATATTTCACGATGGTGCAATTCCACCAGCCACCAAACTGCTGAGAGCATAAAGCCAAACTTGAGGTCAGTAATGTTTTACTCAAATATACAATAGACGGTATTCGGTTAGATATGGCATCACAATATTTGAGTGTTATAATTTGCAAAGCAGGCGAACTCATTTGCGAGATTCTTCTCATGTGTTGGCTTGAACGTGCAACGATGAGCGAAAAACAACCTCTCTACCTGCAAGAAAGAAAATCAACATAGAACTGCCAACCAAAGATCACTTTTGAACTCACTGAAGACAGTCCTTATTTAAACACTGGATAACGTACACAGACACTATTAATGACGTGGTTCTTATCTATGGCGCTATTCTTTCATGCACAAAAAGAGTACTTTAGCTAACTTCATGCAAAATAATGAGGGAAAGCAAAGAAAAACTCCCCTACACCTGTCCAGATCGCAAAAACAATCAAAGGTTAGAGATGAACAAAGCTGAATTTCAATAATTTAACATAGTGGAAGGTGCAAGGCTGCACACCCTATACAAAAAGACTTACCAAATTCTGCATAACTGCACCCGTGCATACGATGACTTTAGTGCTCGCAGCATTCTTCGCTAGAAGGCGTACACTCTGTGCCACCTTAACGATGCATTCATCGGATAAGAAAGGGGGATCCACGATCACCAACTCATAGACACCCCGGTGCTCGGATGCTATCTGCAACGGCTGTCGATAATCGTAGCTGACAAACTGTTGCGGATATCTCATTGCAAACCGTTCATCGTATTCAAATAGCGTAACCGAAACTCGTCCCGAACTGATTGCCTTAAAAGCATATTATAGCTTAATCATAGCACACCAAAGCATTCAAGAAGTCAAAAGTAATAGTAGGTTGGTTTGGCATCGCATCTTTTAGAGTGTCAATTATGGACAATGGTGAGTCACTATAAAAGATCGAAAAAGAAGGCAAACGAATAACGCTAACGACGAAATATTGTTCCGTACACTACCCAAAATGTTTGATACCTATAACTTTTTTAGACCAAATCAGCCCTGTTCCTCTACATTACTTTATGTAGCCATACTAAGCGAGATGCACTCTTTAGAGAGTATTTGACCCAATACTACACAAGAATACTTTGCAGAGTAAACATATTGATACAGGTATAGTTGTAGGCTACAGCTGAATTGCAAAGAATATATCGAGGCGACAATGAGTAATCTTTAGCAAATCTTAAACCATATTTAAATTTTTGATCTCAAAGCAAGACATCCAAAAACACTCAAACAATTCACTCATTCGTTTCAAAATCGATAAATAACGGCTCTTATAAATCATTGTTTATTGAAAAAATGAACCAGTCCACGCAGGAAAATAAGTTCTAGTTTTGACAAAAGGAAAAAAACCTAAAGTTATGGGGATTGGAAGTAATATAACACTGGAAGTACCTATTAGCTGACAATCAGAAAATACACCGATTCTTTCCTATGAACTTCTTGCTTATAGTACCTTGAGGTTTCTATATTAAAAACAATCCGAATGATGGATCCAGTTTGGTTTGCAAGAATTGCGCTCGGCTGCCGTCACTTCTTGTTTACCAAGCTTGACGATCTACGTGCAAACAATGGTAGAGCGCCAATTTAGAAAGGGAAGGAGGAAGGGTTAAATGCCTTCCTCTGTGAGATAGTTCAGATGTGGCAGCACTATCCTATTTAAAATATTTAGCGGACGACTCGGAAGACGGCAAATCGGTGCCCGAGTAGATGCACACCAACAATACGGCATTCCCTCTCTTTATCCCACAAAAGCATCTTCAGCAAGCTATTAAATGTTCTCAGTGAATTTCTCACAATCATCCATTTTCCAAGTTGCCTCCTACATGATCGACAAGCCTTAACTGATTTACGACCACTTTTAAATGCGGAAATTGCGTGTTTATTAGCTGGAAGTGATGTGTGTTGTTGGAAGTCAACACATAGAACATTCGACGTAGCGATCATTTCGCTTCATTTATAAGATCGGAAGTGAGTCGAAATCCCTAACTGAAGTTGAATTATAGTCAAATTCGTTGTTAAATGCAACTAAATGAGGGGAATTTAAACTTCAAGAGAACTTGAACAGACACAACCAGACAAGGCCGATCGCCTCTCTCCGCATCGAATTAGATGTCGCTAAAAGATATTCAGCTCGGGAAGAAAATACTATAAGTAACAGAAAGAGTATATATATGAAACGGAATATACTTGGAGATAAGGTTGGATGCAATTTTCGGTGATGGGTCAACATTTCGAGGAATGAAGGATATCTAAGTTTGGGAACTAGAAAGCCTAGATAATTATATCGAAATCCGCCTGCAAATGGGAACAAGACAACAGGAAGGGACAAGCAAAAAGGGAATGCTACTTTATGACCATAGTTTACAAATCATTATATATTTGTTCTAAAATGCAAACATGTTTAGATGCTTTAGAAGTTTGACTATTTCGTCAACCTTCATATCCGGTTAGGATGCCTAAGACATTTGTCAACATCATATGTTTTCTCTCTATTGACAAAAGAATGGAAAACGATGAGTGAGTATCACAAAACCTGCCAATTCTCTTCGATGTTTTCCTTCTGTTGACATTCCCGCTCAGCGAAAAATTCTGAAAGCGCCGCAAGTGTGTGTGCCGAAAGTTGAGGGATATCATCGTCTCCTTCCACATCGGTTTGCTCTGACTGTTCGCCAACAAATTTTTCTTTCTCCTTCAATCAAACTGCATCATTGTTCAAAGAGCCCTCCCCATCTACATTTGAGTAAACACGATCTTAGAGTCAAAGAAAGGTGACGGGGAGCAGTAACGTTTAATCGCCTGACAATTCTTACAAAGTAGCAATTAGCTTAGCGTGTTTCCGGATGAAACCCTCGCAAAGTGATCGAAAACTGTTTTATAAGATGCTAATACTGCCTACATAAGAGGAGATACACATTAAAAAACGACAACTTAAAAACAAGAGTCAGATCAATTCACAAAACTTGATTTTCTTTTGGAGACATGTTAGTTAACTGAACAATATGGAACGGTCACAATTGGTCTGGAAATTTCGCAGGTTCATTCCGCAATTTGCCCTAAAGTATGAAAAGACAGTCAGAAGCAATTTTATGCTGCAATTAGAAAATAATACCTCCTCCGAACGATCCCTATCCTTCAGGAAATTGGAGCCACAGAGAATAGCTCATTTTAGGATCAAAAAGAGCTAAATCAAAGAAAAAACGCCTCTATCCATATTTTCAGACATCTAATGAAGCTACAACTGCGATACTGTCTATGCCTCATAGAGTCGAGTACGCTTTGAAACGACTAAAGAACGAAAGAAGATTTCTAATTTCCCATGCAAAATTCTATGAATAATTGAAAGTGTTTCAAAACACAAAGTTGAACTCAACTATGAGAAACAACGAACCATAACTGAGCAAAATTTTAAACTAGTCAATTGCCAGCTGCATAAACTTGCGCCTAATGAAGTGACCAAATAAAATAAGCAAACAACAAGCAATAACTAGTCGTAAACTTCACCACACCTCAGACATTAGCTAAGTCTTCGAGTGTTGACGTCAAAGAAGTACGAAACACCGCAAGGCGACGAGCTTAACAAGCTTTCTTCCAAAAGTTGATCTAAAATTACAGACCACAAATAATTAGTATCAGCAGTTTAGTGCAGATTAAAGTGAGTACTAAGTAGCGGAAAACACCACACGCTAGTTGGGTTTGAAAGAACACAGATTGCGTATCAAAGAAATGTGCTTTTATATGCATTTAGCTTGTAAATTTCTTTGGTTGATAAATGCAAATCCATCGCGCTTAAAAACCGCACAAGCAAAATATGCAAATAATGTGGATTGAATTTAAGCACAACCACTAAAGCACTTAACGGGTTTTAAGGAATACCTTAGACTTACTTAGATTTATAGCAGTAATAACAGCAACAGCTTTACTTACACTTTTTGCATTTCTAATAGTCCTTCCCAACTTTTCTCAACATCAAGTTTTCTATAAGTAAACGATAAAAAAGAGATATATGAAAAGCATTTCATTGCAACACAATTTCGTTAACATTAAATGTATCATAAATCAAGATGACTTCATTCAATTCAGTTTGTGGATGAGCATTCAGCATATACGAGAACTTCTTTAAAACACTGTTTGCAGTGTAGAAAAGAATGCTTCAAAAGAATCCCGAATAACACAAAAAGGTGTTGACAAAAGTTGCTGCTTGCATTCTCCAACCCTTGCAGATGATGCCTTATTAGGGGCTGAGGAGTAGAAAATGTGGTAGCGATCGGTCATGACCTCCGAGGTCGATGAGTCTACTACTCATACTATTCGGGACTGAGTCGCTGACGACAGCACTAGACTTAACGAAATCTTTCAAGAGCTAGATGTCGACGTCATTCCTAAGGAAATATTCATTAAGATAGGTACACTCTTCCGAGGCAAAACTGAGTGCAGAAGGCAGATGGATTTCACCTAAGAGTCATAAGCCGGGCAGATTAGATGCCTTCTAACAATGTTCATAGAAGTACTGAATGTAGTATGTGAAACTTGCTAGAAACCGTGAAAGACATGTGAATATGGCAGAAATGCTAAAGCATTTTACAAATTTAACAGCAAACTGAGAATGCGTTCTGTAGTGGGCGCATTAAAAACAGTTATGTTAGATTGTTGGTCACTGATAAACAGTTGCAAAGCAATTTGCTCGCAGATTATTTCTGAAGTATTTTCAGGGAAGGCAACAGTGTGCTACCGTTTCCTCTTGTACGATGTAATAAGCATTTGGATTTTGTTTGTGTAAGTGCTGCGCCGGTTCTGCAAGCCATTCGTAAACTTAGTTACAAGGTTTCACTCACATCTTATGGTATTCCATCACACTGTTTCTAAAACGCATCGCAAAAAGCAATCTGCCCGCTTAATTATGAATTTTCCACGTTCCCTCTCTGCTTCTCCTGCTTCGAAGTGTTCGTTCGCTTCACCTTTGCTGAAGAAATCGCCCGATCAGCCTAACCTCCTCAGTTTGTAAGGATATTTGTCAAAGATGCCAACTTAGGCGAAACAGTTGAACCTTGCCCTGTTCGGTTGCGTCCCCAATCGGCCCACGATGTCGCAAATCATTTCGTGTTTAAGCAATTGGCTATCCCAATTAAATATGAGAGTTTAGATCGAAACCGTTCAGGTCGATTTTACTAAAGTCTTTGATCTGGTGTCACGAGAAGCTGTTCTTGAATTTGGAAAAATACGGAGCCGTAAGCTCTTTTGTAAAATGGATCAGAGCATTCGTATGTGGACGAAGTTTTCAAGTAAGAATAGGAGATAGTTACTCCTCTCCACACTCAATTCTTAGTGGTGTTCCGCAAGGAAGTACCTTGGAAACTGTTTTGTTCCTCATATACATAAACGATGTTTCATATAACATTCTGAGCATCACTAAACTCTTTGTTGACGACCTCAGAATTTATCATCCACAACAACACATCTGCCTAGACTTCTATATTCTGCAAAAGGAACTTAGAGCATTTGTTAAATGGTCGGAATTATTGCAGTCAAATATTTCTCATCGAAAAATATTATGTGCCTCACATCAATAATCGGCTTGAATGTTACCTCAGACTTAGAACGTGATGTTCTTTCTACTACAAATAGTATTTCGACACATTGCCATTATAGTCGACTCTAAATTCTACCGGAGATTGCAGTTCTCCACTGTTGCCGAAAAATCG
The DNA here is from genome assembly GCA_006503575.1 of Baylisascaris schroederi. Classification (NCBI taxonomy): domain Eukaryota; kingdom Metazoa; phylum Nematoda; class Chromadorea; order Rhabditida; family Ascarididae; genus Baylisascaris; species Baylisascaris schroederi. The sequence continues at coordinate 1,727,254 of QEWY01004161.1, read as the reverse complement.
TCGAAAATTGCATACTGTACCCCCCGTACTTTAGAGCACTGATGTATTGAGCATTACCGAAATCTGCTCATCGCCTACACGCGCAAATCATCGCCCACTGTGAATAATTCTGAGACCAACTGCGGTAAATTTTTAAACAGTCTTAGGATTCATCGTTCTGACATTCGTCGTTAGGGACGGAAACGTTCAGTTCCTAGATGAGAAGCCTATTAGTTAACAATCCCGCCTTCTCCCCTTCATGGAGGCGTCAAATTGCTTGGATATGGCAGAGGTTGATAGAAGTAACTTCCAGGGAGTGTGAAAATTTTGCTGAATCACTGAATGTTTGTCCATAATGAGGGCGAGGTTTCCAATTTTTATTCTTTGAGTATATTACCCTCGGATTTCCGATCACCCCTTCGGGATGGGCCTTCATTAGTCGCATCCTTCTTCTGCATTTACCTAGCACTATTTTAGAAACGTTCGTTCGCTGTTTTGTGAGGCAGTGCTTTCTTTAGCTGTCCAATTTCTTTATATATTTCTGTACTTGTGTTCGATTTGCTCAACAAGTACTTTTCATCAAAGGAAACTGATCTACGCAGCCTATGCCTCCGTCACTTCATAGTTTCCCCTGACTTTGCCTTCTAAGATTTCTCTTCTAGTCTGCTTTCCATCGAAGGCCCTCATCACAAATCTGGCTACGGGTATTTTAATGACTACAACCACAATGTTATAGTTTGCTTCATTTTGGCCACATCCAGGCCAATTATAAAATATTAAAACAAAAGCGCAGGTACCGGAATATAAAAACGGAAACAACCGTTAGCAATGCGAATGTAAAACAACAGTGATTGCAGATGGGGCATCTTTATTGCACAGCCATTCATTCAATGACCGCCCACAACGGTCAGGATTTTACAAAAAGACCGTCATTACTGGTATTCAACCCGCTCACCTCCCCACTCTTTAGTCATTTCATTACGGTTCGATGCTAATACCTATTTCCTTGCTGCGACCTTCACCACTTCCCCTCCCTATTTTTTGCCATGATGCAGGGTGGAAGGCAATTTCCTTATGAGGAATGAGTCCATTAAATGCTATATGTTGGGAAGCATATTCCATGCAAAAAAGCATTAGTATTCCTTCATCATCACGCCACTAAACATTTTCATTTATTGTTGCAGCCGCCAAAGTTTAATATTTCACAGGGGAACAAAGTATTTTTCTTTCATAACAACGAAAAGGTATATTAGGCGAGGAAGGCAACCAAATAATCGAATGGATTTTGTCCCCTCCCAAATGAGACATGCATCAGTCCTCGGAGAAAAGAGAGCATTGAAACTGCAAATCGCACGTAAGCAGATCGAGGTCCTTTTCAACGTGATGGCGTCGGATCGGCCGGAGCATCGTCGCTTGAAGATCGAGCCTGGTGAACCGAATGATACTTGGCCAGCTGAAAATTTCTTGAATCAGAATGCTAGCTCTACTTGAGTCAATGCAGCCACTTCTGCTTTTCGAAGGCTCGACTCTTTGCCATTTTTCACTTACGCAGCACCTCGTAGATAATTGTCGTAAATAACGGCAGAATAAGTTGACTGTCGATGATTCAAACATCTCTCTGTTTCTTTTGTTGAGGCTCATTGCGAAATATTTCGTCAATCTTAAGATGTCACCAGACAAATCTAACACCGGCGATCGGAAACTATGTTTTAGAAAGTACTTTCATAAGGTCTTGAGCTATCAAGATATAAAGAACAATCATCGCTATTGGACCATCTCCTCTCCACATCGAAAATGAATACAAAACATGACCACTTCAAACTAATAACAGCCTAGCACGGAAACAGCCAAGATAGAAACATTTGGGCAACGCATGAATATATCTGCCGCGAAGGAGACCCATTTCCACTGCCTGCTATTTTCAATCCGATGTGGTTACCAATTCAGCTACTACTGGAACCTAACATCCGCTACCATAATCAAAAACACTTCTCGCGCCGAATAAACGCTTCCAGTTAGAAGATCTTCTATGGACGGACGTTTTAGCTGGTCGTTCGAATGTTATAGAATTCATATGGAGGAACCGATTTCTGTAATCATTCAACCGTAATAACCACAGCGATAATCACAATTTTCGAAAGAGTTAATAAACTGCTGAGGTAGTTTTATCTTACTGTGCGGAAAGAGATACACTGGAATAAATGTAACAGTAACTACGGGGCACATCTCCGTTTCCTATACGCTCAATTTTGCATCTAATACATACAACAAAACGAGTTTTGTTTCTGAAAATCTACACGTTTCAATCTGCATGCGAAACAATTACAAAACGCTACACGATCGACATAAATATGGGCGAGAAAGGAACGAAAATGTACAATTTTGCGGACGTGCTCTTTGGCCTGCAGGACAGCCGCGTTTGTCGAATCGCCACCTATCGACTCAACCGAATCGGATGTATAAGGAGGTCGAATCAATACGCGATCCAATACCGATATACTATCGTCTTGCCATTTCACATCATCTAATCTATAAACAACACTATTCTCACAATCTAGGGGGTGCACCAAAAGCGTGCATCTAAGTACGACTGCTCAGCAGACTTACAGCCGATATAATTTAAAATGAAGGTGTGATCGAAATATTTATGGTTATCGCATTTTGCCCTCACCTGAAATCACCATAGAAGGAACGCTCAATAAGAATTAAAATATCAGAAAAAAGAAAAAAAGAAGAAAACATGACTTTGCAGTAGAAGCACTAAAATAAAAAGAAGTTCAATGCAGAAGCGGGCTCAAGGACCAACGAAGTACGCAACGACAGAGAACAATATTCGCGCCGCAATTGAAATGTGCAAATGAACTGACATCAGAAACGTCTCGTCATGAACTTTGTCGCAATCATGGCATCACCCATAAAACCATACTTTGACGGCGCTAAAATCCTAAGGATGACAATTCTGAAGGTAAATAAAGATCAGCAAAAAAAGAAGAAAACATGACTTTGCAGTAGAAGCACTAAAATAAAAAGAAGTTCAATGCAGAAGCGGGCTCAAGGACCAACGAAGTACGCAACGACAGAGAACAATATTCGCGCCGCAAATGAAATGTGCAAATGAACTGACATCAGAAACGACGTCTCGTCATGAACTTTGTCGCAATCATGGCATCACCCATAAAACCATACTTTGAAGGCGCTAAAATCATAAGGATGACAATTCTGAAGGTAAATAAAGATCAGCTCTCCATCAAGGACACAATTTGCGGATTAAATTCGCATCGACGTGACACCAAATAACGATCTCGAGACTATCAAGAAGAAAAGATAGCAGAATGTGGGAGGCTGCCTACAATCAGTGAACATATGAAAGAAAAGATGGTGCTAATTGCAAGAAAACAACGACCTAAAAGATCTTTAAAACGTAGGAAATTTTGCTACAGACATCAAAGAGGATATTAATAGCTCGTTGACTAGGGACTGAGGGCAATGCTAATGCATCGAAAACAGAAGAACTAAATGTGCGAAATTCCCGCGAAAAACTGAGTGATTTAGCTGAGTAATCGATGATGCCTGAAATATGCACGTAATCTCAAAGGACCCCGACTCTGGCCAAGAGGAAGTTGTTCTTGAAGAAGACCATGTTGAGGGCTCAATAGGTATGAGAAACGGGGGCAAGTTAATAAGCAGTGGCGATGTTAACTACGGCGATTCATGATGAGAAGGAGTCTTCCCAAACGATAAGAGAGATTATAACACTCTGAAATTGGATGATGAAAAAACGAAAGACAACTCTAAACAGCTCACAATTTCCAGAATTCGAAACTGATTTCCAACCATATTTCGGTTGCGAACCATCGCCGTCTATCCGTTAACGAACGCAAGAAATTTCCAATGATTGCCAACACTACGATAGCATCTTTCTTTTTAAAGTGTACGTTTTCTCAACTGTAGGCTAATGCACTGTTAGCCTATTTCATGAAGGAAAAAGAAACAAACGTTTTTCTTAAGTAGAGAAATATTCGCTGTCCTTCGATGGAAACATCAGCTTGAAGCAGCGATGCTTGTTTACGCGCTTCGGCCTTGCGGATACGCTCATGCACTTGCTGCTGTGTTGATACTCCACTTGAATAAGGCACATATTCGGGCGTCCTGTCTCGAACGCAAGACACCTTCAAATGCAAACACCCACTCAAAAGACATCTTCACATGCTGATAACTTCAACTACAGCTTATATATAGATTAACTACACTGCCATATTATTCCAAGCTGAATAATGCCTTTCTTTAACTCTTTAAACTTTTAACTAAAAGAATCTACAGCCAAACAATTAACTTCAAATAAGCTGCAAACTCATCCAATTTACTGCAAAACTTATCGGTCGAAAGACTCATATATTCAAAGGAGCGCTCTATTGAAAAGAACGCTTCAATTCTTTCACCACTTATTTTTCCCGTGTTACCTTCTCATTAATAGATATTTATCTGCTATTCAGATTATAATGTGAGTCTGCACAGAACGACGCTCTACATTACCCTACAAAAATTCAACGTTTGTAAGTACATAGCTGGGGGTGCTCTTGTCCATTATGTGGGCAGAAAGAAGGAGGTGGCAGATTTAACATTGTTTGCATTCGAGGACAGATCTTCTGTATTCAATGAACCTCCTAAATGGGGCTACTATATCGAGAATGAAGCTACATTAAAACGAATATAGGGCACAATCTGCTACATAGACAATAGTGTGGACTTTAACATAATAATTCCTGAAGCTTTAATAATCATGCCCATGTCAGCGATTGAACCACCGACCAATTTCTCCTACCAGGTCAACTACCCATCATGAAATGAAACAAGACACGAAACTAGTAACGTCTCAGGGACGTGTTGTTTGACAGACCATCAAGAAAATATGCTCTTAACTACATCCCAAGTTGAATTTTGTGATTAATATCGCATTACAATAAAAACTACGAGCAGTCAAAATCTCTGACAACGCTTCAAGGAACTGGCAGGCTATTTTTGGCACGACTTCGGATAATAATGCCGCTATATGGACCGATTTTCAGTTCGCAGAAACCTACCTGCTATATTTCATAAATAATATGCTATAAAAGCTTCCCCAATCTAACGAGACTCGAATTCGAGAAGTTCAGCGTGAGGAAAATTTTAAATGGTTATAGAGCGGCTGGAGCAGAAGATAGAATGATGGTTTGTTGGAATTCGATTTCCTAATGAATGAAGTAGATGGCTGATGTTCGACCGCCTAAACTTCGCTTCAGACAGACGTCGCTTTAAAATATTTCGACGAAATGATAGAATAATTATAGTATATTCATAAGCTCGATAAAGCAGTCCCCTCCGTAAGAGCAATTTACGATTGCGCTAAAGCAAAACACTGAAACAAAGATGCTAGAAGAAATACCCTCCCAAGTTAACCATAAATAAAATACACTACAAAAGAAATGTCCTGTTGTTATAGAAAAAATCATAAAATAGTGTAAAAGGTAGTAAAGAATGAATCAAAATTTACCTGCTTGACGAGAGCCAAATTAAGAAGTCGTAACAATGGTTTCGTCCCAGATGAGGTGTCTTCTGAAATCAAAAAACTGCTTAGAGCATTTGATAACATTTGATTTCAATTAAATAATATTTGATTTACATATACTTCATTCATTTACCATATTTATATGGAAGAATATTAAAGCAAATTTCCGAAGATAACGTCAAATATGGAATGCGGTTTTCTGATGACAAATCCCCATCATTAAAGTATAACAAAAACTTCATTAACCATTCATTCAATTTCTCCTTAAAAGATTAAAAGGCCGTTATATGAGCGCACATTTGAGTTACATCGACATTACAAATATAGTTTTAGAGAATTTAGCATCAATCATTGCAACGCTTAGTTTTCGATGACCATTTTACGAATTAAAGATTAAGAGAAAAATAAAGAAAAATGAAAAAATAACTTTTTGCATTGTGCCAATAAAAGCAAAAATTTGCATAGATATCAGAAAGCAATCGAATATATTACATAATGCATTTGCGTATTAAACCGATATATGCCAAAAAATTGTATTCGAAAATTTATTTTTGGTCAGTCTCATTCCACCAGAATATCTTTGCGCTAAGTTAACATCATAAGTTGCCGTTATGAAAGTGGATTTATGCCGAAAACACTAGTATGGATGGCGTTAACCCTTCATTTTAGGTCTTCCAGTTCGTGAATTGAAATTCAACATATATACGCGTGTAATGAAATAATCTCATCGTAATGAAGAATGAAGTATTGAAAAGACTTAGCAGAAAGTGGATAAAAAGACTATATTATCCCACTAAAGGTGATGTAGCTCTTAGAAAGTTTGAACTTTGGAAAAAAATTTGGAGCAAAAAATAAATAAATCGATAAAAGAAAACAAGTACAAAGGCAAGCAGAGTAGGCGAACGTGATATGCACTCGCCACAATCCCAACTTCCACTGCGCAAATATTCTAACAAAATAATAAACACTAGGCATCCATCCTCCTACACGAATCAGTAGCTGTGCCAATCTTCAACCGAATAAACAGAAAAGCACATCAAAGAATGACGCACGATATGCGTTATTGTGGTTTCGTCAATCATAACCGCGGTTTATTTATCACCAACAAAAAGAAAAGCACCCACAGTGCGCACAAATTTTAATCGCACCGACCGGTTGCGAAACCAAATGTGTAGATATAAAGGTGCAAGAACTAAGCAAGTGAAAAAAGGCTGCGGCACACATTAACACACAGATGTGGAATTGCTGGAATATGTGCGTTATATAAATCACATAAATATTTAATACAAACTTATAAGTAGCAGTCGAGTTGGATGATCATAGCTGAGCACTTGACCAGTGATTCTTGTCGAAAGCGCCGTCTGACACTCTATTACACTACCAGTTGGAAAAACAACATTCGTATCACTGGCCGCTGCATCGTTTTGGTGAGTATCTCCTTCAGCCAGCGATCCAGTAGTGGTCGCATCGAAGGCGGTCATCGGATGATCGTCGCCCTCCCCGATCCTTTCCTCGTTACGGGTCGCAATTTCTGCATCGAAACAATCAATCATATTTACATATCACTGTAAAAACTTGCAAAACTTTCAACAGCAATAGCCAAATTAAATTAAGCAAATTACCAACATTGAAAAAAATTATAAATTCTCAACAGCTACGGTAAAGACTTCGTGGCAAGATTTCAGTTCAACGATTACTTTTCGTTTATATGTAACGCCTCATATAAAAGCATCACAGCGACAAAAGAGAGGCATCAGATATTATCATAAGTTATAAAAAAGTGATGCATGAATTTATTCCACTCCAACCAACAAAAACCTACGGTGGTCTCGGCTACCTTTGTTGGAAGCAGGCTCAGATCGAGCCTATCTTGCCTGCTCACAATCAATTCGAAGACGACACACTCTCCTCCACTATGCACGGCTTCCTTTGTCGTCAGTCCACCCTAATTCACTCCTCACAACCCTCCCAAATTGCACCATTCGCAATAAGCATGCATGAAACATCTCTATTATTCTAAGAGATAAAGATGCCAACCAGAATAATATCAGTGCCTCAGTTGAAATATATGAGATCGAGGCAAAAAATATGCAAAAAAAAGAAAGAAAAAAAACTTAGCCAGTTGCATTTAGATGAGTGTAGGAAAATGCAAAAACAAAATTTATACGTGCATAACATAAATATTAACTTCAGCGCTATTTTGGAGTTATTTTCATGATTGTCGACGTTTACCTCAACACTGCAATATATTTTGCAATGCAATGCCTTAGTTTTCGTCATTTTTAACGTTTTTGCGAATTTTTGCCCGAATGGAATGTAGCATTTGTGTGAATGGTTGGTAATCTAGGTTGAAATGCAAATGGCCACATCTTTGATATGTATTTTCATTCATTAAATTGAAAATTGGATAAAAATAGAGCAACACTTTATTTAAAATCAAAAAGAATGCAACACGATCACACACTCAGTTTATTTAAACATCACCTCTTTTTTCTTAAATCCATTCCTTTTTGTCATGCAAACAATGCTGTCAGAATGTTCAACGAATACCGCTAACCGAGCACTACGATCGTGCATTACTGCAGAAGTGAACGAAACAGCGAGTGGAGCAAAACAATCGATTATGCTTACTCAACGTGAATGCGAATCGCTTCCGAGTCGATCAAAAATAGATCACATATAGCAGCTTCTTTAGTCTCTACAGAACGAAGTTTAACTTCACTGCTGACCTCTCAACAAATGGGAATGAATGGGCTTAATTAGACGCTCACGTAATATTTATGCTTTGAGCAGATCTACCCGACTGGCCGAACCACTATCCAGAAATATCCAGAAAAACTATCCAGAAAAACCAATACAGCTGTTCCAGATTTGTTTTTAGGAGGAATACTTTGCAATTCTACGTCAAACAATACTTAACCCTGTCACCAAACGTTAATCAAAATGATTTATATGTACACTTTTCTTATGTAACCGAGTGAATGCGTGATGGTTTTATATTAAAAACTTGTTCCACAACCGGTTGTGAAAGAAATTTTCGACGCTTTCATTATCATTCATAAATTGGCTATAGAAAGATTTCAAAATTCGAACGCATAAAATCTTATTATTTATAAGCCAGAATGGTTAAATAGTAATAGTGATTAGACCTCACATCAACACATTACGTCTAATAAATTTTATCACCGTAATTGTTGTCATTCATTAATTGAAAAAAAGAAACCGAAAGCGAAACATATATATCGGGTACTCACCACTATACAACCGAGGAATATATATATACATATATATATATATATATATATATATATATACAAAAATGTCGGCGAAAATGCTCTATATGTGCTCTGCAAAAATTCGCAAAAATTGCATAAAAGACAGTAAAATAAAAAAATGCCGCGGAGGACGCTGGCCAACTCCTCAAGCTCTGAATTAATTTCTCTCTCTATCTAAGCTACGACCAGCAACTGAACCACATCCAAGCCATCACCGTTTGAGATACGTTAAACTTAGTTCCAGATGGGTTAAAGACGGTCACTCTACTAAGAACAAGACCGCATTCAGTGCAAACTAACTTCTGAATTGTTTCCCTCGTCAACAGCACTGCAACATAAAGCGCCATTCACATTCTGCTGTTGGGTAAAGAAAAAGCTAAAGTACCTCTCTTTTCCCTTCAAAGACTCGCTCAATACTGTGAACGCAAACAAAACATCACGTGATATGATTTCAAAGAGCACATAATTTCACATATCCCCCAAGCAAGTTCCACTACCGAAAACACTGACTGTGGAAAACTCTATGCCATATTTGCCCTATTCTCTACTTTGTTTTGGTGGATGTTCAATTTATTACCTAGTAACCCTCAGGGACCAAGATGGCAAAGAAAGGTGAAAAAGTGGGCTCTGATGCATATAGGTGAGGAGAGCCTTGCGATCACCTTATTTGCTATGGGTATACGAATCGAACCACAATTAGTGAGGTTTCTACCTGTACCATCACCAACTTTCTGTAATACAAATGAGGTTACAAACAAAATTTGACAGCAAACATAAGTAAACAAAAGTAAAAAATATGAAAATAGCAATTTAGTGTAAGTTCCAAAGAGATTTTATTCAATCACATCGCTAATTTTCAGATGAAATTTTGATGGCCGCAAAATGGCAGATTATTAAACCACATCCCCATCCAGAAGCTGTTTTATCTTAATCACCACTGGAGGAAGACTAACGTTAACCTTGGTCAAAGCATCAGCCACCCCTCCCCTCCTATCCGCAACCAGCAAAAATCTTAGCGCTAGATTATTGCAGGTAAAACGACATAAGTCTCTGAGTGGACGAGTGAATTATGTAATTCGTGCTCGCTTATGAGTGAGAATGTTCATTTTTCGTTTGCTCATTTATTTTCGTTGCAAGATATGATAATTTGCATTTAAACAATCACAAGCACTCTTTTATTTAATTGGCATTTTTTAGTTCAGTATTGCTCAAACGATACTCATTATTATCACGAATAAGTATAATTATTAATAACAGTCGTAATCAGAGATATAAATTTTGACAAACTCATTCAAATTTAATCACAAAAGAGATTGCATTAAAGATTGTAACACGCGTAAGCATATTCTAGTTCATTCTTCAACAGTATAATTGACCTTATTTCCTATAGGCAAACTGGAAGATCGAAGTTACCTTCAAATTATTCCCTTCCCGAAAACCATAGTTGAACGACTTTTGCGCAATCGCTTCTTTACTATTCCTATGTTATATACTATTTCATTCCCGAATACAACCGATTCTCATACTGTCTACGTATATTAATGTACTCACTTCCAACTATTATTTCTTTACTCTTATGCGTTTTTTTGCGATTTTGCATATTTTTCATTTTTGTTCATATATTGGGATTTCTTTCTTAACCTTTTTTAATGTTTCCGTCTATTAGTTCTGCAAGAAAAGTTTTTATTGGCTTCTTTCCTTTTCCACGTTTATCAGCTAAATGAATAAAACATTTGGAATCAGTATAAGGCAAAGATCGATAAAGAAGAGCGTGTCATTTTTATTCGGCTGTCAATAACAGTAACCATCCACATCAATTAATCAATAGAAAATGAGATGCAACATGAAAGATAAAATAACTCTAGCCATATACCAATCTGTCAATAATTCAATTCTCTTTCATTCTCCATCTTCATTTTTCTAATGAGCAATACATCTCTAATCGGAAGAATTATTGCTGGCTTAAGCTGAGAACCATCTTTCACCATACTACTTGTGAATATTATATAATTTGAGCAGAAACAATCGATGTTGAAGAAATTAATATCTTTCATGTCGTCTACAATGTAAGGAAGAGTCATCCTCCCGAGAGTCTCATCACAGGACATTTGCGCCTAATGAGTTATTCCCAACCAAAGGGGAAACTGTTTTCCACCCATGAATCATTTTCACTGAAGAGGGATATTTTGATCAAGGGGAACAAGATATCTCTATGCATGCTTGCTTTTATTTCTGAATATCTGCACAAAAATTGTGGTAATGTGCATGCCTCAGAAAGTTGATCTATTATCATCATAAGTGTTAGAGTCTGTTTCGCATAGAGATTCAATAATGTTGAAATATATGGCCTAATCAGCATTCTAATAAAACCTTAATTAGTACATCCCTTTTCGAATTACTGTTGAGGGTGTTTCCTCTCTATTGCAATTGTTTATTTGAATGAATATAAATTCAATAGCCATATTTAGATGGCTTAACTCATTTCTACATTCAACGAAGTGAATGCAACTTCACTACTGACCGTTTTCCAATGATTATTAACAACGATGTGAAGCCTCATGGCGATTAACACTATATCCTCGCATGTCCTCATTTATGACACAACAACTCACAATAACAACAGGGAAACATTTGTGCATTTGTTGGTAACTTGCCAAATATATGTTGTTCGCAAATTATCGATTACGGTATTGATCGCAACGAATTTCCAGCATTTCCTGTGACGAAATTTTGCTAAACGCATAAACCGAATAATTGGAGCATTGCCAATTTCGCGATTCTCGCAGAGGGAACTGATTATAGGCAATTTCCATTGATTGGATCAGATGAATAAATCTGGTATCAAGCATTACTAGATTTGATAAAGGGGCCACGGCCAGATAGCTCTCTTAGAGGAGTTATGCTTCCATAATGGAAAATCCCAAATCTGCCTATTGAATTTCCATATCGCTATCTTCTCAGTGGTAGGATACTTATTGTTTCCACTCTTTCAAAAGAACACATTTTGTGTTTTTCTCACATTTCTCTTCGCAACGTTTAAGAGAGGATGAATACTTCCCCGCAATAACATTGGGCTAAATATTACGATACATCATCATCGAAGATTAGATAGCACATTTAAAAACGATAGCAATTTGCCACACCGATGCAGCACCCTAGAATACTTTCAGAAAGAGACGTCATTTGCAAAAGAAGTGGGAAAGCACGCCAGCTATATCAATAAGTGTGAATTTTACAAATACCCTTCAAATGTCTGTCTGTCTGTTTGCCTGGTCGTTTCAACTAATAGACCATCGAAAATTCACCAAATACTTTGTGTCTGAACTTCTGAATTATTTCTTTTTCTTTTCAGCAGCCATTTTTTCCCTACATTTAGTTCTCTTCTTCCTCTGTCTTAGTGATTCTTTTAATGGATGTTTTTCTTCCTATCTAATTTCGTTTTTTTCTCTATCTAATTGTCTTTTCGCTCTCTAATTCTGCTCTTCTTTCTATGTTTGATTCCTTCCTATCTCTACTTTCTGATATGTGAAATGTCGCAAATCGAGTTATCTTAAGCCGGCCATAGTTTCGTTAGGCGACCCAAAAACCTGTCTGAGCAGAGAGGCAAAGTGCTCCGACTTGCCATCATCCCCAGAAATGGACTGATCGCCATCAACAACAATGATCAAATGCGGCGACGCAACCTGATTTTGCTCTTCATGCATTTAAATAATTCAAGCAACACATAATGGTTGGCGGCGAAATCCGACTTTTTTCACAAATTTTTTGTCCACGTCTTGCATATTCTTGGAAGGATCTCTTTTGTTCGTTTTCAAGAAAAAGTAGAGTTTCAAAGGGATTATTCAATGAATATAGGAAAGCATTCACTCAACACCGTCCTATTTCTCCACAGTAAAGTGATAACGATAATAACTCGGCTAACTACAAAAATGTCGTCTACATACCTTCATCTTCTAAAGTGCGGCAAAAATTAAACTTGGAATATCAGTCGTAATCGATAAATGGTCATAGTTGTGTATCCAATCGCAATGACCATAATTGCGGAAATGGAGAATAATGAGTGTCTCAAAATGCCTAACAACTTCACGACCAATATCATTGTGGTTATTTGTCGAGAATTTGCAATTAGGATGGTTGCATATCACAGCAACATCAGTGCTGAGCAACAAGTGCAGCTAGCTATCTTTGCAAGCATTTTCATCAATAAACGTAGTAAGACCAAATTTCACAAGAAAATCATTCAATATGCCCACATCACCGTTCACTCCGGATGGTTCAGTGTTAAAGTCATCAAGAGTCGATGAAGTACATGCGACAGGATGTCGATCAATTAAATGATGCAAAAGTTTGCGATTATCCTGAAGGCTAGGCGATGACATGCAGCTATGAAAAGATGCGATAAGCATTTGCGCAGGAAGAGTCAACGCTCGTAAAGCCACATCCAGAATTGAGTAACAACCTTTCCGTTCTTCAAACAAGAGATTTCTGCATCCCATGATAGTCACACCCATCCCTTTTATGATGAACACACTGTCTGTATAGTATATAGTATACTTTGAATCATGTAATAATAACGAATCAGACGCATGTTCGGAAAGCCATGTTTCATACAGACATTATAATGGAGCACTGCTGACGTGATTTTGGCAATGGGAGCTTATTCATAACGGAATATCAGTTGAACAACATTCAGATAAAATAGGAGATCGATTTGTTCTTATGGATTCGAATCGGAGTATTTGAAGGTGTCAACAGCTTTGAGTCGAGAAACTCCCGACGTTCGCTTATCATTAGGTACCATAGAAATCCTGCTTCTGTCTCTCATCCGCCAAAATTATCTAAAATCCTTTGAAACTAGCAAGGTGACAGACAGGTTTCTCACTGTCTCCGAATTCCTGAAAAGGAGTGCTCCTATTGCTTTTTCTCCGACCATTAAAGATCAACGGAAAGAAATGCGCCATAAACTAATCTCTTTCAGTTTGTGGATACTGCTGGAGCATCCTTTCTCTTATGGGGTTCAGAAGAAAGACTTTTATCTGTTTTTTTCCTGCTTTCTTGTTGGAGCCAAATTCTGAAGCTTTGCCGAGGATGGAATCGAAATTGATTGTCGTTTTCTCTCATGACTTTTTTCTGCAAGCACAGACAGCTCGCAAAGTTGTTTTTCATAGTCTTTGAATTGGGTCTAGATAGTGGTTGCCGAAGTTGCCTTTCTGCTACCCGAAGCTCCTTGAAAGGTTCCTATTGCGTACGTTCGCACATACTATAGAACACGAAAGGACATCGATAAGAGGTAAAGTTATTTGCGTCCCTCTTTTCTACTTTCCAAATGAAATGTTGCGCCTTCTATATTGTAAATCCTTTTCCTCTAAAACTAATATAAGGTTGAATCTTTTTTGCTTCATACAAAAGTTTGTCAGAACATCCCTTCATCTTGCAGTTTGTGGCACTCACTAAGGATAATATGAGTGACATGACGGCATTTTCATTATTTCCTTTCAGTGATTTATTCCATTATTTTAGACTTCCTCGAAATTTTCCTACCCATCTTTCTTCTATATATAGAGTCGCATTGTTTTTGTTTTCATCTTTATGCAATTTTACCGATTTTGCTAGCTTGTGATTGTTTGTCTGTGTATTTTCTTGAATTAAATTAAATTAAAGCTGAGAACCTGGAAAGCCAAAGTTCTGGAATATGATCCATTTTTGATGGCAATCGATGAAAATGTTTAAACAGAGGAAATGGCTGCAAAAGCGCATATCGTGCCAGCCACCGTGGTGCGCTTCCCTACTTGTTCACTTTGTTATAGTCAATTATTCTTCGAAAAAATTTCACTCAAAAGCTAAATAAACATTTTTAAATATCTTTTTTAGGTGGAATTCATCTCTCTCATACGTTGCAATGTGTTTAAAATTTCATTTCCTCGTGCCACTCTTCACACGCATTGCCGTTCTTTTAATGGTCGAAGTACGGATATGCGAGTGATTCATATCTCGGCGAGATCCTTTTCTTTGTTCGAATTGTATTTTCGATTTTGCCACCCACAAACCACTTCGATAATCAAACATTGCTCGTTATTTTGTCTTGACTCGTTTTCACAGTCTGCATCGATCCCCTCCCCCTTACGAGCAAGAGTTGTGCACATCTGATACTTGGTGCAATTTTTGAAGTTGATCGCCGATGGCTAGAATATATAAGAAGAACAGTGAACAAGATTGGCTCTAAGATGAGGTGACGAGTTCTAATCTCGTCTGCTCCTCATCCCTCTCTGTCCGCACATCTATTTCTTTTTCTCCTATGACTCAACGTTTATCGGATAGAACCAAGAGTCACTGATTTCAGCTCCACAAAGAGAAAACGAGTCGCATTTTCGAGGTTTCATTTCTTTAAAAACGTTCTGAAATGTCCAGCTTTCTTTCAACATCTTGCTAATTTTTAAAGCTTTTTGATTTGAGCTTTACCAATGTCTGTAGGTTTGCTAATGGTGGCGCAGTTAACACAAAGATTTCCTGAGACTGGCAGATCCTTCCTATTGTTTTCAATGGGAAGGGTCTGTTGCAATCCTTCTACCTGATATCCATAACACTGAGTACAGCTAGCAATTATAAACTACCAACCTTCGTCATCCTCGCATTCGATTGCAAAGAAAAATTTTCACATTTCAGTGAAATTTCGAGAAAATTGTCTTCTTTTGCTGAGACATTCTAGTGTCACCTTATTTTATGGTGACTTTTTCTTTATTCGTCACATTCTAAATTTCTCTTCATCAACCTTTTTTTTGGCCAACTAAACCATGAACCAGTGACGTCACTTACAAGTCGCAACTACGTTAATGTGTACATGTGATACGGCAGTGAACTTTCGCACGGTAGTCTACGTTTTAGCTGAATTGATGCAAGCTCTGAAGGTGTGTGAAATTGACTTCCTTGTTTGTAGCGTATAGCCTATGCAGATTTAGTGGATTAGAGATGCTGTTATTAGAAGAAAGCAAATGAATCAAATAAGGGCTGCAACTGTTTTGAATAACATTCTTGCTGCATTCGTGGATGCATTTATCATACAGATGAACAGATATTAGTGATGGCGAAAGTGGAAATCAAATGAGCTTCACTTGCTTGTCTCATAGATCTAATCCACGAACCTTGCCTCTTTTTTCTTTTTAAGTAGTCGGTCAACAACATTTCATCTTTATCCCAGAGAGACGGATGCCTAAAGCGTCCCAACTGAGAAATCCGAGCATGGTCTGACCTTCTTCGTTACATTAACCCCTGCAGGCTTCTTTTGATCCCGGATCTCAGTGGTGAGTAAAGGTCTCGTAACCGGTTACAATCCTACAAAAAAATCTTCGCCCTTTTCAAATCCCTGCAATTTTCTTGACAGTGGACCACTCGATCTTGCTTCTGAAGTGATGCAAGGTTTTTCAGCACTACCTTTTTGAATATCCACTGAAGTTAAATTGGTCGCGAAGAATGGTATTGTTGGTACCTTTTGATAGTTTTCATTCTTTTTTGCCTATTGATAAGTTATATACCAGCTGCAGCTCACCATTTCTTTCACACGAGTAATTGCTTCAAGATTGATCGCTTCAAAATGTCTGCATGTATCAGGCTCATCTTAAATCGATTTTATACCTTTCTGAAACTTTGCTGTCCAAAAACGGATTCGACGTTGAGGAAGGGCATCCACACCATAAAGTTGCTATGGTCGATTGCGGATTTCATTTAGCGAAGCTCCTTCACGGAACAAATTTTAGTATCTATGCCTTGATTTTATCGTACTTTCTGCTCTTTATCCACGGTCATCCTGTAAAAACTTATAAAATTTCTTTATCACGTAAAGTAATAAACGATTTTTATCTGACGATATAAATGCTGGTCAGCACTGTCGTGGTCGCAAAATAAATAGTTCAGATCGATGCAATAAACATATCGCTGAGGAAGTTTTTTGTTGTGCCGTATATACATCTATGTTATATATATCTTATATATATATATATATAGGTAGATGGATAGATAGATATAGATAAAGATAGAGATGTAGATATAGATATAGGCATATGACTAATTTTATGTAGGTCACCATTAATGTCGGCTTCATATTTTTCGGAATAAATCTTTCAGTGAGATACGTCTCTGAATTTACGTTGCTCTGTTAAGTATCGGTTATTTCTTCATATCTCTGAAGAAAACTTCCCTTAGCATTATCATAATTTTATGCAAATAAATTCTCTTTAATCAGTAACAATTTCTGCTCTTAGTTTTCTCATTTTGTGATGTCGCGAGGCTTATTCAAACGCCGCTGCTGATCGAATAAATTTTTTCTTCATGAAGTCGTCATTTTGACCTGTTAAGGCCATCTCTAAACAAATTAGTGTGGATTGAACATCTAGTGTGAAAATTTCACGTCTCCCTCACTGCCAGTAAGCTATTGTGAATCGCTAAAAACCATACATTCAAAGAGAAGCGTGAATAAATCAGTAGTGATCACGTCATTAGAAAGATAAGTTAAACAGATGTGCTAGCAACATCGGAAATTATTGAACAGATATGTTGAATGAATATATTTGCGACAATAATTTTTTTTATATCCATAAGCGAGGAATAACGTCGATGACCAATAGCGGTGGTGTTGTTTCATCTGATGAGGAGTTGTCGATGGAAGTGATTAGGGAAGCTTTGAGTGATCATCTGCTGCAATTCCCTTCATATGGGTCTCATTTCACTCTGAAACGATGGCTTGAAGAATACGATTCCAACACTGGTTCGTTGTTATATTAATTGCTTATTGCTAGATTCGTGATTCCAAGGAAGATGCCTCGAAGAGTTTTTGTCTCTTTCAAAGAATTCTTTTTTGCCACTTCTACAAAAACAAACGATAACCTATGCGTCACGGGACATTGTGTCGTCAATACTTTATTTATCAGATATGAGCGCTTTCACTAGCAATACTCCAAGCAGGGCAAATATACGATCATACTTGAAACATTCTGGACTGTTTGATGTAGCTCATGGTAATGATCTTTGATGTTATGGGGAAAATATGCAAATTGTATAAATGCAATCTGCGTTGGCCACCACTTATTTTAATCGATAAAAGATTAAAAGAAAGGAGTCAGTGCGAGAGAAAATTTCATTATTTCGTATCAGTCACTCTCGTTGGTTCTATCGAAATAAAATAGAGTTTATTCATCGTAATTTTTACCGATGTATTCGTAGAAAAATCCAATGATAAAGTCGTTGACAATAAATTTTTCACTGTTCTCGGCAAATTGAAAAGTTGACATTGTTTTATTTTTTAGCAACTTTTTTTTGCTGGATCTCATCAAATGCTGCACTATGTTCCAAAGTGTATAATGCGTATTCTTCTGGGGGTTATTTGTTATCACACTGTCAGTGCTTACATATCTCTCCCTTCCGATAAAGCTTCAAGCGATTCAATTTGCATTTGCGAAGTGTAAAAATTGTGTAATAATTCAAACTTTAGTTGAAATCTTTTATATATGACTCAAAAATATATAAAGCAAAATTTGAAGACGTTATAATAAATAAACTTCGATGGACGTTGACCACACTGAGTGCACTTGGTGCTCCGAAAGTGGATGCATCGTCGATAATGTCAGCGAACGATGCGATAAGCAAAACGACTAATACGGCATCATCCTCACTTCGTGAAAGACGTATTCCGATATATGAGGTAGTACTTAAATGCTGGTGTAATTTAAGTCAAATTGATGCAATTTCATTGAAAGTTACTGAGGCACGGTAAATGCACGGACTTTACGCCTTACAGTAATGAGTCGAAATTCGAACACTCTAGGGAAAAGGATTGCAGTAGAGTTGTAGCAGCTTTCCCACTTGTCCATTATCGGATTTCTTAGTAGGTGCAAAATTATTTTCGCACTTTTACAGCATTCTAGGATGTTGGAGGTTGGGAAAACTGTTAAGTGACCATAAAAAATATCCTTCTATTCTTTTATAAGCGTGGAATTTGAAAATATCTGATTTGCCGCATCGCGAATTAAATAATTAGCACCATTTTTTAATCAATTAAATTGCATGAGGACATATCGGATGTTTCCTTTCTGAAATGGTATAACAAAAATGCAGCAATGACAATCTTTGATATTGTGACAAATTTTAACTGCGATTGCTTTATTCATTAGGCATTAGGTTTTATTTAAATTTCCTCAGCTATATACGCAATCGTTATGACTAAATTGTGCCATTCTAGGTGGATTTATGGGCTACGATAAGGATGGAAATGTTCTTTTTATGCAACCATTTGGAAGGCTGCATTCTGAACAGTCGATGCGAACGACGAGGATAAGTGACTTCTTTCGATTACTTCTTCTGGAAGGACACGCATCACACGAATTAGTTTGGTTAGTTTTCCAAATATAAAATGTAATTTTGATGTAAAATGAGAAGTACTTAGAAAGAATGCAAAATAATCAATGCTGTCACCTTATCGAAATTTGTTATCATTACTACAATTTACTTCTTCCTCAAAAACGGTTTTACACTTTACTTATACCGTCTTCTCAAGAATCAGGCATACCGCACCCAT
The DNA here is from genome assembly GCA_006503575.1 of Baylisascaris schroederi. Classification (NCBI taxonomy): domain Eukaryota; kingdom Metazoa; phylum Nematoda; class Chromadorea; order Rhabditida; family Ascarididae; genus Baylisascaris; species Baylisascaris schroederi. Next base: position 1,707,891 of record QEWY01004161.1, on the reverse strand, counting down.
ACTGTGCCTACAAATTCGGATTTTATACGATACTATATCAAGTATCTAGGCCTAAAAAATGCAACACTCATACCGTAGTTGTCGTGCTTAGGAGTTTTCTTGATATGGATGAGTAAGAAGCAGAGATTATTTTATTAAGAAGTAGAATGAATGCAAATCTAGCGATCGTTGCACAAAAGTGTTGGGGGTGGGCGGAGGGGAGGGAAGGGGATTATAAACAGTTGAAATTAGTGTATTCGTTCGGCAGCAGCACTAATATTCGGTTCGTTTGATGGCATTGCGCCCATTCATGAAACATAGAATTTCATTAATGCTATCTTCCGAAATATCCATGCTAGCTAGCATCTGATAGTTTACGTATACGTCAAACTGTAATCGCAGAAGTGCTTTATTATACGATTATTTAGTATGAGGTGATAAATCAAGCGCTTTTTCATAGTGCCCAAGAAAAGAAGTTCGGATGCCGTAAAGGTCAAGTCTCCGTTCTCGATTTCGATGGTTTTGGCCGACACGTTTTATATGTTCCAGGCTTGCCGATGCTATCAACAGCCTATGGCCTTTTACAGGTGTCTTTTTTTCAGAAATTTGAGCACGAAAACCTTTGAGAATGTTTTGAAAGGTACAATCCACGAAAATATTGTATAAAGATAGCCGTCAATATATGCCATAACGAATGCGACAAAATCATATTTAGAAACTAAAATTTTACAAGTGTTGCAGAATAGCTAAGGTGCTATGTAACGAAATACTCCCACAGCATGAAAAACTTCGCAACAGGAGAAAAGTGAGCGGTATTTGGTGTCACGAGTTTTTACGATATCCAAATTTTATTCAGGTGGAACTAGGAATGCTTTCAAAATTTGCGTTTGCAAACGATGACGTCATCTCTATGTGTAAATAGGTTGGCATATCTTTGTTCGTTGGGCATTTTCAATTCTGGTTTCCTTAAAGCTCGAGTGACAAAATTTGATGACTACAATCTTCACCAATAGATAGCCCTTACACAAAGTTTGAAGGCTCATCCGTCAAATTAAGCGAAATCACAGAAAGTTGAGAATATCCAGAAGTTTGCACACAGTTGAGCATTTACAACTCATCGGGTCGGAGAAAAAAGTACTTGGAGTACTTCCATTAGGGCTTAGGTTAAGATATTAATGCACTTGCGCATGTAATGAGAGAGGTGAAAGCGCATACCCCACCGTATGCCCACCCCATCCACTCCGCTTTCTCGTTTCCTGTGCTTCGCGCAAATGAATTATCATTTATCATTATTGCTTTTTTACTAAGGATGAAAACAATAACGATAAATTTTTAAGTTGAATGAGTGTCCTTGAATTGCAGTTAGCATTCCCGGGTATTTCAAGAAAAATATACATAATCAACGCACCTTCCGCTCTTGCTTATGCGTTCGGCGCGATACGGATGGTATTATCCAAGGTGAGCAACTCGGAAATTAGCTTCTTCGTTAGTACAAATAGTGATGCCAATGGCCTATTATAAATTTTTACTATCGTATCGTTTAGCCAATGCAAAAGTTTGAAGATATCATTAGCGCAATGTTAACAAGATAATAATATACTCGCCTGAGTACACCGTTATTGTGGTTAGCAGAATTGTTATCAGCATAGATAAATGGTGTGTAACTTCATAAAAGGCGTGAATACTTCGAACTTTTGAGTGGGCGTACAAGACATTACATCGTTGGAATCTATACCACAAGTTTAGTAAGGTGTAATCATCTGAATCATTGTTATATCAGTTATATGACTGGAACATATGCACAGTTCAATGAATCGGAGAGAATTGGTGCTACATTTATAGCCTTAGGATGTTGTTGAACTTAATGTACTACCTATCTATTCCTAGTTGCTTTAACTTATTTGTAGTTGTAAAATGTCTTTGCGCGCATATTTGTTTGTGTAGCTGAATATCTCGTAGTGTTAACTGGAGAACAACAGGAGGTTTGGTTATGAAATTTGCTATGTGTAACGGTCGCCATAGGTTGACTTCTTATGCCTCAGTCACAGTGGCGATTTATTAACTCCGAGAAAACTTATAGACATTTCAAAGGTGAAAGAAATTTACTCTTATGCCATTCGGCTTTTTATTTTACGTGATTTGGGTAGCATCATAGTGAGTCATACGAATAGTCAAAGCAACTGAATATGCAAGCAATTTTGCATTATGATTAGCTGCAGGGAACTTGCGGAAATGTTGGTAATGTGAGCTGCAACTCACACCTTTTCAACTCTTTTTGCGCGCTTCAGCAATTATTTTCGGCGCTATATGTTTTGATTAAAATCGCTATATCATTTGCAAGAACACCTCGTGAATTTGCGCATATTTAAAGTACTTTTAATTGTAAGTGTGGACGAGTTCTACTTATTACCGCTTGTAGACAACAATGGATACTATCGAGTTTCTTGGCACTAATTGGCAAGAACGCTTAACGATGGAATTAGGTGCCAAGAACATACTCCCATTTTGGGGTGGAAATATGTCTTGTGATCGTCCAACTGGTGGAATAAGGATGGCTGGTCCACTAGCTGAGTCGATAAAGTATGTTGCATTTTCATTCACGCACGAATCTATTACTTAAGTGTTGGCACAAATCTGTCGGTAACGTTTCTCTTATTAAAGTAGAAAAGGATTCTGTAACATAAAACTCCTGTTTTCTGAAGCTCTGATTGTTTCAGAGGAAATTTTTTCTTTGAAGCAGTGAAGTAAAGAATGAAGATATATTTGTTGGGAAAGTTTTGACAAGTATAACGTGGGTTGTGCGACATTTCCGATTATGAAGACGAGGCATTTTATGGTACAAACTGAATCCTCTTCAACCTCACATTCATACTGTCGAATTTTTCTAAAGAATCCTCACATTCCTATGATTTGCAAATTTTCTTTTGTGCGATAAAGAGAAAAGATTAGAGAACAGAGCAACAGAGCTCTGCTAGAGAAAAAAGTTATCTCTGCTGATTGCTTGCTATATTAATCTATGTCTCATTAAAAGATTGATGAGGATAAGCTATTCTTTAGAATAAGAAAGTTTTTTTGTCCAATTCCAAAAACTCTGCAATTAAATAACAGTTTCATAGCATTTCGCTATTGTTTTGGACAAAGAAAATCATGAAACCTGTGAAATTTCGATTTGACATTTGAACTATTGTTAAATAGAGCTCAATTTGAATATATTAAAAGTAGAAAAAGCAGAAAGAGCTGTTGATAACCTTCAGGCTGAATGCTGCTGGTCAGTGGCAGTCTCGAAATACGCTGTCGGTATTGAAAATAGCGGCAAGAAAATCGTCCGTTGTAGCAGTTCATAATTTTAGTTGTCCCACAAAATTGATGTGGTATTTCGAGTGTGACGGTGGAGACATCGATTTCTGCATTCGCATTCACAATCACGAGGTTTACATCGTTGCTTTTCATCAAGCCTTCAACCATCTTACCAAATTTAGCGTTATTCACTGTGTTTATCAATTTGCTCGGCTGTTTTCAGGAAATCCTTCTGTTCCTCGTAGCGCAGATGAAGTGAAGGGGCACAGTAACTTAATGTAAAGAATATCAACTACCACGATGTAGATCTTTCAAGTTGGCCGATCTCAATAGAACTCATCATGCAACGTCTTTCATAGAACCAATCGACCACTAGTCACAGCGATTGTTGTTTATTGCGTTCATTAATGAGGATTTTGGAAAATGGCATTCTTTTATGGCACGTTGTTTTGAATTCTCATAAATTCCATGCAGAAGACCAGAATAACGATTATATAAAGCAATGTGCTTGTTGCTTTTAGATAGCAAATGCTACTTGCTTTCTGTTCTCGTTGGCATAAAAGGCGTCTAAAATGACCGTTATACTTCTCAAACTTTACCTATAAAGTGGCGATAGAAGTATTCCGAAATACAGCTGTCGCTGGTGAGAAACGTTCAAATTTGCGATTTTTCGTTCAAATTAAATTAGAAGGAACTTGTTATTCGAAATATTCACGAATTTATATTAAAGCCATAAGAAAGTGAGCAACTTCTTGAAATCTGTGGATTTACTCTGAACCACCAACACGATTCAGCTAGAATTGCAGCTAAGATCAAATATATCTTGAGAGAAGCGCTCAACTTGTTCCTCTGATTGCACTCCCACTTCCTCCTTGAATTTATGAAGATGATCGTCGAGGATATGAACGTTGAGGGATCTCCTGCAGTCCATGTGCCATAGTTCGCCTTCAGGTCTACACCAACTCCACATGATTTTCGACGTAAAGCTAGAATCACTGCGACTCCGGAGAATTCCTTCGATTACAGAGTCTTGTTTGTCCGCGATCCGAAGAAAGCTCGGATAGCTTGGAGAAGAATTCTTCAGAGCACTTGAGGGCTTACGATTGTTCAGCAATCTTCTGGAACATGTTTCACAGGACGTTATTTAATGTGCGGTGGTTGGCATTGCCATATTCTCATGGTTCACAGTGGCTTTCTGCACGGAGAACTCAGGTCGCTGAGGCTAGTCCTGCCTATTGTATTACCCCAGCTACTATTTCAGAGAAACGATAGCAGGGACACTTGATGAAATCATCTTGCTGACTGATGAAGTGAGCCACCATTTTGGTCGCTGATGATCTTCTAGTGGTGCTCATCGTAATTCAAAGCTTCTCACTCGATCCTGATGCTGCTGAAATCCTATTAGAAGTGCATTAAGTGAGCGCACCGAATTAAGCCTTAAAGACTTCTCAGATGCTTCCACATAACACTTTTTTGTCTCATTTCTTGGCATAATAGTTGTAGACAGAGCAGTATTTTTGTTAGATGTTTGCAGCATTCTGATGCCATCAACAATCAATTCAATTTATAGTTAGCGGTTATAAAAGCAGAGTAGATGGGAAATAATTGCCATTTTCTGTGCTTCTATGGTAGAGGGAATTAAAGAATAAAAGCAACTTCTAAGGAATGAAGGAAGTGAATATTTGTTCCATACTATCATAGAAATGTACTTTGGAGCTGTTGATCGACACTGTAGAATTGAGGATATTCAATTTCTAGAACAGGTCATACAGAATATAGTTAAACGTGAAAACTCCTCTGTAGCAACATTCAACGTATTGTGCTCATTCATGTTTCATTGTTGGCTGCATTGATCTGTTTCTTTGCTAGCAGATCAAAACGACCTCATCGACGAAGTGATTTATGAAGTTGAATTTTTGAAACAGACATAAAGTAGCGGCATCTTTTCTAAAAATTTCGCTGTATAATTCCTTTGTAAGGCATGTCTGAAGGCTATAAAAAATTTGAGCCAACTCAAATCGAGCCGAACTTGTTTACTATAATGAGAGGCAGATTGCCTTTCATACTTCAAAATGCACATTCGGGCCTATTGTTCTCACCAAATTTTATAACCCTTCTTTCTATAGTTTTCCAGCTGAAATTACCTGCCAGATGGACAACGGCAGAAGCACGCATATATATATATATATATATATATATATATAATATATATATATATATATATATATATATATAGTTATCATGATGTGCTTCAATAAATAAATCTATAGAGTGAGTGATATGAGATGCCTTACCCGTTAGGTAACATATATTCGGAGAAATGATGTAATCTTTGATATATCAATCCACAACTGATCTTGAGCTGATCACAACTGAACATCTATTTAATGAGGTTGTCGGCGCTTATTCGGTATCTCTACTGTGATTCCGAATATGTGAGGTGCATTTTGCTTGTCTTTTTGAAGGATGACTTAGGTAAAAAAAACCTGAAATTAGGTTCTCAGAGGGCGATGTGGACTACAATGTCCTATGCACCCAACAATTTCATATTTCGACGGCTTCTTCTCGATGGTCATCTGAATCACCTCACTAGCGATGGTCATTGAACTGTTCTGCTGCTGTTCTCTCGCGCCATTGAGAATCTCGTAACAATCCTTTTCTTTCTTCCCTATCTCTTCCTTTGCAACATCTGCGACGTTCTTTGCTAGATCCACAGTAGCTTATACTGCTAGGGTTACAGAGTATGTTGTCGGCTATAGAAAATGTTGAGTGGTAATCCAGCCTATTCAGATGATTATTTATAACAATTTTCTGGAATTCTCTCACAGTCTGTTTGAATTTCTTATAGGTTTTTCCACGATTCCGTTTAAACACGTCATGTTTCCCCGAGTTCGGTGAATTAATTTGTATGGAGTCAGGGACATATGAAGTATGTTTTAATAATAAGCATACGAGATTATGGAATAAAACAATTTTTTATCGAGTCGAACTGAAGGAAATCGAATCGAGCACAAACGGATGAAGATTTGCTTTTTAAGTTTGCTAGCTGCATTTTCGACTGTATTTATGTTTTCAACACGACTTCATTGAAATGTCCTATTTAATTCGAAAAAGCGTTATGCTGCTTCGTGCTGTATGTATAAGGAATGTATGAAAAAGTTATCTGAAAGGTTTGATCGATTCTCAACGGTACTGTGAAATAACGAATTATCTCTGACTGAATAAAGCAAAATATTCTATTGTTTAGCACTCAGCTAAACAAGAGATTAAAATTATTGCTTATGTCATTGACGGAATTCTTCATTCAGTGGTTTCAATGCTTTTGAACATTCATTTTAAAGTAGAAATGCTAATTCGTTCCGCAAATCAATTCGCGTCTGAAAGTGCGATATATGGTACCATTTCAAAACAATTGTTGCTCGACGATCATCCATTTCTAATATTCGTTCATTACCCAACTATCAAATATTTGAAATTTTTGGATCTCAATAAGCTTCAATTTATTCGGTTTGTGAGCGATACATTCATGTTTAATCCAACTTTTTAAATGTGGGACAGCTTCACATTAGTCAGAGGATGTGTCGTGGAGTGAGGCGAGGAGTCGTAGCTTCGGCCGGGGTCTCATTCGCCCTACAGACTTCACGCTTGAAAAGAATTTAGAAATTCCATCTTACCGTTTAAGGTCTGAAAATTCAAATTTTTTAAATCCTTCTCTTACTTATACTTGGTTCGAACAGAACGATAGCGACATGGGCACTGAGTAAAATAAAATACTGCTTAAAATGTAGTTGCATTATCACGTCGCAGCTACCGAATAACTTAAAGAAACATTGTCAAGACGCACGTTTTCAAATTGGTTGGAAGCTGAAAATCCGATCAGCGTTGGTGTATTCGGGAGGAGGCTTTTCCATAAAATCGATAACAATTTTCAAAAAATATTAACTTTATTCTCACTTCATGATATTTTCTTGTCATATCAAAGGTCCAAATGCTTCATAATATTTCAAATCAAAGATCCCAAGGGAAGGTCCAAAAAATGATTTCCTTCATGATATTTTCACGAGTCCATAAGAACAAAAAGAACGAAAAAGTGTGGTTTCTTTTCGGGATGCCTCGCTGTGACAAACTGAAAATGCACCTTAATATTTGGTGTGGCAATGCAAGTTTTTGTCCATAAATTCAGCCAAACATATAACACGGTTCGCTTACACAACGCCGAGGACGTTTGTATTTTGCTTAGAGATTTATATGGGCAAAGCAACCGTACAATTAAAATGTTATACTTTATCATGATAAATAAGAGTAAGAGTATCAGGTGTGAAATCAACTTTCTGTGTAAAATGTAAATAATCCATAGAAGTGCATCTGAAACTACTCAAAATATGCAGACAAATAAAAAGTGCTATAAATTTCATATGCTATTTCCTGAACTCGGCTACCAAATTATTAATTATAACAAAATAACAATGATAACCGTATATTTAACAATAGCAGCATCAAAAATGAGTTGATTCAAATAATTCATAATGCGCTTAAAATGCAAATAACCTCTTCTTAAGATAAAAGTATTTGGCAGGTATCTCTGTAATTGTAATAAAGCAATAAACATTTTAAACCAACATCTAGAAGTTCTATATGAGTTTTTCCAGAATAATTCACAATTCATCTATCAACCTTTACAGCAAATGTTTACAGGCAATTTAGTTACACTTAATTCTAAAGGTCTCAAAAACGTTTTCAAAAAAGACACCAAGTTTAGACCCCTCAGAATTAGCACCCTCTCCGCATAACGGAGGGTGCTGAACACTCTTTAAACAAGTTAATTTTGTAAATTACCCAAAACGAGCATATTAGTGTAGATAATTTCAAAAATCTCCGATAGTTGAATATAATCCACATTAAACGAGTTTTCACAGGCGAGTTTAATAAGGGAGAGATCGACGCGCGCAATAGTTCAAACTATAGTAAGAATAAACTACTGACCAGTACACAATCTAAGTTTATTATTGCACTCGCGGATAAAGCACCCAATAACTATATATTTATATGTAAAAACTTTTACATTCAAAGTTATGCAAGAAATTTGGAATTGAAAATGGCATAATTGCTGGTAACGGTACTTGTGAACCCACTGGACATTATTAACGTACACTGCTGTTTTTCCGAAAGTATTTGCTATTCCTTTTTTCGCTATTTTTTCCGAAAGTATTTGCTAATCCTTTTCTGCTATATTTGCTATACACTGCTATTCCTTTTTGTTGCTTGCTATTCCTAAGCTAAATAAAAAACCCTACAAGTTTACATACATAGCGGGATGCAACAAAAATTAGCTTGAACCGTTATCTTGCATGCTATGCCGCATTTTACAATTTCTTAAAAACCACCTGCGTAATTATTGCAATATAGCAGTTCAAAGAAGCGGCATTAGTTATTAATACAGTGTAAAAACGTTTTGAATATAATTAATAAATATACTAAGCATACAAAAATGGTCTTGGCTGCTGATTTCTCCACTATATTTACAGCACTACTACCCCACAATGTTATCATCATTAGAGCAATGGAATATTTAACACACGTGTACTTTATTCATCAACATATCTACTTCTACAGCACTCTGAAATTCTGAGCAACACATCTACAGCATATCTATATCTGAACATATCTACATATCTACATCAAATCTACTTCTACAAATATCTGAAGTCAACATATTTACACCACTCTGAAATTGATCGGTATTGAATATGAGAAGGCCATCAATATATGTACAACAAATAGCGTTAAAACGTGAAATCTTGGCATATTTATATTCCAAAATAGATAAAGTGAGACCAACTAAATCGGGACTGGCATATCCGCCCACGGGCAGTTTGCCTAAAAATGAAGCCAGTAAAGGTAACATGATTTTCAATGACGAAAAATTCAATTATTTTCATGATTTGTGCCCTATCCAAGGCAAGAGAATGCCTGTTGAATTCGTATTGTCTGTGTAAAGGAAGGTATTATTACCACATACTATCAGGCAGGCTTTTTTAGAGTATTGCTAGATTAATTTATGGAGATTCATACAGATTGAGATCACATACGAAGGTAGCACAGCTAACTTTATGGACTTAAACTCAAATATTGCCTCTAATGGTATCGTCTCATGCGTATACAACAAGATGGATCAATTTACATTCTCAGTAAACAAATATAACCACTTATATGGTAACACTCCATTTTTCACACACAAAAGCTTAAAAAAACTTCTCAAATTTATAGATTCCGTAAACTATGCTCACTTAAGGCAGTTTTATTAATAAATGTAAAGGACTGCTTAAAAACTGTAACGACAAATGTCTTAATGTTACTCTAACAGAAAAAAAAAACCTTTACGGGCTCTAGTTTTTCCGCTTATTAACCACCATATTGTATTAATCATTTTTATTTGTATGGCCTTTGTTGTATGTGAACGCCAATTTGTTGTGTCGAGCAGCCACGACGTGAAGAGGGAGGCTGAGCGTGGAACGCCAAGCACGCGGAGATAGTTGAAACGGTTTATTGGGAAGTATAACGGCTCCCAAGACGAGTATAACAACAAGAACGAAAGGGGACAAGAAGAGGCGATTGGGGAGAGCTGACGAGTGGGGACCGATGAGGAGGACTGACGACTGAGGAAGGCGAATGAAGAAGACTGACTCTGACGGGCTGAGAGCCAACTTATATAGGCTTCAGATATCGCCTGGGGCAGCATAAGAGTACATAAGTCGATCAATGGCATTATGCGAAGAACAATAAACGAGAATCGATTATGCGAGTGAATGTGATCACTGCAATAATAGATCTTGGGTTGGCTCTTCAGCGCCATACCCAACAACCTTAAAAGGCAATTATATAAGAAAGTAATTTCTACAGGTCTGGCATCAAATAAATATTGCTTTACTTGTGCTATCATTCGTAGTACGATCGCTTTGACCACGTATACCAAGATGATTACCACTCTCCAGTACTGTAATTGCAGTGTTGCAACCTGCCTTTGTACTTGTTCAGTGCAAAGAACGCTTCAACGGAAAACTTATCTACGTCACTTTACATCATAATATAATATTATCCCATGGCTTTTGTACTCAATCTTCCACCGATGCATTTGTATCACCTATAACGAAACTTCAGTTTCTGTACTAGTATTAGCATTTTCTTCTGGTATTTTTATATTAGTATTTCTTCCCCACAATGTTTTACCGAACTTCAAATGTTGTCCATATTGTGGGTTGTTTCAATAGGTCTAGTATTAAGCATAGATCAAATAAATATTGCTCTACTTGTGTTACCACTGTGAGGTCGATGCCGCCAGCATCTACACTTAGGTTTATCGATTATCAATCACCGTCACTTATGTTGTTGGTAGCACCTCTTTCGGCTGTATGTACATACGAACTTTTAGTTTAGCATTCATTCTATACGTAACTTTATAACTAAATTCCAAATGTACTATAGCTCTTATACTCGTTCTTCTATTATGCCTTTCCTAAGCTTTGGTTTTTCTTTATTATTGCCCCTTTCCCTCATTTTAGCATAACTCTCCACTTTTGTATTTTAATATAGCTCTTAAAGACAATTTTGTCACGGGCATCACCAAAATATTTATGTTACTCAAAATCTTTTAACTTCTTTTATTGCATTTTTAGTCCATTTTATTAACGCTACTTCACGATCTTATTGTGCGCTTCCACTGTTTAATACTAGATTTGATATCGCCTTTTGATGGCAACTCTCGTCAGGTATACTGTTATTTACTTCTCAAGATATTGTAACTCGATTAAAACAACTGGATTATAATACTTCAAACTTTACGGCAGTTATATGTCAGCCCATAGATACGTCTATACATCTAACGGTATATGCAGTTGAAGTTTTATTAGTACTGAGTGTAGTACGTCTTTACCGCACTATGGTGCCTAATGCCGTATTATCGTCTTTTCGGCGTAACTTTCTTTACTTGGTTCCTTGGGTAAAAGTTCTACTTTTAGATCAAAAAATGGAGCACAATAGTGAAAGAAGCAATAATTGAACCTCTAAAACAACTATGCTGGAAAAAAATAAGGAGTCAAGCTATGGTGATGAGGTAAGTGCTATCGTGTACGACTTTAGGATTTACTGAACATTTTTCTTGTTAATTATTTTTATTCTTTTTTTTATTCAGCTGAAAAGTTCTTCTTTCCATTTCTTTTCTTATTCTCTCTACTCTCAGTTAAGCTGTTTATATAACTTCTCATACTATCAGGGTTATGCGTTTCGTTCTGGGGATGGTCGGCGCATAACTCAGTTGCACACGTCAAGGGTTATGGGCCGAAACGTAGTCGCCGCCTTGCCATGACGTATTTCTCCCTTGCTTTGCTCTCATTATTTCGATGAACAAGCTGGTTACTTCGGTGAGCTCCTTCATACGGCAGAAACGGTCGCGGTCCAACTGTTTGTTGACAGATTTCCTAACGTTCCATCGCAGTATGCACAAGTTTCCTGATGAGACCTCTCAAGTCGGGAAATGATTCAAGAAATTTGTGTGCTACAACATAATGTGACTTCAGCTTTCGTTGGAGTCATAGCCGTATTTGTGCGGTTAACGCGCAAAGTGGCCGCAGTTAAGCACTAATTTGTATGCAAAAGAAGTCACACTAGTAAACGGGCCACGTACAAAATCCCGAAAACGCTCTAGGCTGATTCACTGTCGCCTCGATAATGGAGTGGGGCGGTTGGTTTAGTGCTTCGTTCATTCAGCTGTGCATTTTTCTCGCTTTTGTTATGCGAAAGTTTCGGTGATGGGTTTCGATCAAACGTAGGTGCATGACTTTGTGGATGTATTGACGTAGGTATTTAAGTTTGTTCTTTGTGAGCGTCAACCCTATGAAACATCAGATGCCCATGCTTATGAAACGGTTGAATTCTTTGATAAGAGTATCTAGGAAGATCAACTAAAAAACAAGTCGTAAATTTTTGCGGCATATGGGTATTTCTTATGCACTTCAGTCGAATAGACAATTTGCACAGAGAAGTTATGCTTTTGTCTTTTGAGTCATGATTTTTGATCTATTCCCTCAAAAAATTGGATTGACATGTGTTATGACATAGGATTTTGAAGGCTTAATTTTTAAACATATGGACTAGAAAGGATTCATTTGCGATGAGTTCATACAATGAGTCAGCTGAGTTGATTATTCTCGATCTTATAGTTCTCCGATTCGTTTTTTCTCATGGAACGTTTGAAAGGGCTCAGTCCTATATCAGTATGAGGTCTATGATTGATAGATTTCATAGAAATAGATTACCGCGAGTGTATACCTAAGACTGTTCATATAATGTGGTTCGCCTTGCGGATTGGTAGGCGGGCTGATATGCACCGCTGCGGTCTCTTTTGGGCACAACGCAAGTATGTGCAAGAGGTTTCCGCCATAAAAGTGAATGTGATTGCAGCCAAAAGCGCCTGCGATATGTGCACCAGAAAGTTTTATGCACGCAGTTGTCTTACCTAATAGGAGGGCGAACTGTTATAACTTATGAAGCGTGCGCATAACATGACAAAATCTTGGAGAAAGCAGTATCACACGAGGTACGACAATGTGTCCATGTCTTGCCGAATGAGTTAGGTGATCGCACCTCACAAGAACAATAATTCATATAGTATAACCAAAATCCTGTCAGATTACATGAGGTTGGAGGACGCTGCAGCGTATATCCGTCATTTTGGTGATTTGAAGTACGTCGTTAGTTGCGTTGCTGTGAGCCTCGGCCACGTTCGATTACCACTGAGAGTCCGTCTGCTGTCTAGCTCAGTCCTCCTATGGGCAAATGTACGATATCATCTATCGATCAATTGCCTTTAATAAATCGTTGCAATTATGTGCTAAGAGTATGGAAATTTGAATATTCCTTCTTTCTGAGCTATGGCTGATTTATCTCACGTGACCTTCGATGGCTGCAGTTTTATCCGATATCCTTTATTGAACTGACTGCAATGCTTACATTGATAGCTTAGCATGTTGCATATATGTATAATACAGCCGATATAGGAAGCAGTGAGCAATCAGTGCTGTGGTCGTTGTTTGCAGTTCGGATAGATGGCAGTATTAGCGTTTCCTCGCAATAGCCTTTTCAGAACGGCCTACAGGAAATGGAAAAAAGGCCGTATGCGAGGAAGACGGTATCGGATCTTGCAAAATATGAACCAAAAAAAGGAATCATGAAGCGACGTATACAGATTGGTTTGTTTATATTCTCTACGAGTACTATTTAAAAACAGGGACAATGACGTCACATTTTAGGAAGTCATACTCTTCAAACGATGAAGCATGAGATACGTCCACTTTTGAATTTGTTGCACCGAAAATTCAAAAAAGTTTCTATTCATTCAACGGAATCTAATGCCTGTGGCAGGTACTGTGGTGTAAAAAGAAGAAGAGAAATAAAAATTCATATCACTTTCTACAAATTGCGGAGGCGGAGTTTGTCCGCCGATCGAACAACAACCTTCCCTGTGAGATTTGCAATAGGTTGGTCGAGTATGAGCTTTGGTAAATTTTGCTCTGGCGAGTTGTTTGCAAAAAGCTGCTCAGGTATGTGTTTTGCAAAGGAGCATATCCTAGCGGCTCGCTCACTCGCAAGTCATGTACACCTATTGCAGGTTAGAATTGAAATCTGCTCATAGAGCCTGATTAAAATCCGAAGTTGTCAACCTATCGATACTATTATGAGCCATAAATTTCGCATTATTGGTGGATCCTGCAGGAATTATTTATTTCTTCCCGTGATCTTGCACTGTTAGAAAAATTTCGTTACTTTCAGCACGTAATATTTCTTGGGCACAAAATTTTTAGGGATTGTAAGAAAGCAGCGGATTTCTTGGGATTCGCACATTTTGAAAAGTGCAGCTAAACCTTGTCCTCCGTTTTGGATCCTCCTAAAAAATTATTTCACGCCGAATATTAGCTCCATATCCAACTGTTTCTGTCCGTGATATTACGATCATTTAGGTATTCTCAGTTAAGAAGTCTGTCTTATCACTGCTAAGATGACCTAGGAAAGGATTATGTTCAGGTGAAGGAGCTCTGCGCGAAATTCGCCGCTTGCAGGCATCCGTAAGAAACGTTATTCCATCAACTAGGTTCGCAAGGGTCGTGATGGAAATCGTCGGACATCAAGCATACAGGAAGGACCTCCGAATAGAACGACGAGCGATAGCAATTCTACAGGTATTTATTTGCTCAAGCGTTTTCTGCGTGTTTTCGTTTAAAGTGTCTCGTTTTGTGAAGATAGTGAATAGTTGGTCTTACCTCTGATCGCACTAGCTAATGGAACGCAATTTTCTTTTTAACAAGGCATAATGCACAGTTAATATCGGATGCAAAATGGTGCTCTCAAATTTCACGTTCCCAAAGAAACAAGAATGAATATGAGGAATATGTTGGCTAGCTATCGTCGAGATTACGTGGGCCTAACGAGGTAATGCCCAAAATTTTGAACAGATATTTGTGTGCCTTCATATGTGTATACTGCGTTTGTTTATAAATGAACGATACTCAAAGACACGCACGCACATGAGGTATGCACACAATCATAAGTACATGCAGACATGAAGTTGGTAGAACATAACGAATAGCCCAAAATCCCAAATATATGTGTCAATGCTCCGACTTCTGCCTTCATTTCTGGAGGCTTCTGTTTAAAATATTTTACGCTTGTGAGTGGCTTCAAGGTGCGCGAAAAGACATGAACGGGAAAATAGACACAACGCATCCGTTCTAACTGAATCTATCAAATTATAAGAAGTTGGATTTTTGCCCTGGAAGTTCGTAACAAACTGTAGTCGTTAACAAGACCCATTCGATCTGTTCTTTTAAATAAAGCTTTATTTTTAAGCAGGCTTTAAGTTTAATCTAAATTTGAGGTAGTTTATTGAATTAACCTGTCTAAAAAAACCACAAGTGCCACCAGGCTTCATTGTAAAGTTTCGAGTTTGTCGAGACTGCAGTTCAGGGACGATGAGTTTTCTTTACAGGAGGTTGCCGAGGATTACATGACAGAACTGTTCAGAGACTGTTCGTTACTTGCAATGCACGCTAAGCGTCAAACGATTCTCCGAAGTGACATGCAGGTTTTGCTTCAGTTAAGGCGACAGTTTCCCCTGTGCTGTTCGAAGCCCACAAGAACTTTGCATCGAAAAGCAGCTGTATGAGTACTGTCGCCACACTGTAAGTGAGAATTTCAAAAGAACTATGTTTCTATGAATTCTGAATGGTGCAATTTCCGTAGAATGTGTTAAGAAAAACGAAGTCTCACTGCGCAGCTGGATACCGCGGAATATGTGACGATCGTGGTGCTTTAAGCACTGCTTAATTGTTGAGCAGCTCAATACACAAGCCTATGCGTATTAAAGCTCTTCTGTCATCGTTTCGGCGAAAGAACACTCTGTTTCTGCCTTGAATTGATTATGTAGCATTTCATACACCTCCGTATTTCCTTTGTCCTCTGCAGAAACGCATGCAGTTGCATCGATCGAGGGCAATAGAGATCCCATAAAACGGTAATGAAGGCCGATATTGAGGGGAACCATAATGTTACGTGTGGAAATATCGCCTTTTCCTTCTCGCTGCTATGAAACAGCGAGTGAGCGAGTGCGGTTGGTTGAAGCCGTTGTATGTTACAGGTGCGTTGCGCTTAATGCAGAACGTCATAATGGATCGGAAATTTTGACGAAAGCTTTATTTAATGGCTAGTGCCTTGTAACGTGCAGATGTACTGACTGAAAGAGCGATCCTTTGCTGCAACTTTCGCAGAGGCGATAGGCGGCAGAAGGCACTTTGGAAACGAATTTGTTTGTGATATTTCATTAAATTTGTTAGTGATTTAACAGGATTTGTTTCAAATACATTATGTCCACACTGGGAATCAGTTGCATTCGATCGGTCGCAAGCGTCCTTGCCCACCTAAGCTTTCTTCTTCTTTATGGTTAAAACAATCATTCACAGCTGCCTAAAATTATGTTTCGCAGTGCGCAGCGGGTTTGAACTGTGAGCTGTTAGGGTGTTTGATGAAGTAAAAAGAAGCAAGCAATGTGGACTTTCGACAGAACTGTGAGTAGTATATCTCGGGTCGAGGAGGAAGAAGAGGAGGGGGAGGGGGTGTGGAATATTTCTACCATGATGCCATTATGTGTAACTGCATTCAGAACGTTCATCTACCAACGTGAGAGGTGCATATCCCTTTCTTCACTTTATTGAATTTTTGTCGATTCTCTTCGCGTCGAGCAAGAGATGTTTTGTTTTACTAACTTTCGTTGTGAAACCGAGATGTCCCTTGCTTTGCTTCTTTCATGTTACTTGCATATATTTTCACGAGTTATAAGCACCTTGCGCATTTTTTCAATTAACATCGACCATTTACTACAGAGTCCTTTATGATATATTAGCTAAATTTTTGAACAAAACCTTGCATTGCCACACCACATATTAAGCTGCATTTTCATTTTGTCACAGCGAGACGTTCCGATAAGAAACCACCTTCATTCGCTTTTTTATTCTTATGGACTCGTGAAAATATCGTGAAGGAAATCAATTTTTGGACGTTCCACTCGGTGACAATTTTTGAAAATTCTTATCGATTTTGTGGAATAGCCTCCTCCCGCATATGCGAACGCAGATTGGATTTTTCAGCTTGCAACCAATTTGAAAACGTGCGTCTTGACAATCTGTTTCTTCAAGTTATTCGGTAGCTGCGACATCATAATGCAACTACATTTTAAGCAGTATTTTATTTTACTCAGTGCCCATGTCGCTATCGTTCTGTTCGAACCAAGTATAAGTAGGAGAAAGGTTTAAAAAATTTGGATTTTCAGAACTTAAACGGTAAGATGGAATTTCTAAACTCTATTCAAGAAATGGAGGCTGCTCTGACCTGTACTTGTAAAGCGTGAACTCTGTAAGGCGAATGAGACCCTGGCCAAAGCTACGACTCCCCGCCTCACCCCATGTCACATCCTGCAGTTAGCATGAAGCTGTCCCACATTCAAGAAGCCGGTTCTAAATTGTATTCTTAGAACGTTTAAAAATTCGATGTTCATGAATTTATACGACTGCCGTCCACAAATTTCAGTGGAAGGTGAAAAAGAACAATTCCTGGCGACGTATAAAATATAGGTGTTTGCCTTTATCAGCCCAGCCTTCATTGCCTGTCTCTCTTATACAACAAGGATCAGCGAATCCACTACGGAACACTCGTCGGCTACATAGGTTTAGATTAGAAGACAGCAAAATCAATCACTTTGCTCACTACTCAGTCAAAGCAACAAGATCTTAGGAGAACTGCGGGCAAGGCCTGAAAGGGCAATATTCGAGAGGTTAGAGCCATGGGTGGACACGATTTATGGCATGATAAATGAAATGTCTTAAGCAATCTTTCCGAATTGCTGTGATTTCAAACATTGTTGTGCTGCCGTGCATGCAAAAATCCAGAGGAGTTATGTCCTCGAAGAGTGGGGAGTCTGGGGTTGACAGAATTTTCTCGCCACCGAGGTCGAGTTCAACAGCGTGGATTACGGATAATACAGATCTGCTGAGATGGAAGCGGATGCCTGCGAGGTGGGAGTCTGACACAGCCTGAGTTTCACTCTTTTAAGTTGAAGGAAACTTGGCTTGAAATTTGCAGCTAGGAATCGCTAGAATATCGTGTGATTAGTCTTAACTCGACTCCTTATTACGTAATTTTGCATTCTTCCAGAGTTCCGATCTGAGTAATCCTTCAGCTTCCTCTCCTCCCTGTGGTCGACGTGGGCGCCATTTTCATCTCGCCATAAAATGTTGCAGCGCAAACAATGTCCTGTATATTTTCCAATTTTGCGTTGTACATGTCTGAATTTCTGATCCCTCCACCTATGCGTTCTCACACATTGATTATTTACTTGTCCGGACGATTTTCTTACTTAAGTTTTGTTCTTTCTCGCTGCTTTTGTTCACATACCCTGTAGGCGTTTCATTTGTATTGGATAAAACTTTTATATATGTGGAATATAGAACAAATCAACAAACCCATCAATCAATCAGTCAATCATTCATTCAACTACCATCTGGTATAAAAGAATGAAGATGAGCACGTATGACATGCTTCGAGGCATTCGGGGGTTATTCCAGTTATGCACTTTGCGAAGATTTTGACAGCTTTCGCAGTAGGAAGGGCTATTTGTTATAGAAGAATTTATGATCCTCATCGGTTCAATAATGTATTCTCTTCGTTTTCGTTATCAACACTACGAAAAGTGGTGCTCATTTCAATTAGGCGATAAAGTAGAGTCGACTTGTGACTGCTCTTACCGAAGCTTGCGGTAGTGCGGTTTTGCCGATTGCTGGCAAATTAAAAGCATTTTATGAGCGATAGTCATTTTATGAGCGATAGTCGCACGTGCGATTGCAACGCAGCATGGTAAAGGAAAGTAGCCAAGGCACCTCTGGCAAGAGTCACCATGAAAAAAGCACATGTGGATGGTCATAAGCGGGCTTGAAAGAGCTAGATCCACGGTCCATGAAGATAAAGGATTCACGAAAAATCTCTCTTTACTAACACTTCACCTCTCTCAATTTGCAATTTTCGATTTCGAATTCGAAAGTAGCTTTCTTTGCTCGATTATATGAACTACGAAGAAGCAAACAGATTTAAGTGAGAAATGATTTCGCTTCATGCGTAGAGAATCAAGAATGGACCAAATGCCGCTCAAGGTGATGGAATGTTTTGTAACAAATGTATACAATGAAAAAGTTCAAAAACCAGACTCATTTCTGGAATCATTCGAGAAACACTCATGCGCCCTCCTCCATGCCTGGACTTCTTCCACTTGCGGTCCCGAAAGAATCCTCTGTTGTGCCAACGGATGGATTCTCTATTATATCAAATTCAGTCAGAATGAATTATGTTACGGGAACATCGTGAATGGAATAAATGAAATCAGGATAGAAGCAGGGCTTCACTTTGAAGTGGGAGAATATAAATTAGCAGTGTCACTGGATTTCTTGTAAACTTTAAGCAGCCTAATAAAAACACGAATCGCCAGCAACTTTAAATACTTATCTGGCTGCGTATTGATACACAGATGCTTCGATTTGCACCCTTCCTGTTTCTCTATCCTATGCGTTGTATGGATTCTATACGTAAATGCCAGCGTTTTGAGTCATTCATGTGATATACTTCAGACGCTCTGGGAACCAATAGTTAAAAACACAAGTAATAAGCGAGATGTGTAAATCCTAAATGGAGTAAGTTCATTGGGGATAGTGATTCGGTGAGTTATTTTGATATGCATCCTGTGAATAAGACTGGTAGTGCAATGGCTTCGGAGGAGTGTATTTCATCTCGGGCATTGGTGACTGTGCAGAATTCGACGATGAGCCAATTTCGGAGAAGATTTCCGTCTGCAAATAGACTCTCCTAAACGCGATCTTTGCTTGAAATGAGAATCTTTAATGCGCCTTCAGCAACTTTCCCCGAGCAAGTGCGTTGTGGTGACACTATGTTTATTTATGAGCATGAAGATTTCTCTCCGTGTGAGCTTCAACTTGCGAATATAGCAAATAAATTATGAATCTAGGACCATCTCGTGGAATACCCCTCCTTTCACTGATTCACTTCCAAAGAAATACTAGGCGGTCATGAAATCTGCTAGTCGTGGTTTGGCATTTGATGGTCAAACATGGTCGAAATCCGAACTTCAGCTGACAATTTGCATGAGCAGTTGGTTCCTCAGGAGAATGGGAATCTGGAGTCTGTTAACGTGGCATCATAAATTCCGCAAAGACGCATTCCTGCACATCTGCGCATAAATGCTTGCGCACTAGTACATCCCTGCCTGCACGTCAATTGGAATTCGCTATTGACAAAAGCTAGGTGATAAAAAACTGTACGGTGTCCCTCCACAGTTCATCTCGACCCAACATATTTTGCAAGAAGTAATAATGTAACATGACGCCATACGATTTGCAAATCAAACTCATTTCACAGTCGACAGGAACGATCAAAAAACAAATCCTTGATTTGAAATTAAAGCAACCACTTGGTTTCGTTGACTGATGATATTTGAGATCGTACCTGCTTCCCTGCATGTTTTTTTTTTTACTTCTTTTCGAAGATCCATGCAGCATACTGATCAGAAGATTTAATCGTAAACTACTGGAAAAGCGTGGCAGGTGGACTCATCCGAAATGCGTGTTTCGTGCAAATCGACCTACCGGTTGCAACTGCAAACTACGTTACTTCATCAGGATGCTGCCATGGATATCTTCGAACAAATATGAAAAGCAAACCTGTTCTGAAGCGAGACTCCGCAGATCGGTTAGCTTCATCAGAAGGCGTGCGAACATAGTACGTTGCTTCGGCCGCCGCACATCTATGTAAGACTGCAGTGCGGATGTATACACCTCCTGAATATCCTCGACTGCTTTTGGTTGTTGTAGACCCGTACGATCTGAAACGTAATGTTTACTAACAGGAGTACACTGTTGCGTCTTTCCACGACAACTGGATTACGCATAACGAATCAAGGGACTGTGACAGAGCAAACACCTTAAGAGGAGGTAATTTACAGGATGTGCGGTTAAAGGCTGACCAGAGAAAATGGCGATAGCGGTAAGAAGGACGAATTCGGCCTGATCGAGATGAAGCTTGGCGAGGGAATGCGCGAAATCGAATATCGAGTCGGCAAGTGGACCGATGAAAGCACGATACTGTTCACGGTCATAGCGCCATTGACGGGACTCGTTGCCCAATACAACACGTTCCTCACAAGCATCGTAACAACGCGCTGTACGTAGCATCAACACTTCAGTCTTGCAAGTCTACAATAGCAACGCCAAGATGATGTGACAATGTCGTTGCGGCATCATATGAAAAGATATCAGTTATTTTACCTCTGATTTTGATCAGCATGTCATCAAAAGAGCAGCACATCTTAGGGTGCTATTTATTTGCATTGAAGACTTAAATGGCTCTTCGTATCTTACAAACAGCTCGCTAACCTCGCTGATTAAAATCCACTCTGATTCAATCTACAGAAGAAACAATTTCTCAGAATTCAATGCTCTCTTAAGCGATATCGGGCTGAATGACAATTTGAGGGTGAACGAATTTCAGCACAAAATTCAATATCTGTTAATTTGGGTCTAAATGTCAAAAGTTGGCGAGTGCAACACCAATGATTTCGAAAGTTCGCGTTTATGCGTGATTCCCCCGTTCCTCTTCTCCTTGATCCTTACAGCTATTAAGTTACCTTATGCAGTGTTCTCTTGTCATCATCAGTGAGCTTACAGAATCCGGGCAGGTGAGTGGTGAATTGATGAATCAGCTGAACGCTTAGAATGGTCAATTCAGCGAGATGCTGGAATGAGCTGCCAGCATCGCTGTATTCCTGCAACTGGAATTGATTTCATCTCATTCGGCCAATCAAAGGATATAAGAAGCTTTTCTTCATCTCTTGAATAAAAGTACTTCCATCCCCCTTTGTTGTAATACTTCAAAAAATTTCTGCTCGTTCAATAAACTGATCCATTCTGCTATTCATTTACTCATATAAAAATGGGCCACCCCCTTTGCAAATCACAGTCGTCAGTAACATCAATGATGCGAATGAGAGAGGGAGGGAATGGAAAGGCCCTTTGAATTGAGGAGTGTGAATGCGTGTTGTGCTATACCTATATACCCAAAACGAAGTTTAGAAGTAACGCGGCCACAGGGTACCCAACGCAATATATGTACAGAGGCTATACGAGTATGAATAGAAGTGGTGTGGGAACCTGTGTGAGCTTCGAAGAACCTTCACAGCCGCATGAAATGACGAGAATTTTGGAGGCCCTATCTACATCATTTTTGCATTTCGAAATGTTGAGTATGTCGCTCTCTCCCCTCCAGGTTCTGGCTACGCTGCTCCTATCTCCGAATAAATTTTCAGGTAAACTTTTATGTAGTGAATGGATCAAGGGATTTTCAGTGAAATGAACCACATGCTAGCATAATGCAAGTAACATATCAAGACGCCCGATGCCAGTACAAGTCAAAAAAAAGCTCGTTTGTCGAGGTGTTTTAGTGAAGATATGTCTATCTCGTCTATCCTACAAAAACATCCAAGGGACTTCTTTAGCATGGCGAATAAAAACTATTCCGCTGCCAGCGGTACAACTGAATTTCAAATTGGTCTTGAACTAAACTTCAAATTAGCGCCCCCTTGATAGATTAGTGCCGCAATATCACTGACGTCGCAAAATTCTTAACGTACAGAACTGCAGCACATAAGCAAGGCTCTCATCACATGCCGACATGTCTCATAGTGCTGCTATCCCCTAGTGGTTTCGGTTTGCGTTTTCTCTTATCGGTTCTGTGCTTACCAACATCTACATTACTTCGGTAAAAGAGGCGGGTTGACTTTTTATGTAGAGTGTTATAAAAAAAGCTGCTCTGTCCATGATGAATACTTTTCCGTTTCATTACTCAAATGACTCAAAGGTCTCTTCACTACGTTAAGGCCAATAGGAGGCTCACTAACTGATAAAAAAGAGGGTTACAATATCACTACTTTGTTGTATGCAATAAGTGCTATGAATTCTGATAATCTGTGCTCATGAAACTACTCCAAAATTTCGTTTACGATCTAAGATTTAAGAAAAAAGTGATGAAAGTGAAAAGAGCAAAAGAAAAAAAACCGCACCGACAGTTGCATAAGAGAATCATTTGACGGTGCAGCAAATTGGCTATCGATGGTGACGATTCTGGAGATGAGTTCACGAGTCTCCAGCGAGAGTGCGCATTCCGATGACTCGGTCGACGTAACTAGATGTGGACTACTCGGACTCCGTTGTTCGGTGGAGGAGCGCATTCTCTGCTTCGCCTCACGCTTGATGCGACACTGTTCCTCGGGTATCACAACTAAAGGCACTCGCGAGTCAGCGCGTAGCCCTGAAGGACGTGCACACATGCAAAAAACGTGCCGTGCACAACTCAACAACATAATTTAGCTTCAAATGAAATACGCATGCGCAGGTGCACCATTCACAAGATCAATGCTAACATGACGAACTAAGGAATAAAATTCAACACTGCAGCAGATAAACATTACAGTTTCCGCTTTTTGTTCCAGAACTAGCTAAGTGGGAGTGGGAGGGTCAACTGCTCTGATAACAATCAAAATAAGACTGCATGAAAAAGGCAAGCGGCAATTCAAGTATATCACAAAATTACAAACATTTCCAGGTTCGACATCGCATGAGATTAAATTATGCCCCATTAGTGGAATATATCTGCTAATAAAGCATAAATAAATGTAAAAATTTTGAATGAAGTATTCATTGACTGCTAAAACATTTTGCAAACCTAATTTTTCATCCACTTTGACCACAAAAAAAAGAAAAAATTAGAGCGATGACACCAAGGAAGTCACTTTAAAAAAGAACAGCAATGCAATGTGCCACAAGCATTACAGTGGGCGAGAAAACCTGAAATTGAACGACACTATACCATGTTGTTGAATTGCTTAAATGATCTCTTAGCTGCGCCATCAGATTTCGATTTCAGTCACTTTCCAAGAGATAATGTAACCATCTATTATGTTTAAACGAAGCCTCGTTTCAATATTATATTCACAGTCCGTTTCGAATAAAAACGGTGGTGTCTTATATGGATCATCCTTGTGGCTATAGCGAAAGTCGTGAACATCGAAAAGGAGCCCGATCACTGCTTGATATATATAGCTATCTTCGTCTCATCTACTCGTTCAATCTGACTCTGATTTTAAACTTAAGAGAGATGAGGAGGGGACTGTAACGCTGAGAGGGGGAGGGGTATAGGCCACGCTATCGCTGTCTTTACAGCTGGTTTCACTTATTCCCCATTTCTATGAAAGCAGTTGCATAATGTTATCGCTGCTTTCATATAAATCAATGATTAATTTTGTATACTTATATGAACTCAATTCTCTATTAAAATCAAATTGACCTCAGTCACGATGATATATCATTGTTTCCAATTGATTCATAAATTCGAACTGTCTCTGTCTTTGCAACCTTTTTGACCTATTTTAGAGGTTGTGTTCCATTCCCTTTTTACTCACTTAAACAAACGGCCGTCCTTCGTAAACAAGACAATCCGATCTTGAATCATAAGTATCCGAATGCCATTGAAATTTATCTCTTTCGACATATAATCTGGCACTACCAGTCACCGCTTCTATTCGCTATTACTACATACAAAAATCAACGTTTATAAAAATATCTCTAAACAAGCTTCTGTCTGAAAATTTTGCTCTTCCTTAACGGATAAGAATGAACTCCGATAGCCTTTTGCCACTCGTTTCATATGAGTTGATCATTCTTGAGTGGCCGATCTATTAGCGACTATGCAGCCAACACTTATCACATGAAACTATTAAACATTAAACAGGTTTTCCTTGATATTTGGTTGACCGAAGAATACATAATCAAGAATTTGGTGAATTTATTCAAAACATGCAACCCATTCATATTCGATCTCTCATTCCGGATTTTCAAAGAATAAAATGCTTAGATTGGTGCAAGGCCTCAACACAGTTTACGGATATTTTAAAGTTGTCGTGAAAGCTCTCTCAACTTTATAATCCTTCCTTTTCTACCGTCTGATAAATGAGAGGAAACACTACAACCTTTGTTTTTAACCATCATCAAGGAAAGAAATGAGTGTCCCGTTTTCATTAATCAAGGAGGAATGTCCCGTCTTCCTCATCCAGAGTTAAGAAGGACCCCAGCTTTCGAAGTCCTTCAACGCAGCTACCCTACTCCCTCCCTTGTCAGTAGCGCTCACTCATGGGAACCCCTGGCTGGTGTAATCACTAATTAATTTTTTCCACAGCAGACAAGTTCAAGAGCTCCAGTGATCATCAACCTTAATGACGTGCGATCGGAGAAAACAGATGAAAAGATGGAACAGTATAAAACGAAAAGTTTCGCAACAAAGAGAAAGAGCTCTCAGCAGAACTGAAAGTTAGGTGCAGCATGCAAGGTGCAGAATACGAAATCACAGAATAGAAAGAACAAAGTGAAATAAAATTTTTCTTCAATAAACAGTACTTTCTAAAGACAGACGAGTAATTTTATCACCGAAGTGATTTATTATGATTGAAGTAACATGGCGAGTTGCATTAACTCTTTCACACTTCCCCACTTATAAAGAAGCGTGAGAGAGTTGCTGTGATCTTTCCTTCAACAATTCCGCTCATTGAAGCAATCGACCATATAAATTACAAAAAATAAAAAATAAAATGTGCACAGCAATGTGTTCATCTTTCCACATGACATATGCTCATAAATCTTCCACGAAAAAATTGTTTCTCTTGCCACTTGATCAAATTATAATAAGAATTCGATCGACTGAAAATGCATCCAAATTTTTGGACACTAAGTCCCTTGGCTCTTTCGAAGCCGGTTGATCGATTTGGAAGCTAACATTTTATGATTGCGTAAGCTCAAAAAATTTAGTACGATTAATTTCAATGGCTCGCAAGCTGAGGCTTAAAGACAAGCAGACAAATAGATGCAAAACACATACAGCTGGTTCCACAAGAGATCCTGCTCATATTCAAAAAGTGCGCAAAACTCTTGGCTCACAGATTACGATAAATGTTTTCTTTTCGCAAGCACGAATGGGACATGATGCAACACTTTGCCTCTCTTTCCTCAATTTTCATGGGCTGAAGGACTATCTACATATTTTAGACCATATTTATAATTAATATCTTGAATTATTGATGATTGTATTTGTAGAAAAAATGGTGCATCGCTTTTCCAGAAATTATATTTCGATGCCATCTTTGCACTGTGAATTTTTCACCATCGATCGCTATTTTCCAAGGTGGCCATTTTGCAAAATCATTAACTCCATTTCCTGCCTCTAGTGACTTTCATGCTAACAGCATTGTGGCTACAAACTGTGGCCTAATTCACAAGAAATGGCTGCATCAACTTGGTAAACTCTCATGAATTTCTTTCGAAAAAATGACACAAGAAATAGGCTTGTGATGTCATTTATGTCACGCCTTTTTCATTTAATTGATAACCACAAAGCATAAAAATGTCGTTCTATGTAAAAACTGATCTCTCAGTTCCCCAAAGATCTGAGTGTAAAGTAGGACCACCATCGTGATCAGTCTTCCTGAGTTTGTTATAAGCAATTTTCATTGCATCGGTTCATTCTTTCATGTAATCGTTTGAACCGCCAGAAAACCACATCCACCGAATTTCTCGACGATTTCCTCCGCTTTGTAAAATTTCACAAGATTTCTGAGCCGCACTAACTGTATTGCGCTCTTAACAGAATTTACTCATTTTAGGTGTTACAGTAGCAAGATTATCTGTGAAACCAACTACGTATATATAGACTTTCGGCAGAAAGTTTGAAACGACTAACGTTCTGGACGCATGCCAATTTCCATGCATTTCTTCAACCGACAATGTTGACATTTCCTTCGCATATACATATCGATATCACATGTTTCCCCGTATTTACAGTAATAGACTGCCTTTCTTGTTATTGATCGCCGAAAGAAACCTTCAAATTTCGTAAGCGCTTGCATGAAAGCATTGCCTTCTCCCACAGTGTTTTTCAGCAGCTACCGAATATTTCCCCAGATAGGGAACATCACCCTCATTAAATGAAAAAAAAAAGTTTAATAAATTGACCCGCCAAATGCGATGGACCCAGCCTAAAATGTCCATCGTTACTAAAAAACTTCCGAACTGAAATGGAGAGGAGATTTTCTCATATAGTCCAAGCACGAAGAAGAAAGATATTTTGAAAGCCATAATGCTTCAGGAAGATAAAAGTTTTACTAGACAACTAAAAATTTTTCTAGAAAATTCGTCCTATTCTTTCTCATTCAAATATGAAACTTTGCGAATGACTTTTCTACTCGAATGCCATCCCTCTTTCGAATATATCACAAAGTTTCGTTGAAACTGCAACGGCTGAGGCAATGTAATGCAGTAATTATGTTGTACTGTGTTATCCATCACATAAGTCAGGTGTGATTACTTCTCAGCGTCTTCAATCTGAATTACTTACACAATCTATACGGTAACTCTTCAGGCTTGCTATATTAGTGGCCTGTAAACCATCGAGTCGCTTTCATCTCCGGGACGCTATGTGCTGCAATTATGCGTATGGATCATAATAACGCCCGTTTTTCCTTTTTTTTCGCTTCATATGTAAAGGCCCCTTTTACAATTCATATTCGCTACCTGTGGCTACTGCACGATGATCTACTACCTTTCATCCATCTATTGTATGGAGATGCATTATCTCATTTGTGCAAATTTATTCTGTCTAGCAGCTTTTCTCACTGAACGAGATAAATATGAAAAAGGTTCGAAAACAACATAACAAACCTTTGCAACCTTCACATGTGAGCGCATTATAGTGATATCCAGATGCCTTGTCACCACAAACGAGACACAATTCCTCAGATACATTCTGCGGAAGCACACCGCTCGACGACGGTGCCGACTGTGTGCGAATCGAAGCACCACTGCTACCACGTTTTTTTGAGCGAAAGTCACCAACGATTACCTTCAACGAAGGCAATCTCGATTTCTTGACGTAATTAGCGATTATAAATTCACCATTGTCAAAGAAAGTTAGAATCACTTCTGAAAACTAAGACTCACAACCTTCAATGAATTGGAACATCACAAAAACCAGTATCCCTTTGCTAAAAACCCCCAGCCCTCTTCCCTGGCACTTGAGAAGTTAATCCACTACTAAGAAAGCGCTTGCTAATGCGTGGTTTTTAGTGAACAGAAGTTTAATAAATTGATTCAAAGTGAATAAAAGTAGTTGGCGACAACTTTATGAAAAATCATCATGGCGCAAAGTTAGATATTCAAATAATGCAAGAAGTTTGCACATCAACTGCTTAAAAACTATAAATATCTCCCATAAACACAGACTTTTTGAAGACATGAGAAAATTAAGAGCGTTAATAAGACATATTCGTCTGAAGATATGTGAAATCTAAATGTTTCGGGAATCAAAATTACAGTTAATTTCAGGTCGCTAATTCATAGTAATTCCGGTGTAACGGAACAAGAATACATAGTTCATCCTACGTAAAGCTCAGCAGATACTGGAGATTTTAATTTCCCTGGATTTCAAAAACTGCAAGGGAAGTAACATTTCAAAGGATGATAATCTCAGAGGGATTTCACTTTCTCAGAAGGTACTGAATAACTTTAGTTCTAGAAAATCAAAAATACGTGGAGGAAAGCACCCTGGAAAAAATATGAAATAAGAAAGCAGTTTGAGTAACCTATGTTGTTATATTATATGGAAATTAGCATTGATTTTTCGGTCACATAGTTTGCATTGAACGAAAGCAGAATTCATGATGCACATACGAGATATGAGCACAAAGGAGTTTTGAAGGTTACCAGAGATGAACGAAACTGGTTTATCACTTTGGGGCAATTGCATTGTGCTACTGCATAAGTGTGAAACAATCGCAAGAACTTGCTGATAATCTTATGCAATCTCGTTGTAGTTTAGTGCAATCATCTATTGATACACCGATGGTGATACCCTCACCAATCCAATTTCGATCAACCGAAATCAACATCCGCAGTCATTATTGAAGCTAATCATCCTCTTGTAGGTAGGAGGGAAATGGTACAGATAGATTCGCTGCAGCAGAACGACGGGAGTAAGAGGAGACAGTGAGGTAGGGCCAGGGGTAGAGAAAAGAGATATTAAATGTAATCAGAGATGGATAGGTGAAAGAAGAACTATATCCTATAAAAACTCCAGTAAAAGTGGAAAAAAAAGTGACGTTGCAAAACACTGCTCATTTCCTAAAAAATTAAACCCGTTTTTTTGGCAGTTAGAAGCTTCTCCAGGAAACTAACTAGAAGACTCCAGGAAACTAATTAGGAAGAAGCTTCAAAAAATATTCATTCAAATGTCGGAAGGAAACAATGATATTAAAGAAAATAAATGTGAACGATCAACGCAATAATTTGAAATTTCTTCACGTCAGCGCTTTCAAAAACTCCCTTCCTCGACGCTACTATTGAAAATTTTAATTGATCCCTCTAAAGATATTTCAAATTTCAAGAAGTGCGTTAGAATTTATGCATTTAGGCCGTTGAGATATTTTCATAAGCTCTACGATGCTGTTCCTAGTTTTGTTTTGATTATTGATAGTAAGCAGAACAAAAACCGCAGAATTTACTATGAATATAACAAATTTAGGTTATGTCACTAATTCAGCAACTCGGGAAAAGATTTCGCGATGATGACGTTGTTACATAAAAGTCATGCCTGTGAATCTGCTGTCTAGTGACATCCAGTGATACTTCCTTGAGAAAATTTCATGAAAGAAATAATTATCCCAAATGCAACCTTCATGCTAACGTTCCATCAATTTAGAACATTATTTCTAACCGTATCAAATCATCGACAAAATAATATTTAAACGTTTTATAAGCCATTCAATTTTGAGGTTTCTTAACATCGCTTTATAATGGTGAAAATTAGTTTTTAGGACCGTATAGTATGTTTGTGAAGCGACCGCAACGGGTCCCCGCGAAAGAAATTCCATCATGTCGCTTAAGTTGTTCTTGCACTGCAGTGCCTCGACGATGGCTCTTCTTATTCTTTTTGCTATGCTTCTGTAGTGCTCTTAGAGAAACATTTCAAAAGTGATAGGATATGTAAGAAGTAGAACTGAACTTCTCTATGATCTAATATGAAATGATACATTAAGACTTCGGAATTCCATGGAATTTTAAAAATTTCATATAAGAAAGTGGAAATTGCATGCAGAAATGAAATTCGGTGAACTTTTTCGGCTAATTCTGGTCGTCTACATTCTTGCTCCATAAGCGTAAGATTGGATAATATCGGATGCTTCGAACGTTGGAAAGGATGAGGCGAATACTTTTTTCGTAGTGCAATTGCATCCCACCACCCTCCTCTATGCGCCCCAATGAGGAAGTGAAACTGCGATTCGGCGACCACTGTAGCTTTACTTGCGCGAACTTTGTGCGGCACAGTTTGTCGAAGCTACAGGTGGTTCTACGCAAATCACTTTCCCAAGGTTTAATAGGCCAGGCCTATTATACCACATCAACTCAATGTTGCCAACCGTTGTCGAGTGTTCGCTTTCATTATCTGCCGCACGTCTCATTTTTATCCTTTATATTACGCATGCGACGATGTGTGAGTCATTACACCACTAAATCTGTCAAAGATAGAAAGTAAGCATGTGATTATCCACTCTGAAAGTGCTCGCGCTGCTTCGATTACGTTGTGGGAATTTGATTGCTATTAATTTTAATGCAAAAAAAAATTAAAGAAGTGACAAAATTAAGCGAAGGCTGCGACGCCATTACGTCGAGAATTAAGTGGGGACGAATGCGATTGGAAACAGGAAGAGCAAACCTGTGAGGCAGCAGCTGAATGAATTTGTTGGAATTGCGTGGGAGGGAGGAAAACATTCGTCGCCCAGAAGCTGCTCTCATCGGGTGGCGGTGCATCTGCAATAAACAGAACGCGATTGACCTTCACCTCTATTGCCCGCAACACATCAAAAACTTCCTCTCTTGATTGCTGACAGTCCACAACACTCAACATATCCACCCTACGAGCGATTTCTTTCCTACCCATATCGCTCACTTTTGTCAACCGATATTCGCCGGTGA
This sequence comes from Baylisascaris schroederi, assembly GCA_006503575.1. Taxonomy (NCBI): domain Eukaryota; kingdom Metazoa; phylum Nematoda; class Chromadorea; order Rhabditida; family Ascarididae; genus Baylisascaris; species Baylisascaris schroederi. The sequence continues at coordinate 1,676,887 of QEWY01004161.1, read as the reverse complement.
TCATCAAGCACCATACAGCACGAATTTCATCTGCATCTCATGTCTTTGCTTCGAAACTTTTTTGAGTACTAGAAATCAAGCACAGCCTGATGAAACAATTTGTTGAAAAATAGTAGAGTTAAATCACTTGAGCACTAATTAGTACTCTCTACCATGCAATCATTAATCTATCTAAATCTTGTAGCATAAAGCAGACGACCCTGCTAATTCACTGTAACATTTTTTGAGAAAATCAGTGAAGAAATGTTTGGCTATTTCAGCAAAATGTGATAAGCAGTGCAAATACAAGAAAGTTATGAAAATACTTGACATACGATAACAAAACCTGTTTACTAATGCATAAAATTGGTAGAAATACATCATTCTAGTGGCGTTGAGCGTTTGAGCGCTGATGAGGTCAAATCTTTTGATTTTGTGCTGACGGAAGATTGGAAAACATGGAGAATTGCGACAGCTTCCGGTAGTTTGTACCTTGGTTAAACTCCAGTTTCTTTAGAGAAGGAGGAGGAGGGGGAGGGGGGGGGGGGGGGGGGGGGGGGGGGAGGAGATGAGCAACATCGAGCTGTTACTAAACTCTAGAGTCGTAGCCAAGTAAGTTTTTCCAGTTGACTTAATAAACACAATTTTTCGTAATTGTGAAGCAGCAAATTATCTCCTCAGAATTTATTACTACTGATTATTTTGACAATGATTTAGCTGCCGCACCCAAGAAAAAAGGTTAACTCTTAGTAAAATATTGCCTATCTCAATTCGATTGCTGTAAAAGAATATTTTTAAGAGAAATCACAGCAAAGAACTTTTCACTAACAATATAAAAATCGTAATTTGAATAAAACCAACATTTGGTGTTCGCGGAAATATCGTAAACAAACGCAAAAGGGCAATGAATCATTTGCACATGCCAAGAAACGAACCCATTATAAAAGATTTGCATGAGCGATAGATTTGATCAAATAGGAAACTTTATTATTTCTTTAGCAGTTGTCATTGGTGGGAAGGGGGGAGCGCATTTGTAAAGATGATTATTATGCCAGATTTGCTAGCACGCTTATCTATCTGCTCGTTGAAATTTGACTTTACTTGTATCTCTACTTCAGTTGTTTTTTTTTAACGAAAATAATCTAAACTAGTAACGAAAGTCACTTTACAATGCTTAGTTTTTCACTTGTGTTACTTGTATGATTTACGAAGCTTCAGCTGCATCATATTATCTATGCAGTACAAAACCTTGCTACAGAAAAACTAATGCAATTCAAAGGACACATGTAACAGCCAAGGGGAGGAGATTCCCTTCTCGAACCTTTTTTTGAATGTTTCCTTCTCCACCCTAAAGAAATATTCAAGACGTGCTAGTACATCCTATCTTCACGTCACTACCACATAAATGATTAAATAAGCTCATGGAATGCTATTGGAGAGCTTCAAAAGCGTTGGCAATAAGGGTACATTGGGCAATGGTAATTCTTAAAATTGCACAAATGAGAAAGGAACCAGTTTGATGACACCTCACCACGCCACTGCGTCTATCTACACGCTTTCCACATGCCTAAATCCCAATTATCGTCAATCAAATGTTCTACACTTCTTTAATCGTCGTTACAAATGTGCAATATTTTAACTGCTAATTAAACCATCTCCTAAATACATCGAAATCCTAAATTAACTGCTAAATGCTAAATAACAAAATAAATTTGCTTTTTATCACTTTTGCTTTCTTTGTATATACAATAATTAATTTTGCAATTTGCATCCCTTCACTTCATCAAGAAATGAAGGTGTTCATCGCCACTTTTAGGTAACTTAAACTTTGAATTTTTGCGAGGTAATGCTCATTGATGGGTTTTCCAAAGGCAAAGAGTGAAGATGTGGGGAAGGATGGAAAGACGAAAATTCCTCTCGGCCGGAAGTAAAAATTGACAATTTGAGATTATCGATAAATTATATTAAACGAAGGAGGTGATATGCTCATGCTCCTCGATAGCGTGGAATGTCAGTATGTCTCTCAGCTCGATATAAAGCTGAATTAAAGATATAACAAAGCTGGCAGGAAAAGAATGATCTTGCCTCTTCAACAATGCCATTATGAAATAAAAACAAACTGCTGCAGCTGATGCAGTGTCAAGAAAAGATTTGTTTTGAATATTTATAAGATTCTTATTCATTTCCATATTAGATATCTAGCTGAAAAAAAAAGTGTTTAATCGATTCACTCAATGAGGCGCAATAATGCTCGAAGAAGTTCGCATTAACATTAAACTCAAATAAATATGAAATGCTCATTTGGCTGTTAGTGGTTAGTGACAATTAACTGGCAATAACATGAGTCAATATCATTATATAAAGCATGAAAACACTATTTAGAGTACGATCGGATCAAGCAATGCATTCTTCCCGAGTTACCTCATTCAATCGACTTATTAATCATCGATCATGAATACTTGAAAATTATATGGCAATATTGATGCAGTTTCAGCTGTATGCGCAAATAATAGCAAATGCAAGTTCAACTGGGAGATGCAGTGTTATTTTGCACAGTTCCAATATAAATATTGCAAAAATGAGCAAGTATGACTGATCTTAGGGACTCGATGAAGCGCACATAACGATTGATGGAAAACGTTTAGGATGTATAAATAAATTGAATGAGTAATTCATTACTATTTGATGGTAACACAAGAATCCGCTATGATACTTTAAGCAGAGTTATCTGTCCAAAGAAGAATATTTTTTGTTTCCTATTTGAGAGTGAAGCGTCTCACCCTGCTAGTTTATGTCATCGTAAAATAATTCTGTCAGTTGACTTTTTGATTAGATTAATTTTAATCAATTACTATGAAGTGATCATGATGAAATTGTTTAATTTTAATTAATTAACGAGATTAATCAAGTGAATCGTGATAGAGTTCGGGAAGAAAAATGTTGTGCGCAAATCTATCCTGGATGGAACTTGTGTAATTTGATGTAAAGGTTTTAGTAAAGCTCCCAAAGCTTCTATAAGCTAAATAAATCGTGTGGCGGAATAAAATCCCTTCAATTTTGTTCAATAGTTTCTATTCATGAAACCTTCCTTGAAGACATATGTTACGTGTCACAGGCACTATCTAGGTAAAGGATGAAAATACACAGTATCAATAAAGGCAGGGGAAGTCAGTAAGAAAGGAGCTCAAAATCATTCGCGATGTCAACTAGGTTTTCACAATGATTGCATTCATCTATTGATGCCGTCGTCTAAGACTTGTCAACTTTACGAATTCATTGAACACTTCTGCAGCTTCATGAGTATGATTATCACAAAGGCATCGCCAAACATTAAATGGCGATATCCCGCTAAGAAAAACATCATGACTTAATTCATTAGCACGCTATTCTCGAGTAAGTAACATCATAAAATAAGGGGATAATTGAGCGATCGACGTAATTTCAGTACAGAAACCTAAATGCTTAAATGATATCAGATAACGGAGTACGAGGAGAGGGGGTTGTATGCATTAAATAACATAAAATCGAGAAGAAACATACTGAGCAAAAGAAGAAATTCCTTTTGGCTGCATTTGCAGTGAATTAAATAGCGCTAACATAATAGAAACGATAGGGTGGAATAGAGAAAGGAATAATAGAATGATGCGCGAGTTGTTTTAACTGCATTGAAAGTATCATCGATGCGGTTCACCAAATTGCACTTCTGCAAAAAATTGCTGCAAACAATAAACGATTGTTTTTTCGTCTATAGCAAAGAGAATTTCCCTTCGGCAAATCACTTTCCCAAAACCAAAAGGCAAGTTTTGTTAACAAAAAAACTATTTCCTATTTCAGACGCTTATATCCTATGTTTAAACCAACTTTAGTCATGCTCAGATTTAGACAGTTTGCGCTTTTTGATATCAGAGATGTGTTCGAATCTGCGACCTTTTATTTTTCAATGTTTTGTAATAGAGTGTTTCCAACATTATTCATTTCTTAACTCTTTCTTTTCCGGCATTAAAGCAAAGGAAGTCGCCTATGAATACGTTCTATATATTTTCTTGTACAAAGGGTTAAAGCGCGAAAGAGGATTGCTAGATCGAACGAGAAGCCACCTCCAAGAACGGTCTTTGAAGCATGAGTCAATGAACTAATTACAAACATGCTTAGTCCGATAACAAAGAAAGAAAGCCCTCTGTAAGATGAGCATGCCAAGCACTATAAATCCGAAGGACGCCCTCGCAAGCAAATCATTAATCCATTATTTAGTGCCAGCTAGTGAGTTACATTTACAACTCCAACCAGAGTCTTGATTTGAGGTTTCCGTTGGTACACTAGCTTGCAGAAAAGTGTGTAAGGAAGACTGGCGCCATATGCGCTTTTAAGTCTCATCGTAACGTGCCAGCCGGTTGTGTAAACATAATGAGTAAAAGGACGCGTCAAAAGAGCTGACACGATAGGTATTGCCAACACGTTTTAACTGATCCGACCGCTCGTGGAGGCCTTCTAACCAGTCTTCATTTTCCGGTGATTTGGCTGTTGCAAAATGGTTGCTAATATTTGAATACCTTTAAATGTTCATAACGGATTTCCAACTTGATGGGTCAGAGTGGAAGATGATACATAAGGTCAGCCAATGGTATGCATTATGGCCATCATTGGTGACTCATGTGTTGAAAATACCGAACAGAATGTGCAGACAGACATGAAGTTGCAATAATTCACTTCACCTGTTCGATCCTACACGACCAAATAACAATGACAGATTTCCTAAGAACTAATAAGAATGGCAATTCTGTGTCTAAGCTACCGCCCGTACAAATCGTTCGTTTTTAGGGATATACCCGGCTGGCAGCAAAACAAACTTGATTTATAAATGCCATATTGCATTTACGCGTTGATGAATCGCCATCGAATTGGAAATGCGGCATGAGCCTAAGGTGCAGATTGCACTCATTAATTTTCATCACCGCAACATTTGAAGTTGAAACTAACAAACTAACTCACATATGAAAATATTATTGCACATACTAAGTGTCGCCACAATGCGATTTAGTTGAAACTCACCAATTACCTCAAAAAGAATTTTTTCACGCGCATTTGCAAATTTCTCCTCTGTAGGTGGATTATGGTGATGTCTACTATGTATTTGTGTTTGTCTACCTGTCGTTCCAGTGGCTTCAACCCAACAGCCAATGAAACTACAATCATGAGGTATGTCAACAACTGACCTCCACTGCCATTTTTCACAATAGTTAAAAGCTGCATGCGGTTTGCCTATATTTTCATGCTGCAAAGGGAGGGATTCATAGAAGTCATAGAAACGATTCGAATATTCCAAGTATGAAAAGAAATATTTTGCGCTTCTGCATTTTCTCATTAATTTGTAGAACTGGTTCATCTGCCACGCTCGTTCACTTGTTTTTGAAATGCTGAATCAAAGACCAAACCACCGAAGCAGTCGGTTCAAAAATTTGAAAAATAAAGTACCCAATAAAGTTTGTTTGGTTGCTAATTGCTTGTGGCACTGATGAAAACCACTTCCAATGCGTCTAGTCTGAAAGAATTCTTGGCATGTTATTCGACGCCGAATTGCATGATGTCATTAAAAACAAAGAAATTGGGGGAGGGGAGGAAGTGGAGGAAAAGTGCGTAGATCATTCAGACATTGCAATCAGACTTGCATTACAAACTGTCAGTTATTTGTTACCGCCGCTAATCACCTGTTTTTCTCTCGTATCCATTCATCTCACGAGAGGCCATCGCCTCACTACTGCTATTGCACTGACCTAAAAACCCCTAGAAAACGATCGATCGAAATGAATGACTACTTGAAAGGGAATTTCTAACTGATCTTTCCAATACACACTGAGGATTCAGATGCACTGCGATGGTCTAAAGCATACTGCAGGTGCAGATCACTTGCCTGTTCGATAGGGAGCCAATGTCTGGTTGCAGAGAAATTGTTGTGGAGTGATAACGGGGTTCGGTGCAGTAAGGGGAGGATGTTCGGCTGGCAGTGGCGAGACATGAGTTTGTGTGGGCTCGCTAGCCCAGCTGGTCAGAGGTGGCAGCTCATGGTAGGTAACAGTAGCGGTGGTCATGATGAGAGTGAGCTGAGCCGGGCACGAGTCCGACCTTGATTCAGCGGGCAGGCACCGACCGTCTTTCAAGGCCTCTCGGCACGACGACACGTGCCTCTCTCTGTGTGTGCATACTTTCACTCGCTGATCGATGCATTTCCCCCGCCCCCTAAAAAAGGCGAATCCTCGAGCATCGACTAAATACCCTAACCTAACACTATCCACGATAACCTTTGCCTTTATCCCTTTCGCTGACCAAGAACATCAGCGGATGCGAAAAGTATCATGCAAATGGGATATTAAATTGTTTAATTTTAATCGTGGTGTTAACTTAATCGCATTAATCGCAAATGGATAAATGGCATCAAATCAGATTTTGAAAATCCTGGTGAAGATACAGTTACAAGAGAGGCGAATACGCGATCAAAGCACAGCAGCGGGAATATGGGATTCACCAATGGGATTATAAGCTTGCGGCAAACGTTTTCATCATTTCAGCATTTGGGTAGCTCATAACACTCAACTAAAAATTTTTAAACTGAAGAGAAGGATCGAGGTGAACCGAAATGTCGTTAAAGTGGAAAGATTATCAATACATTACAGCAAAAAAAGTCACGTAGGGTTCCCCATCTCGGCGAGACTTCCAGTTTAGCATATCACAAACTCATAGCGGCTAAGCAAGCAGGTGGACTAATGCCTGGTCCAATTCATAATAGCATCTATCTGCAATTCTTCTAGCCATGAACTCGGGGTAATTGGCCTACCACCTCAAAGAACACCGATAGGTGCGGTATCACCAAACTGTGACAAATGCAATCTCCACAAAAAACTTGCGATAAGTAATTCGGCGAACGTTGTTTTGTTTGCAGGAGACATATCTCGAGAAACAGCAAAATGAAATTAAATAACACCACTGAAATAAGACTGCATCATGCTTTGCGCAACATCCACGAGGGTTCGTTAAAGCAACGATCTCAATCTCAACCCAACGAAATATCTTTGAATAAATTTTAATGGAAGCCAACATTCTTCTTCAGTTGAAATTTTTCGATTAAACGTTCTGGTACATCCTAAATGTTGAGAACGATTGCACCACAAGTAGCACAAAAACCATGATATACTCACATTCATTGCGTTCGTATATTTTAGAGCGACAATGCACATCACATCACAAGTAGAAAGGCGAAGCAGAGGAATTGCAACGATACGTGCTTTTGCAATAGCACTGATTAGGCCGACCGCTTGCATAAATTACTAATAAATAACTGTTAAAATATACACTCATATACGCATATATCACAAACATCATTGAGTTTCTTCTACTGCTCTCTTTCTCGCCAGAATGTGCAAGACATCAATTACAATGATGTAAGAACACGGATTTGAGTCACGTCTTACAACATGGCCACGGCTCAAACTGAGCGGTTTAAGCCATCAAAACATCGCATTTGGCCAAAGGAGACTCAGGACTTTAAAACGAACGCTCTTCACCTTCCGATTTTCATTCGCAATATTATTCACTCTACCACAGTCCACAAGCAACAAACACGCTGGTATATCTTTAGCTTCAGGTGTCATGATTATCACTCGTAAATATTGTTTTACAGCCAATGAAAAGTCTCCGCAGCGGAACAATAGAACAATACCAAGAACTGTGAGAAACTTCTCAAAGAATTTCCATTCGCAAAATGACTACTCGTTTGAAGATGGGACACTTTCAAAATCGCCTGATAAAGGACAATTCGTTCTCATTTGATACGGGATCTCTCTATGACTAGGTTATTAGAAGCTTATTGCTGTGCAAGAAATTGATAGCTACTTCGATTGAATATAGATGCACCGGCACAATAAATGATGGAAGAACCAACTGCTGAACAACTCTTTCAATGTTTATTAGCTAAAAAAGAAATTTAAAAAACACACACACACATGTCACAGAAAAAAGCGTTGTATTGCAATATTGCGGAGCAGACAAAGACTGGGGCAACAGAACACCCGAATAACAATTCTTAAATACAAGGCAACGATACCGTATCATCGCGGACCAGCCCCTCCTCCAACAATAGATATCTTGGAAATGATGGAAATGGGAAACATCCTTTCTCTAACGTGCCGCAGCTAGCAAGCATTAATCAATAAATAATATATAAAAAGGAGATATAGGACAGCCCTCATCCGTTTCTGTAAGTTCACTAATCAGAAAAATCAGCATCCAGCAGAGGCCAAGAAAAACTTCCCTCAAACATGAAATACACAGTACCTATGGCTTCACTCGAGACGATACGGTAAATGGTCATTAGGCCGTCACATCAACAACGTTGTGGGCAATTGCATCCTCTAACAATCTCAGCAGTTTTTATAAAAAATAAAATAAAATAAAATAAAAATTCTCTCCAAACAACAGAGCCTAAAGAAGAGCTGCAAGATTGCGATAAAAGGAGGAACGTTGCAACGCAACAACAAATGCGATGAAATGACTTCAGTATACCTTTGAAATTATACTACCAACTCTAAATTGCAATGATCCCAAATCTCCATCTCTCCTCTACAAATTTTAAAATGCAGAAACTTCCATCTTTCCCTCTCTTCTACAGTCGCCAAAACATGAAAACCCTCTCCTCTAGTATCTTCCAAATAAAAACAAGATTCCACCCTTTTTCTCCACTACAGGCTCTAAGATACACAGACTCCCCCACTTCTGTCCTCTTCAATCCACTAATACAAAGACCCAATATCTCACATACCTCCTCTATAAACTCTGAAAAAAAAAGCCCATTCCTTCCTTCCCCTCCCATCTTCGATGAACTCTGAAACACAAAAAATCCCACTCCTTCCTCATCTCATATACTGAAATACAATTACCCATAAACTTTTATCTGAACATTATGCTCGGCAAATTGATATCCATAAGTGCTACACTCACATATAACGTATGAAAACCTCACCTATAAAATAAAGTATTTGTCTAAGACCTGTAACAGTCAGCATCTGCTTACAAAACTCAGAACTATTAACTAGAACTTGAAGATAACAAGAGACACTATATAACACTCAGATACGCAATTTGCAGATTCATCTTCACAGTGATTATTGTTCATCGATATTTTGACAACAAATCAATAAATCAATAACCTATCAATGACAAAACAACATGAAGCAATTATTAAGGCGGTTTGAATTAATCTACTAATATTACTGCTAGCACAGAAGAGGAAGCGTTGATTGCAGTTTTTTTTGGTAAAAAAACTCGAATAATATCGGTGCTTAAGAAATAAATGTTGGAACAACAATAACGACAATTTTTTCAGCATGAGACAAGTTTTGCGGCCTTCTTCTGAAGCAATTTTCTTTGGACGGGTGAGAGATGAATTCCTTCAGTAAATCATTAAAAAGACGGAACAAAATTAATCCAATATTGCACATGAAAAATTTTGGAAAAAACCAGAAGGTACGCGCAAAAATATTTTAATAAAAATCAGAGAAGTGAATTTTCCGTCACAGTCCATTCGTTGTTTCCAGATTAGCATCACTGATGGCAGAAAGTTGGTGAAAATGACGCGAGAAGAAACCGAAAAACCAGTCGATCATACAGCACAACAATAGCAACAACGACAGTAATTCATTAAGATATAAGCTGCCTAGAAAAACTTGTAGAAATACCTTCTCCCTACAGCATCGTTTACCATAGAATAGGGCCATATTTCCCAAACTCCCAAATTATTATCGAAAACAAACAGGACAACTTGACTTCTGCTACATTTCCAAATATATTTATATAAAGGAATAGAAATATTTGTGTCCTTCGTTATCCCCACTGTTCACATCAAAACCTGAGAAGATAAAAAGCCACTAGCTTCTCTCATTTCACTTTATCTAACTCGATATCTTCAAAACCTGCTATTCAAGACAAATAATTTCAATACCATCTTTCATAGTAAAAAAAACAGATTTAATCACTAATGATGGAAATTATGATTAATAAAACTATCGTACAACGAATCGCATTCAAAACTCTCTCCAGATATTTCGTTTTTAAGCAGAAGACCGCCGATAACTTCGAAGTGTTCAATTAATGAATCCCTCTCCTCCCTCCCCCACTCCCCCCCCGGCACTAATTCAATGTGTAGCATCTCATACATTCATCAACTTCTAACAAAGACTCCAAATAACTCGGGAAATAGAATTAATATCTGGACAGCAACCACTCAAATCAAATATCCTGTAGCCGGAAGTGGTCACTATATTAGAAAATCACCACTCGTCGATCACAATTTGAAGACGGCATAAGAACGCGAACTGTAAACCACTGTAAATGGATTTAATCGGCTGAAATTTCCTGTGGCAAATGCCGATTCGTAAAGGTCACATAGCGATTCACGATGAACATTTTTCGGATCTTCAAGATCCCACATAGAACGGTAGCTGCATTCCAGCCTAAAATATTACAATCGTTAGCCAACGAGAGAATTTTTAGACGTTTAGATCGCATAAGACCTCTGAACCTTAATAAAAGCTGACCGAATACCTAAGCAGACTTCATCAGCCGGAAGAAATAATGAGAGAAGGGGGAGAGGGGTGGGACGAGAAATTCGTGGAAAGCAATCACAAACGACCTTTTTGTGCATTACTTATCAACCGAACAATGCAATACGATGATATCCGACTAAGCTCCAAAAATAACCAGAAACACAGCAGTTATAAACCATATGCCTGCCACAAGTCGGTTTCATAAGAAGAACAGTTTATTTAATAAAAATTATGTTTTCCTGATGCGGATATTTGAGAACACCCATAATAAATTCTAGCAAAGCGATGCATAGTAATGAAGTAGAAAAAAGCATACTTAATGACACACTTGTAATACCACCTTTTTCCTCATAAAACCAAATTAAACTTTGATTCCGGAAAAAAACCTTTAAAACTTCACCTAACAAGGAATAACCTGTCCCACGCAATTGTCTCACCTCGAATATTTCAACCGCCATACTTTTGCGCCATCACAACTTAGGATGGTTTGTCGTTTTTCGCCAACACAAGAGTTTTCTTTCAAATGTGGCTCTTTTACGATCAAAAAAAAAACAAAATAAAGCGACTACCGCTCAAAAATCTATGGTTGATAGCGTCCTTTATTAATAGTTCATAAAAGGTGCTCATAACAATGACAACGACTTCCTCGAACCCATTCATTCCATGTGACATTTTTTGAGCTCGTTGGTATAAATGAGTGCGCTATTAGATTTTGAGTAAAATCAATGAAATACTCCTTTCTGTCCGTACCAATCCCTCAATCATTTCTCTACCAATCATCAATGCATCTTGATGCAGCTGTCAAATTGCCTTACCAAGTAAAAACTTGTGCATTATGTGATTTTTGAGTAAATGATGAACGAAAACATGAGATATGGTCATTCAAGTAGTACGTGAACTAAACAACTATGCACCACATAAATAAAAGCCGAAATTATGGATAGCTGAGGCGAGGTGTGGGTAAGAATTCCCATAACAATACAGTTTTTTAAACTTGCGGTCGAGTTCCAGTAAGACGAAGAACTTTAGAGAGCAGGCAAACCAGGACCGTTAACAATTGCCTAGCCCCTAAAAATTGGAATGCCTAAGAGATACGACATAGAAATCACCTAAAGAGTCAAAGCTTTAATATTCTGTACCCCAACTTTAGACTTGAATCGTAAAGCAAATACGTAGATGGTGAACAATTCGCAAGAGTAAAAACAGCCTACTTGGTTGGATGTGGAACACATGATTCTGGCTGATAGATGAAGTAGTCGACTCCCATCCCCTTCAGCGTTATATGAACTTCATTCAACGGCTTTTTGCTGTACATCGAATACACTTGCAGCGTTCGTGCTCTAAACATACCTTGTGACATAAAATGTGAGAAGTGATTCAGACGTTAGACTTGACCAAAGAGACATTATCTGCTGCACAAATATTCGAAAATAAAATAAAATTGTTTAATCATGCGACAACAATTAAAATTATGTATTGGTGTTTAATTACTCGCATGAATTATACTTCTGCTCAATCAAATCTATTAAATTATAATTGTGCATGGGCAGTGAATCTTTAAAACTTAAGCATAATTTCACTGAATAAAAGACGAAATTCATTTTGGACAGCTCATCTGCAACAATAAACTAAAAACACTCAATATAATTACTTTGGTTTAAACCAATTCGGAGTACCATTTTCTGATTCTTCTTTCAATCACTGTTAGGCATCGCCAAAAGCAAATGTCTTTGAGCGAAAACTCACTTGAGATGTGGCTAACGCTATGCCAACAGTGCTGTCAATTGCAAAGAGATTTATGCACTGAAGTGAGGGGATTTAATAAACCGGATATGAATGAACTATATATACGACACAACCAATAGCTTTGCATTCAACAGCTGCTGGTATTTCTGGATAAAGCACTGTACAGCAGAACAAGTTTCACATCTCTACTGATCTTTTGCATAATATCCGCAACAAAAGTTGCATGAAAATCTAGTGGTTTCAATAGATCTGGAAATTGGGGGCAAGCGTGACCACACGAATCTTGCTTACGAGGCCTAGAACGCTTCAAGGACCATCCAGGAAGCCCCGATACTCGGGCCGACCTAAGTTCGCGGTTTCTCAAAAACTTCACAATATTCCGAAACTGACTGAGGCTCAAGAATACAAAAAAAAGTTTTATTTTAGGGCTAGTTGCGCTCTCAGAATATCCAATATATTCACAAACACCTTGAACCTCGGGTCTCCATCTGGAAATATAATACCTGTACATTCGTGTTACATCATACTGTGGAAGTTGTGACTTCTCTCCTGCATTAATAAATAAACCCTCCCAACCGATGACTTGCACCTACTGTTCTTCACAGATTACATCACCGTTATGGGGAGTCAACTATTTCGACAACATGCAGAAAATACGCCAAAGCTAACAGTGGCTGAGAAATCACCATCGGTTGGATTCTCCCCCACTAAGCTGACCGGTAATTACGACCGCCCGGTCTTCACCGTGTTCATTATCTTTGCTGAAAATGTATTAATTACCGCATATGCGGTATAAGTCGCCAATGCCAAATTCCCGCTCGGCCTGCACCTCTAATGGGACTATTTAAACCGGCATATTCTTTCGCCGAATCCGACATCGTGAGCTGACCAACCTCAACATCGCATCCTCATAGTGCGGATGATTAACGATGGGACGATTGGTCGACAGCTTAACGTTCGCCATTACTGGCATTGTGCCAGCGAACACTGCTTCTGCAAAAGTATTGTATAGCAACCTAAATAACAGAAAAGACATCGTCAGAAGCACTCCAACCAGGTCAAATACCATAGCTATGTTCCTTCTACTAGCAACCATTTTCTCACCAAATCGTTTAATTCTACTCGCTCTAAAAATGCTAATTTTAAATATTTAGGAAGGAATCAGAAGATTGTATTCTTTCCTAGTGCTTCGAGCCTTGTAATAAAATTGTGGTGGCGCTGTTTGGTAGACGATATACCACGATAAAAATTGAACAGCTAAGATTTCCAAATTCCATTAAAAAGATTAAAACATACCCCGTTTTGTGTTTTTAACGATCCATTCGAATAGCATTTCCTGCTCCGGGTTACTGTATTCGCCTTGGATAGCTCTTTGTTTCTGGATGTTTTCGATACCTTTAACAGCCATCACAGCGACTAATGCCACCAACAAAAACCGATGGATACCGATGGATACCTTTCGTCCTATTGCTGCACTTACAAACTGCAATTTACCCAACGTTTAATTACAACTGATAATGGTTCACCAGAGTTTTCCGAACGATGCAAAATGCTTTCCGTTGTATTCCAACGGAAGTCAAATAAGAAACCTCATCCTCTCTCCTTTAACCGTCGTTTTTTTCTTAATTTACACTAAACTTTAGCCTCTACGTTATTAAAGGAATGAAAACAAAAGACAACCTAAAAACTGAGAAGGTCTCAGAGAAAGCGAAGAGTACAGAAAGAGATGTGCCCCTTCCTGCATCTGCCGAAGGCCATTACACGATGGCTAGATTAAGGCATGCATGGACCACCGCCCCTATCAGATTAACAAATTGCAAAGAAATAGCTACCTTTCAAAGATTTCCCACTCCACGAAAGAAGTACACAAGTTACCTGCCAAACTATCACTTAGTTTGAACAAAATAACCATAGCACAATGGCAAAATGCGTTAACTGTCTTTCGAAAATAGGCGATCATAATGATACAACAACAATCCTTTAAAGTGAAGTCAACCTTATGAAAAGAGATGATAAATGCAAAACCTTTTCATTTGCAAAACAACATTTTTCTTTTCATAATTTTATGGATCCATACTATATGGATTAATTCTTCAAGAACATAACGCAAGAATAATTTACGGCGCTTTTTCTATTCTTTCCTCTCATGTTCTTCGAACCAAATTCGTATTCCATTCCTATTCGCGAGCAATGCGATCAACTAAAACTGTTAACGAAATCACCTTTGTGTTTGCAAGGACGGCAGCCATAATGCAAAGATGTGGTGTGAAAAACAGCTTCAACCGCATTATCATTCCCGCCATGATCGCAAAGCACACACACTGTATTGCGTTGTAGATAATCTGCACAATGCATAACATCAACTCTTGTTTAGTAAATAAATCGAAAAAAATAACAAAGCGCATTTGGTTTTCGTTGCTTTTTTATACCGCCCAAAGATATTTCATGTTCACCTTTTCAGTAATTGCAATTTTTTATGAACATTTCTGTATAGAAAATTTTTGTTCTGATTAATTCATCAATGGTTGCCGCGTTGATAGCCGGTTTATGAACAATCCAAACAACAAAAACGCCTTTAAGTAACAATAAAGAGTAGAAACTACTTCACCAATAGAATCATCAATAGAAGTACTGAATAAAGACTGTTGCAAATCCAATTGAAAAAGAACGCTAACCAATGAAGTTGTTTCTTTGGTCGATCGACTACTGCACTCTCAGGTGCATCATTACTAACTCCCGGTAGGAAATGTAAACGTAAAGAATTCATGAGTTCCATATGGTGGCATAATGAGCGCCCACCTTTGAAACTTTCCACAGTGGATATCTAACAAAAACCAAACTCCACATATGCATCAGTACCATTTGTTCCTAACCCCCCCCACCTCCCCTTCTTAATAAAGATAATATGAGAGAAGAAACTGCAAATGATATACCTCCGAATATTGTTTATTCCTTGATCCATTTCTCACCAGACAAGAAGGCAACTCGAAACGTGCCATATATGTGAACAAGAATTGTGCTGCAACTACAGCAGATGGGAGCAGCAACGTAATCGAGACTGGCATCAGGAACTACAAAAACGGTTCTTCCAAAAGAAATATTGCAGCATTTGTCACAATTTTCGAAATATCCCAAAGTTCGAGTTATACCACTTGTTCCTGGTTCAAATTCCGTAAAAGGTGCTATCACAGATGACATTAGCGAAACATCGGAAATGAAATATGAAAGATCCATGACTCACAAATGTCGATTATTCGTTGCATTGCATGAGAAATCTGACTTTTTAAACGATGAAATTTTAAGCTTACAAATAAGAATGCATTTGTTGGTAAAAGTTTCTTTGCATTCATTTAGAACTACTCTCAGGGGACCGTTCGCAGCATAAAAGTTAATGACCATTCACACCAATCGCGCCCGAAAATTTGTGCGCTCTAGTGACTGACATACCAAAGCCCACACAACGAATACATTTTGGCTAGCGTAAACGAAAACTAATAGCTGCAAATATGTGGTGATGGCTACTCTTAGCTTGTTGGATGACTTTGCATCATTTATTACTTATAGACACATCGCTTGCAATTCTGAGAAAATTGCATTATAAGTAAATTTATTAGGATTCGATATTCAACCCCTTCTCCTCCATCTTTGAGCAAAATATAATGGCTTCGTTATGATTTGGTGGTCGCCTCCCCTCTCTTCTCACCTGATTAAAAGAAAAAGCATATCGGCTACTTGAGCGCACAGAGTATAAGGACAAAGGATGTTTTTCTATTATACCTTACAAGATAAACTGCGCACCACAGCTCACATAGTGAAACATTGTGAGTCTGCAGTGGAATGCACCACGGTGCAGCACTGATCACAATCCCCCCCTCCCCCCTCCCTATGCCACAAAGTACAGAACTCCTTCAAACTAGCAAAAAAAATATGAGTCCTTCCCCGAATATAAACGCCCTTACAATAGCTACTCCCTACTTTCAGATAAATCTCCTTTCCAGCCCCATCTCGAAGATCCGTATGTTGAAGAATTCTTCCAAGTGAGGATTTAAAAACGTCGAAATCTGGCATGGTGCACACACACACACGGATTATTGCTTTCAATCTAAAGCTTATTTAGGCATGCAAATGGTACTCTATATCAATCTAAAAAACTATTTATAAAACCCATCCTTGTTTTCATTGATGGAATATTCTGAAATAGAGACCGTTGGTGCAGATAAACTATCTTTTTTTCTCATAGTCGAAATTTCAAAGTCGACTAACATACAGCAATAAGTTTATGAAAAAACACTGCCGTATTCCATTACAAAAATGATGATCTTTGTTTGTTGTATAAACGGATTCTCATTCGCAAACAAAAAACTGCAAAAATTATGCATTTCGCTGTAAAGGCATTTTTTACCACATATATTCAACGTCCCCTCGTTTAATAAGCAAATATTACACTTCCTTTTAAAGAAAAATATGCCTTGCCCTTTGCTATTCAGTCTTCGTAACACATCACCATGCACAAAACTAGCAGAAATTGTAAATCTTTTTCGAGCAAAAATAAACAATTTTGTGAGCAAAATTAAAATTACAAACATCTGTGCCGAGGAAGTCGAATTCTCTAGCACATGTATACAGACGAGTATGGAAATTAGCAAAATCCGTAAACTTCGAACGCAAAATATCGAATATGTGAGCCTGCAATGAGAATTCATTTAAAAGAAACAATAAAACGCATCTATCTCTTAATGAGGGGTGCAAAAAATCACTGATGCACTGTGCTTGAAGATGTTACTAAAAACGATCGCAAGCATATTTAACATTTGGCTCGATTGGCATTCAAGAAATAATAAAATTTTTACTGCTTTCAATGAAGAGACGACAGCCAACATGATGAAAGGTGAAAGGAAAAACGAACTAAACGGTAATGCCTATGAGCAGGTTTTGGCATCTACAAGCAGAAATTGCTTCAATTTAGCAAATGCGAGTGACGAGGAACATATACGAGGATATCGTATGATGTCGGGAAAACGTGAAGAAACCTAACCACCACCCGAATGTTGAATATAACCAGGAATGAAATCAGAAGAAAAAGTGAATTAAGATCCAATGTAACTGTGTGTAATTTCTAGAAGCGATGCAAGCTTCTTTTTTTTCATCAGAATAAACTGAAGAATAATGGTGGATCAAAGTTTCAGGTTTCAGATTTCAACGACAAAATTTGTTTCACTATGCAAAGGAGAGGATGCCATTTGAAGTTCTTTAAGAAAGTTTGCATCTGGAAGCGCGTGTTTAGCTTACATTAACCCATTACATGAACAATTTCAAGCAAGAGTCGAGAGTTTTGTTCCAGCTTGTAAGAACACAATATCAACGAAATATATAAAAACCGGCTTGCAAAAAATACTTTAAAAATAAAAACTGCAACAATTTGAACCCACTGACATCGTCGTTAATGCGCAGAACGTATCCTATAGCCACTTTTATGCCGAGCGTACCGCCGATAAACACCGCGCTATTCAGCAATAAATACAACGGCCGAAAGCGTATACCATTCAGCATTTTATCGAGATTGAGGATTACCTGCGAATTCAAATAATACTCTTATAACGAAATGATCGCCCTTTTCTATGAAAAATATCTATAGAGAAGAGAGCATTTTTGAACTATAAGAGCACTGAATTTCATAACTTGCTTTAAATTTTGAATTTGCCACTTTAGATCGAAAATTGAAAATTTTGTGAATTTTGATTGTCGACAAATTCGAAGAGTGATTTTATAGAGAAAAAAGAAACAAACGAAGTACATCAGTGGCAACATTATCGGCATGTTAGTTTACAAGTTATCGAATTTGCATAAAAGAAGTGCCTAATTATAAAATTATGAATACTATCACCACCACAGTCAAAACTAACTGGCCAGGCGGCGTAGCTTAGATATTTGCATCGCTGTATAGGCAATAAATGAATTAAGAAAGCGAAGATGTGGGTTCTTCCATCATTTCTCAACACCAAACTGAAGAATTCTCCCCGCATTTGATTACATTGATATTTCTGCATATTTATTACCATTTCCTCCATGTATTACAATATAAATTCTCTTGCGATGCAGCAATTTGCCGGGCAGATGCGTCATTTTTGTGGAAATACGTAATTTATTGACAGCTTTATTGGATCTGAATTTATGCTCAAAGTAAATGCAGAAGGATGATTGCTACAGTTGGCCAAAAATAAAGAGAATAGAACGTGTCATTATAAATGTAAGCAAATACTAGAGTCCAATACCGCCTCTCTCTGCCGTCCTATCAACGCAGTCCAAGTGGACAGGGGAGCCGGAGAAGGGATAGGGGAAGGGCAAACAAACAAAGCTAAGGAAATGAAACATTCTTCAAATTCGATTACCATGCAACCTCATAAATAAATATAAATTAGAGCGAACAAGAAACTTACCAGAAACGTGACCACACTCGATAAAAACAACGATGTAAGCAGCATTTCATTCCCGAAAAGAAGTAAGAAACCAAGTGCAAAACCGATCTATAAGAAAGAAAAAAATTCGTAAAATATTTAAAGATAAAAATAAATCGAGTTTATAAGCACCCTCCAGTAAATACCACTAATAAAGAGGTAGCGGAACTCATACTGTACATAAAGAATTCTTGGCGATCAATTACTCAATGATTGTATGGCGCTTTTGTAATACCACTTTCTCTATCACAAATATAAACTTTTTTCTTCCGGTGCTGCTTTTGATCAGCCTTAACTGCATTGTTTGACCAGTCGATCCATTTTTCGTCACATATTTCCCTTATTCGGCTATCATATAAATAGAGAAAAGAATTCCGCTTAAATAACAATAGAGGCCGGAAAATGCGTTACTTGATTTAAAATAAAACCTGGTAGAGCAAAACATATAAGAGAATGGTTTAGTGAACCTAACAGCAATCAGCCAACAACGTTGCATATAATATGCAGCTATAAATAAAGCAAAAAGACAAATGCAGCTCACCGCATGTCCACGAACAATCGTTATCATAATTGAAGTAGGCACATAATCGAGGGTAAATGTGGCAAACAGTGAGCCAACCTGCGTCGATAATGCAAATGCGGCAAACTAAAAATTTTCACTCTGTTTGCAGTAGAATGAAGCATTTACTAGACGCATAAGACCCGACCTCTCTTTGCTTCATCACATTTTTGAAGTAAACACTGTGTTAGCGGCTGAAGATTCCTAAGATTTAAATATTTGAGATAGCAAATACAACTGGTCAACCTTGTGGCCGCCAAGGTTTTGAAGCACCCTTTCCCTTTTTTAAAGTCAGGCTCACCCTGATAATAGACTTCCAAATTTCATCAGTCCCTCTTACCCTCAACCACTTTTACATTCGCATCACATCCAACAATCTAAAAAGGACTACAAGCTTTTCCAAGTGGAAGATCAATGGTTGATGGTTATAGAGGTTCGCAGAGATCAACGACTCTATTTTGTTGTTGTAAGAGCGAGGACGCTAATTGCAGGGGGACTTTCACGTACAGGTGGATGGAGTGGGGCGAGAAGGAGGGAGGAGGAAACAGGGAGAGAAAAAAACAACCAGTAAATATGACATAACCTCCATTAATTTTCCCAAATATTATACGCCCACTCCAACATACGAATAACTGCATTTATTTCGAAAAAAAAAAGTAGAATAAGATGAATAAACGCTAATCACACATAATTGGAATAAACGATCTAACCTGCCAAAAAAGCATGAATACTGTCGTCAATATTGCAACTAAAAATGTCCAAAAGAAACCATTTCGATTATTTCTGAAAGAAAAAATGATTTTCATTAGTTAATATTCGAAAATTTCATTCCAATTTATACATTTTATAGCATAAATCATCACAAGCAAATTCCATTTGGCCAATCATACGTGAAAGAGATTTCCATTCAATTAATGAGACGAAGAATGTTATTCGCTAGACGACATTTTATGAAAAGTGTGATTACTACGAAAGATTGTTATGAACTCTACTGAATGAAATGAGTGAAAAACTTTTTGAAAGTGAGGAGCTTGATGAGTTCAAGCCAATATGGAGTGATGGGCAGCGGGGAGAAAACAATGGAAAGGGAAGGGGAGGGGGAGAAGACAGGTGTTGCAGCTCTTAAACGGATCAGTACCGTTGCAAAATACAATTTCAATAATTGGCATTTTGCTGAGTTCACTATACTCATATTCTCCAGTAACAAAAATTTCTGAAATAAAGCATTATGGAAATAACTTGAATGCAATAATTCTTTTCGTTATTAAAGCTTATTGAAAAAGTCTGCATGATGGGGCATTCATACCGATAATAGACTATAGAGATATTAAACTGATAATGGATTCCAACAGTGTTTAGAAGGGGACCCCGCCATGTAAAATGATGAGTCACACTCGTATGGGAGGTTATGATCCATCACTTATTCGTTCTTATATTAGTATACCTTTGTAATGATTGCATATTTAATTTGGGAATACTGGCCCGCAAATGACTGTGATTACGGTGTGAGCAGGAGCCCACAACCTTGACGCCTTTACAGTGGTGAAATCTTGAGCTTAGTAACGAAACCGAGCATGCGAGCGGAATACCGAGCCCTCGAAGTGACAGTTGAATATGCTGCATCACAATTTATTGTGCAACAACATCACAGCGAGGTGATTTTGTCTGTAACGACTGATTACGAAATTTCACAGACCGACAAAAACCACTAGGGCACCCGGCGGTTCCTGCAGACCGAGGGATTTGTTACAATAAATTTCCTATGAGATGGTGGATTTTTGATTGCTGCGGCTCCGGTAGTCCAAAATTTATGGCTCATCTTAGTACGAAGGTCCTTTGCTGGAGAAGAAATCACGATGAAGCCCGAACGCTAGTTTCCAAGATCTTGATAAAGCTAATTCAACCCGACTGCGGACTCAATACAAAACTAGAAAAACATTACGAAGCAAAATAATAGTGCAATTTTGCTACAAATATCAACTTATCTCCCTTAAACGAGAATGAGGGCATGACCTCAGGGCATAAGTAATAACGAAAATTTACTGGATTAAAACATGACCTGAGGATATAAGTGACGACGAAAATTTGAAGAATGAAAACAGGATAGCCGAACGATTCACGTAAAGGCGGTGTCCACTGCACGCGTGTTGCTTCGCCATGATTGAAGAAGAAACAACATGCCGCTATGATGCCACCAAATATTGAGTCACTGAAGTCACATCGTATATTTGAAGAAATTAAACAAACTCAATCCAAATAAAACTACAAGTCTTTTTATTAAACTGTACTGTAAAGGATGGAAATAATGACTGCTCGGGTAAGCCATCCACATCGATGAACGTGTCTTATTCACTCTTTGTACGCAATGTTTAGATGCGTCTCTACTAACAGTATGAGTGAAGTATGAAAGAAGAAAACATCGAGAGAGAATATTCATGCACTAAGCAAAACGATCAGTCAGGGAAATTTTGATGCCCTTTAGAAATACGAAGTTCTATGCTTTCTTTGACTCTTAATAAATGAGGCTAATAATGTTGGAAATACGAATTTTCGAAGAGTTTTTGGAAGAATGGCCAAAGGAGAGAGAAATAACAAACGGAGTCGTATATATATATATATATATATATATATATATATATATATATAAGCGTCAATAGATTCCCACGTTAAAAATGATATGCTAAGAACTTACCCGACAATAATTCCAATGAAGAAAACTATTGGTACAACGGTGCCGAATAAAGCGAACACATTCCACACGTAAAAATAATGTTGATTACCAATCCCTAAAATTGTTGAACCCTTAGTGCATTCTAGAGGAATGAATTTTACAACATCCGAGACAGTAAAGAAATAAATGCATGAAAGTGGAGGGAAATAACCGAACTTTGAAGGAAAACAAACAGATGAAAAACAATAAAGGGGAAGGGAACGCAGGATGGTGAATGGCGATTGAAAATCACCCCAGTTAACGGCTCAACAAAAAAGGCTCACCTAAGAATAAAAATGCTGCTTTCCCACGTTCACTTGCTAAGCAAATAAAATGGTGAACAACACTAACGATAATATCCAATAAATGTGCTCATCAAATCGTTCACCAGGGATTTCCATACAGATCGATGCATATCACATTTACAAGATTCGCCCTCGTTGACTACTGCGTCAAAAGAGTCGATTCTAATCAAATATGCAAAATTGAACGGCTCTACGATTCAATGAATGAATGATGATCAAATGAACGTAACTAAATATCGCACCACTTCAAACAAATCACCCATCGCCATTTTCCATCGGATCTGGAGAGATTACGGCTTTATTCGAGGATACGTATGTGCATTGTTGGCTTTAACATCACAATTTAGAAAGCAGCGACGCCAAATAATTCTATTCCAATAAACACCTCGATAGAACGTTGTGTTCTCATAACATTCTCGATGCCACTTTTATGCAAATATATTAGCAAACAGCAAAATACCACCGTCCAAGATGCTATGCAAAATCAAAAATGTGTCATCCACCGATGAACATTTATGCAAATGCTTGCTAACGAGGCAACAGTTGATAACTACCGCATAAACAACTGCCAATGGAAAAATGTTGAGCGGGAAATTTTTTATCACTTGGATGAGCTCCAATTAACCAACAATATTGAAATTTTGTTCACTCTTGAAAAATTGATTTGGTACCAATGCTTTAGCTCAGAAGAAAAAATTATATACAGGGCGCACTTTGATCGTATGCTTACCTATGTTGGACGTCCAAGCCTACATGCATGAGGCCAATTTTACTTTCAAAAAGCCAAAATTCACAGATGATTAACTCATACGACTATTTCAGTAACGCAAAGAAGTGGAAGAGAACAAAAGAAAAGCGATTATCCCTACTAAAACGTGATTCGTAGAAGAGAAATGGTCCTAGAATTGATATAGGAAAGCAATTCAGAAGATCGCTGACAGGATTTAAATTCGCACATCGATCCAACAGCGCAAATCAAAAATTACAGTCGCCTGGTTCTGTTAAAATACCTTTCTCGGTTTAAAAAAAAATCACGCAGGGACTGGTGTGAACGAAAATGAATAAAAAGTGACCTTCACAGCTGTCGACAGGTGGTAAGTTAGCACCTCTGCTCACTTGCCAGCAAGTTTCCACCCTCCATTCAGTTTGTGCCACCACCTTCTTGAATAATCTATAGGCGGCACCCAGAAGTACCTGTAAGAAGAAAGGAAATTAGCTATTACAGCCACTAAATTCACAGTATTTTCGGAAGTGTTGCGATAATCCATTTGACGCAGGTTCAATAAAAAATTAGAAAGCGTCCTTGACACTCGGCGAAAATGACATAAAGCAAAACTTTATCGGCAAAAGTGCTCAACGTATCTAAAAGTGACGTTTGACGCCACTCCTGAGGTGAGCCCGAAATTGGGGCATCACCTGATTCTCGAACGAACGACCATCCTATTTTATCTCAAAAAAAGCTTTACATTACTACAGAGGTTATGAGATGTGTGGTGGAATTTAAGGCGACATTCTAAACTTGAAGTTCTAGGCGAAACTTCACGACTGACCTAATATCTCATTCCGAACAGGTGACGACAATGGAAGGCTGTTTAGCTTTGAAGTTTATGCAATATGTGGGGAATCAGAGATACTATTGCGACGACTTAGAGAAAACGTAGAGCATTTGAAGTTCCGACTGAAATGTTCTGAGATAGGCACCCTTCATTTTCAGCGCTGCAAGAGATATGGATGTTTACTTCAGTTTGGCTGGTAAATCAAAAATGTGAGGTATTCTCATAAAATTACACACCACACCGGAACTGTTTGTGGTGCTGAATGGAATAACAGCGCATTTTTGCAGCAAAAAAAAGTCCTTATCGAGACACGAAACCGACAGCTCAATAAGCGGGAGAACCGAAGGATAATAAAATTACGGAACCGACAGGAGGAATTCACTTCTAGAAACTGAGTGCAGAATGAATCTGGGCTAACGCACTGTTAATTTCGCTCGAATCGCCGCTGTGAATTTTGAGCTGAAGTATGCGGATATGAGGATGGACAAGACATGCGCAATATGTGACTTTTGTTGAGCAAAAATAGACATATAAAAGCAATTCCCGATCAAACTGCAAGACAAACATCAATAGCTATATTGTTCTCATTTCGGAGATGGCTTAATCAGCATTATAAAATGGCGATACAATAAACAATAACCGCTGCAGTAAGACGACAGATGGGGAGCTTGGAAAGGGCGGGGAGGGGAGAGACTGAGAAGCGTCCTCATCGTGAATTATTCCGGTGTCAAGTTTCCTATCTTGAACATTTCAGCCATTCCACACTATAAGAAATCCTCCTATTCCATTCGAGGACTTTAAGCGAGCCCGACCATTGACTGGTACCGCCATACTTATCTGCTCTTTCGAGAAAGAAAATAAATCTAAATTAAAGAGTGGCGAAGTTGCACTTGAAGAATGAATGCAACTTTGAATATCTGTTAAAATAAACAGCAAGCAATCAAATGCTCAATTACTTCCACAAATTTTTTGGATCGTTCAGGCGCAGCATTCTCCTATCAGCCCCCTCCTTGCCCACTGTATCGGTTGCATAACTGGTGGAAGCTTGAAGTAAACGAGTAAAGAAACAACCTCGGGATACAAGTTGAACCGCTTTAGTGTATTTATTGTATGTCCATATTCAGTAACATTGTCGTGCGTTATCTCGTACAGCCCATCGAAGAAGCTCGGTGCCGTGATCAGCGTTTTGTAATAAGAGTAATATAAACCCTGAAAGAAACTTTAAAAGTGAACATATCATTGAAAAAATATGCCTAGGAAGCTAGCACGATATGTGCTTTTTATGTTTCATAGATCTAGCTAGTAACTTTCATAAACTACTAAAAAATTATGAAACAAGTGGATCAATGCCTTTACTATTCTGAGGTTTGCCTTTTTGCCTTCCCTATAAAGGGAATAGAAACTCTACCGCTTTAAAAAGCGCATCAATTTTTCGCCTTCTTTAAGGACCCATAAACTCCTTCGAGATTGATAGATCAAGATTAAAGACAACAAATGAAGCAGTCCTATGTCGTAGGTTACACTCGCTTAACTTCAGTGGCACTCGAGTTGGAGCGAATCTCACATACACGCAGACACGTTCTCGTCATAATATTTCTCGAAAGCAACAATAAGTGAAGTAGCATACAAAAGGTTGCTTCACAATTGGGAAAGCATTTAAAATTCGCATCGAACAAGCGTTTCTGTGGGATGCCCTGAAACTCATTCAACAATATTGAAACTTGTTTAGAACTTAGTGGGCAGTAGGAAGAAGTATTCTAAAGACAACATTTCCTATTGCTTGCAATCAAAAACAAAACGACAACCTGAAGGAATATGATAGTAAAAGTTTTGTTAACGCCTTATGCGAGAGCAAACTTTCATTTTGACACAGATTCAGACCATCTATCACCACTAATAAAGTAATCGTTTGGCAAATGGAAGATGACGGATTTACAACCCTTTATCGACAACTTTTGTTATCATTCATTAAACAATAAAAGTTGAGTAAAGAAATGCAAACGATAGTTGGAATATTGTGAACAATTCGGAGAAAAAATTAAATGTCTCAAATACTTCAACAATCAGTGAGGAATAAATTAATAGATATAATAGTGCACATGTTCAGCAAATATTTCCACAACAAAATTCATCTATACATTCTCATCAAATACAAATCCACAAAAAAATTTCTCAGCAAATACCGCATAAATATTATTATAATTTCTTTATGTGAAAAATTTAATATTACTATAATTGACTAATGTGAAAAATTTGCAGCTGAATAATGTGTTCAATAAATATTCAGAAAAAAGGCACTATAGTATTACGAACTTTTAAGTAATTCCGATTTTTTTAACCTTTGTGAGCTATCACAAAAGAAAGTCGCAATACTTTATATTTTACAGTAACTTTAAATAACAATGATAAATCCATATTCATAATTATATAACAAAAAACAGAAGAGAGCGAAACCAATAAAAAGTTGTTGAACATATGCTAGAGAAAAAGTTTGGATTAACTTGAGTATTTCTTTGCGATAAAACATTTCAAAATGTGGCCGCGAAACGATCCATAATGGTGTATAATAAAGCAAACCAGTGGATATAACAAAATCCGGTTCGCTTCTTCAGCGTATATCGTTTTTCGCGCATTCCATAATTGTGCAGTACATGCTATTCATGTCACAGAAACATCATTCATACACAAAAATACACATCTTTATTTCGTGGATGAGTATCGCTTTGCTCATTTCTCATTGAACCAAAACCAACAAAATCCTTTCCAACCCCTCCTCTCCCCTTACCCTTCCCCACCTTTCAACACTCCCAAATCATTCTCAGCTCCTATCCTCCCCATCTCCAAGAGAATCACTTCTTTTAAAGCTTCCCAGAGACCTTTAATTTCCTATTGCAGTTTTGCCACAGACGCTTTTGTGGCGGACAGTAGAGAAAAATAAGAATGGGAAATTTTCCTACTTGCTTGAAGTTATTTTGAAGCATTCCTTAGCATATGTTGCAGATCAAGCAAATATCTACCTATGTTATCTAATGCGTTCTCCCATTTTCTTACCCATCTGCATCACAAAAAAGCACATATTGCAATCAAACCCATTGAGTACAACTTGTGAGAGCAAAACGAGTGAACTGTTTCAAATGCTATCATCAGCGAATTATTTCCTTCGTTGCAATTTATAAAACAAAGAATGTTGGTGAATGATTACAGTTGCACTAATATAAATTTTAATATTAATTTAAATCCGAACATCGCACTAAAATCAAACACACTCATTCAGCGATGTTGAGATGGTCTCCGCTTATTCAACTATTGGATTTGTATATCCTCCAGTATTTTATATTCGCTACAATTATTAAATCAATTATATGCACTAAATGAACCGACAGTGAATATGTTGTTTAATAAATATTAGTAAATGATTAGGCAATTAAATTCAATTGGCGCTGCCGTTTTCGTTGATCAACGATATCCACAGCAACGATGACATCGAATTCAACAGCTACTTTCAGTGCTTTTTAGTGCTGTTCATCATCGCTAGTGGTTATCTACTTTCGTCTTCTATTGCAATCGACAAACGAAATCCATCTGCCTCTTTGTAGACTGCCAATCGGTAAACGTTTACATAATCTATAACAAAACACAACGGAAATCCGCGGTCCCAGAGTCAGAACTAAATGCAATCCTAATGCATATTTCGGAACTCTCGAGTATCAGTCAAGATGGCAAAAAAAAAAACGGGTCTTCGCAACTACGATTTTTTTTGTGGATACTCCTTCCTTCTAAGATTCGTGGAAATCATTCTATGCACCACTATAGTATAAATTTAGATTACAAGATGATGACAATCCATCAAAGTTTAAACTTCTCCACATTATTACTACAAACCCCCATCAGCACAGTTTTTTTCACTCTCCACATTCTGCATTATTTTTTCGGAAACTGATGAGGGAATCCTTGTGAGGCCAAACTGCTATCCACAGAATGGCCCTCCTGTAGGGGAGGAAGGATTGGGGAAGGGGCAAAGGGATGCAATCCGCCAGGAAACAAGGAATCACCAGCTGCAGGAAGCTGCAATTTCGCTTTACAATACAGTTAAATGCCACCGTCATGGGAAATTACACCAACCTCCTTGCCAGTAGTCCCTTCTCTTCCACAGCATGGAAAACCCTTAACGTTAACATTTAAAAAGCGTTGAAATGAGATCTGATGTTGTCAAAATAAACGGTGACGGCTAACGAACGACTCATCTCTATGTACTGTCTGTCATTTTGGCAGCTCACATGTGCAAAGCGTTTTCTAAATGGGCACTGTTTGCGCGTACGCGTATACCTATTTGTCGGTTAGTTACAATTTGGAAATCGCCGCCGCAGGATGAACCCCGAAACATCTTTCACGTTCACCCATCAACTTCAATAGGAATTTATACACTTCACTCCACTTCTTTTATCACTTCTTGGCGACTTATGAAACTTCAGGTGAGGGGAATGTAAAAGAAGCGCATATCTGGCCAACTCCCCTTGATGTTCAAAAAACCTTTGTTAACCAGAAAACCTTACGTTCAGCTAATGTCACTTCCTCTATTAAGGTGCAAAAAGTTTATCCCAAGTTTCACACCTACCATACTTCTTTCTTTTGCTCAACTTGGTATGGATAAGCGAATCTTTTTCCAATCTTTTGCATCCAGAGATCAAAACGCTAACTGTTCCATTTAATCATGTCATCTCTGGAAGCATTCAAACGCAAATGTCTCTACAAGCTATTTTGAGCTGTCTGGAAGTGTCACTCATTGTATTCACTGCCAAGCAGGCAATTACTCCATTTGACGCACAGCCCATAGACGGACTTAATACTGACATTCACCGCTTCCCGAATTGAATCTTCTCCACCACTAATTTCATCTAACAGTTAATTGCATGTATCTCGAGTGCCTGAAATTCAACGTCGTGAAACGATCAATGATATCGAACCTCGTTGCCATCAGAAGCAAACTAACGCTTTAACCATTCCACTATGATGCAACAGCCCTGTCTCTCAGAGAAAGCGCTTAAAGAAAAGCTGGAATTTCAAACGATAAGCTAAGTGCAAATGCATAGACGAAGAGCGCAACATTTTGAGATGCACATAAGCAAAGAGCATGTCGTCACATCGTTGTGAGGGGTACTCAACGGTCAAAATCACGACGATTACGACGCTCATTGACGTTCAGCATTTCTGATGTGGAAATATCTGCGCATGACAATGTGCACGCACATTTCCATCGGAGTGCAATATGACTCCACACTGGCCACATGAGCACGCATTCAGTCAGCCGGTCTCTGAATACGCACTTCGCATTTCATTCCCTCAACTCGCCGCTTGTTTGCAAACAACACATCAATGGCAACCGCTGTGCCCCTCATTCCACCTCATTCAATAACTGTTACTTCTTTTACTTAAACCATTCTCAAATCGTTTCGTTTCTACGTTTTATCCGTTCGTTTATTTAACTTTCTAGTGCAGATAAACACGCTTCGCGTATGCACTATGTGAAGATTGAAAATGTTCCGCCCAAGCTGCTATCCACTTCGTTTAGGTTCATATGAGGCAAGAGAAAGACCTGATCCCATATGTGGCTGATGTTACTGATATCGACTGGCAACGATTATATATACTCAAAATTAACGAGGATATTAGAAAACTTCCAGGCCTTATCGGGTTTCTAAGCAAAACGAACATTCGAATATCCAAACTTAAGTGACGATAAAGAAATTTACCCAAATACGGACATCTGCTGACCACCAAAAATTACAAGTAACAGATTTAGGTTACAGATAAGAAACGTAGTGGAAAGAGGTCTTCCGGTTTGACAGGCGAATCGATAAAGACATCATTTATCATGACAGTCATTACTCAACTTAATTCAATAAACGCCTGTATGCTGAAATGTAAATGGTAATCTAAAAACACTTCTCCCACTACTCCCTTGTTTGCTCATTTGCATTATTCCAATTATTATATAAGGGTTACATAGGACATGATCATTACTTAATGAAATATATATGTATATATGGGTGTGTTTACTGGAATCCTTTCCCCAACAACAGGGTGGAAATGCTTTCACTAACTTTTAATATGCCCCAAATCGATAAAAATTGGTTCCAAGCATGCATAAAACATTCCTCGCCTTCTCGGCTCAAGAAACCGACGAGAAGAATATTGAATGCAATGGAATGGAACCCCCTTATGCTCGGTAGACATCGTGGACCCTTGGCTATAACAACCCAATGGTCAAAGAGTCCTTTACATATTCTACTATATACTATTTAAAAAAGGAAGGGTCATTCCACTAAATTACTTTGTTAGTGTTGGCTAACAGTAAATGAACACAGGATAGAATAGACAACTACCATAAAAGTACACATACATGCATTATTCACTCACAGACAAATGGTAGGGAGGGGATACAAAGTAGAGAAGGAGTGGCAAAGAATCGTAGAATACGATCACAGAACGACACAAAGTTTAGCGTCAATAATTCAAGTATGTATTCGTTCACAATGCTTTCATAAACACTCTCACCACTCTTGATATGTGGACAACACAAATTATATTCACTGACCACTTTCGTTCGTTCTTTAATCTGTTCTCTGTCGATTCGTTATTTGCCTATATTTGTTTGAAGTATTTAGTTGTATTTTCCGATATAAACAACCTTTATTCCCTCTTTATGATTAATTTACTGACTCGCATTTTATTGAATCATAAATATTTGTTATGAGTATTGACTCAATCAAGTGAATAACTTAATATTTAATAGTTAGAAGGCGTTAGACAATAAAGAAATCGTGTAGTTGAAATATTGCTCTGCTGCAAGATATCATAATTTCGATATTCACATAACGGGGGAGAGAGAACAATAAAATGGAATACGAGTGAGTAGAATTTTCTCGTTTTTGCAATCTATGTTCGACAATATTTTTAGTATAATAGCTAAAACTTATTATTTCTTCATTGTTCACTATATTCGAAGACTTCAGTGAACGTTACAGATGCCCACTTAAAATGATTCCTTTTATCTTAATTAAGTCTATAGGTGAAAAAAAAATGTTCGAACCATTTTCTTCTTCGATTTATCAAATAGTGAATCCAGTGGAATGATAATTTCATTCTCCCTCTATTAGATTCAAATTTCAGCAGTTTTCTCAATAACAAGCAATCGACGAATTAATTGCTATCTTTATTTCATGAAGTAGAAAAAATAAAATCCCGTAGTAAATTCACTTTTTTCTACTTCCCAAACTATAAATAAAAAGATGGAAAAGTGAACATAATTTTCGATGCTAACACCACCGATGCGATTAGATGCGTTTATGATGAAAAATATAAGCCATAAATAAATTCTGTAAAAAACATTACAATGAGGCGATTCGATGAAATTATATCAAAGATAACCCGTCGGTAGAACTCTCATCTGGGATAAATTCTAGCACTTCCCTCTGTTACACAATGAGCAATGTATTTTTTGGTTTGATGCAAAAACAATATTCTATTGATGATGTTCCTTATTCGTTGCATAAAAGAATGCTTACCTAGGGAGGAGGTGGGGAGAAGGCTGGAGGGAGAGAAGGTGTAGAAGCCCGGAGGATTGAAAAATTAGAAAAATTATGCGAACTGAGGAAGGTTTCCTAGAAAATTCCAAAATTTTATCGCTATGAGCAGAAACTCGCCCATAGCAAAGTGAACAGCGAAAGAAATGGGGAATGATTTGAAAACGTTTTTCAAAACAACCCATTAAAAAAAAGAATGGAAAGGAAAAGGTTTCCTTTATGAAATACACTTATCTCCATAAGAGTGTTCCAATGAGAGCAAATACTCTAATTTTCACACCAATATTTTTCTTCTTTTCCATTATACTGTAATATCGCGCTTAAATAGAGTCCTCCGTTCACTTTAATATCTAAAAATGAACATCGCTTTCTCAACAGCTAAAAATTTCCTGAGAGTGAAAATTGCAAAATGAAAATAAGGTGATGACATTTGAAAATGAGTTGATTATTTTTATCTATAGAGGAGAAAAGGTGAGGGAAAGCCGTTATGACCTTTATTTCACTGCAAATTTATTTTTTAAATCAATGCAAAGTTATTTGGGTTCTTTTTCCATTATGAAAATCCAATGAAAGCCTACAATTTAACCGTAATAATAGAAATAATAGGCGTCCTCTATTCGTTTAATAATTAAACAAGATTTCGACCAAAAAATGTATCACAGAAAATGCACTTCATCAGACCACCTAGAGAAAATTACCAATGAAATCACTGAGTAGTAATGACAACTTGGCGCAATGCCAATACTCGTACGGGTGATACGTTTGCTTTGTTGTACTCTCCCCACTCCTCTCCGCTCAGAGAAAACCACATTGCTAAATCTTGATGTGACAAAACTATTAGCTAATTGCACTTCTTGTTCAGAAATAAATAGCAGCAGGATGGAAGGATAAACTATATCTACAACTAAAATTTTTTTAGCTGCTAAAAAATTTCCAAAAGCGCAATGATAAGATCTTCAAAATTTCCTAGCGATATGTTGGGAACATTCTGATTTTAATTGTTGGAATTTTTACGATAGGTTTCGGTGTTATTTAAATCTTTTATTTACAAAGAGCATGCTGAAGGTGGAAGTTTTGCTAGTGTCAATTCTTTTAGTTTTTGAACTTCGGAATATTTATTAATTTCTAAATTTCTTTGATATCTCCAAACTTCTATTATTTGTTTTTTTTTGTTTTTTTTAAGAATTACGATTGTCTGACGATGTTACTTTCAAATTTATTCGACAAGTTTCCCTTCCTTTCTTAACTTCCGGCTAAAATTTTAGAAACAATTAAGCGGAAAATTGCCAGTTAGTGGAATAGAAGCAGAATAATTCAGACCATTCCTACATTTAAGTCTTCGGAAGGAAGTGAAAATAAGGTTCATAGTCTACTGAAACAATGGCTAAACAATAGGAAAAATTAAAATAAGAGTATTGCAAAAAACTTCTCAAAAGGGATCCTTAACTATGATCTAATGCACATCGTTCGGTTGTCAAGGAAACGAAAGAAAGCTGATTCCATGCGGTGAGTATAAATGCCACACGCTTCCGAAATCCACTACAATCAACATGTTATGATTCGCATTTCGATGTTTTGTCATCGATTGTTTGCCTTGTTCATCCCTCACTGATATGATCAAGCTCCATCCAGTATTACACTTAATGAAATGCATAATCGCGCTTTTGTGTTTCCCTCTTGCTCATTCTTTAGCTTCATTCGAGGAAATCCGTTCTATAACCAACATTTGTCATGGAGGCATTTCTGATATTGAGCATATAAGCAATCTCACATAAAATTCCTAATTCCTAATAATGGCACCACCAATAGCGAATTAACGACTTTCTCCTCTCCTCCTCCCCTCTTGAACGCGTTCATAGTACGTTCATTTTAGATGGCTCCTTGGCTAGGTATCTTATAGTCATCGCCTCTCCCCCTAATTACATAGTCTCCAACAATAGCGAGCAATATACTGCTGCCGCATTCCATATTCCCTTCCCCGTTCCTATATTCAACATTTACAATCGTAAAATTTCTCGCTTTATTATTATCTAAATAAACAATGCAAAATTTGTGTATCAGTTTAAAGGATTTCTGTACTGATTTATAAATTCACTGAATGGAAAAACAATCAGCGATTTAATCATTTTTAGAGAATCAAATAAAGATTTCGTTTTTCTCGATTGCTTCGCACAATTTTTCTGTGGCGGTCGAAATGCGAATTCAATATGGCCAAATCCTAAAGCACCTTAATAACGCGTAGATTTATAGAGAGATGCTTTGAAATGCCCCAACAGCGATGTACCATAAGGCCGATCTCTCGATAAAGATTCCACATAAAGATCAGATTCTTTTTCACTGTGGGTTGTTAAAGGAATGTCGTTAGTAGAAACAGCTTGGCTCATTAAGGCGCATAAAAAAGCACAGGTAAACGACACCCGGGTGGATCAAGCAATTCCCGGGGATATTCAAAAACCCATATTAAAGAGCAATTAAGGCAAACATTTCTCTGCCTGATGTTTGGCCATACATATGGTCGGCTAAGAAGGCTGATCGCTTTCGTAAGAAAAGTTCATCTCTTCAAAATGAGCGTTTATCGCCATTCTTCATCTCCAATTAAATTCTTTTCGGTCATTTTTTTCGCATATTTATAGACGCAGTATACATGTGCGAATGCATAGGTCCGGTATCATGTATGCATATATATAAAGAAGTGTATATATGTTTCTGTTCACATTTGCGTTTTCATTTACTCTGTCACTTATTCGTTTATTTATATGTCCATTTATTGAACTGTTTATTTATTCATTTATTCATTCACACACATGAAATTCTTCCCTCAAGCGTGATTCTTTGCAAGTAATGCGTAACATCATTTTCAATGTTGTTGAAAATATGTTCAGTCGCTTCTTCTTTGAGGAGGCCTACGGGTGATGTCAAACATAAACAAATTGGAGCTCCTTTTTAATTAAAAAATACTTGTATATGCAAAGTGTTTTATCACTCCATCATAACACTTTTAGTTGCTGGGCACATAGGATTAAAGTCAACTGTCAAGTGGACAAGAGCTGAGCAACGTCGCCCAGCAATCAAAAATCTTCAGCTCAGCTCCCCTTCTCCCTATCCTTCCGCTCTCTTGTGCACCATAATTAATCCATCAGAAGTCATTCCTGTCTACCCATTTGTACACCATTAAAAACACTGAGTAAGCAATCGACCGGAAACCGATGCGGTCGTTGGGATAACGAAAATATGTATGATTTTAATCACTCCATAACTGCGGCTTCTTGATCTCCTTATGGCTTAAAAAGTTTGAAATTTTGAGACTTTGCGGTTTAAAAAGTAATCTGCAGTGGCAGGCTGTCAGAACAACTTTAAAACGATAGAATCAGTTAAAATACAAGAGAACACGAAATTTTTGAAAGGATAAATGTAAATGCACTCGTTTTTGTAGAGATACCCAGCCCTCTTTCCTCTTCTCAAATTGAAAAAACCTCGCTGTAAGAGGACAACAAACCATTTCAGTACGATAGGCCATCTCGCGTTCGAAATCAGCCAAATGCGAAAAATGACGATCGTTTTCAAACATTGTTGAGATGTGTATCGTATGCATAATCGATAAAACTACTCCTGAAAATAACATTAAGGGCAAACTTCGAATTAAAAAACAATACCCAATTCCATAGGTGATTTTACCCGAACGGTGTTCATGACTGAATAGTTATGACCCATCACGTTAACATCGTTCGATATTCAAACGAGGATTTCAATATAATTGTATGAAGTGGAGCCTCTGCATTAAGCTTATCTCTGAGACTGTTAACATGACTGGTATCAAATTAAATAAACAATAAGCCACTAGCATATAAAATAGAGCGCAAATAAACTCCTTTATCAAATGAGAACGAAATAAGGAAACTATGTTTTCGAGGATTATTATGCAAATTGTTGTTATGAAAATGGAGAATTTCGTTAATCGAGACTTTGAAATATTTTTCGGTACAATTTACTGTAAATTTTCGGCTAAATTTTGCATATAAGTATAATAGAAATTACGATGTATAAGAAAGGAAGTTGATAATAAGAAAAACAATCATATAATAATATTGATTTTCAGTAAATTTTCAAAAGAAAAAAAGAAGACAATACTACTACTAATTCGAATAATCTTTCAATGAGTTAAGTGCTTATGACTTTTTGTCGCATTAAAATAGCGAATTCGTAAGTAGATGAACATCTCTTCTAGTTTTTCTCTTTTTGCTTGAAAATTGGGGAAGGAATTTTCGTACTACTTACCCGAACAAGCTAACGATATGGCGCAATAAACATAGCGTTACCGGCGAATTTCATAACCTTTTGAGATTACTTTTTCGAAAAGCCCACATTCTGCTCAATTCGAGATCGATTCTCTCATCAAGAACCAAGTCTCTTCCAATTCTCAATTCTATGATCAACGTTTTCCCAATATTTTAGTCTCATTCCTTTTATTTAAAAATGGCGACTTTTTCCCTAATTTCAGTAACACTTCGCCGACTTCCGATTTCTCTTTAACATCTGTGATTCCTCTTCTCTGAATTTTGCTTTAAAAAAACTGACCTTTTTGATCCCTTAATTACGCATTAGGATATCCAAATATTGTGCTTCGAAGATTATCAGTACCTAATATGTCAATATCATCTCTATGACTTCTTACAAAAGTGGAAAATTCGGTCATCTTGTTTTGTTGTGCAATAACTTCATCAAACATATGTGTACCTTTGTTGCTCTACGAGAAAGGCTGTACGTAGATCGCACACAAATTATACCTAGAAAGAGTGCATCTAAACTCTACCCAGACTGTACCTAGATTCAATACCTACAAACACGGTACTTAGAGTGAACTTGGTCTATATCTACGAAGACTATACCTAGGTTGTGCCTGTATTGTACTTAGATGCACAGTACTTTGTTCAAAGATGACCTGAAACGAAATGAAATATTCAAATTTTGATTTTTTGATGAAGAACGTTAACTGGAGGTGATGACGATAAACGTGATGCGAAAGTATCCGGTTGTTTGCCCTTTAAAGGCCTTGACGCAAACGCTCTGACCTCTCGCCCCCGATCTATAATAACTCACATCGTCTCATTGTTCGATTAAATTTTCAGATCACAACACCGAACGTCTCAACGAATAACGTTCGCTATTCTTCAGATGTAAATTACTACAGATATTTTATTTGACTCGAATTGGCAACATCAATGTAAGTTTTGTATTGATTTATTGATGCTTCATTGTATTATCGAACTTCATCTTTTAATAAACAAAAACTTTTTGTAGTTCCGTATTCCATTTAAATTCGGATACTTTCAAAATATATTCCACTTAGGTTCATTTGAATAATACCTCTGAAGGCAATTTCACACAACTTTTCAAATAACCAAACACCGCATTGCTCATTCCACTTAGTTCCATTAAAACTACACTTTCCTTATAAAGTGCCTAAACTAAGCTATAAGCAGATGCATAGGAACTATATATATATATATATATATATATATATATATATATATATATATATATATATATATATATGCTATTTTATATGCAATTTTCCACTCAGTATTGTATGGCAATTCTTACATGAACACACGGTTGCACCTAAAAACCTATTCGTATCTCAGATGACAGCTGACACAAAATTTTGCCACGCATTCTGCAGATGATGGGATAGAAATTTCTTCTGAAGGTGTTGGATATCATTTAGGAGATGCAAATTTCAACCGATGATTCATCAAATCGGAAAAATAAACGAATCAACGATAATAATGGAATATAATTTCCAAAATTGCAAGACAGACCGATTCCAGAGGGATAACGATCCTTCAGGAACTCAACACAAATATTGTATAAAATTTTTCAGCAAAAAATACATGATATACCTCAAAAACTTCATAAAAATACAGCAAATCGTTAAGCCTTTTCCATCAATCTCATCTTTGAAGAAATCTTCAATGACTTCGAAAAATGTAAAATGAATAACTAAATGCCCATAAGATGCCTCATCACGACTAGATTCAATCCTCAACAAACATTCAAAATTACTCAAATCGAAAATTTTCATTTTATACAGCTAAAATAAAATATATTAATGTATTCTCACATACGATTTCATATATTATTCCTAATATTGACTTTATGATGATTTAAGAATACGAAAAGTGCATGGAAAACGAAGCAAATATTATTCCCATTCTATATGCTGCTTTATGGATAATCGCTTCAATCGGTTAGCTATTATTAGCTATTTAATTTTAATGATATATTAATCTTGCGAATTGATAAGGCATACGATGTTCTCCGATTGCACTCAGTTTCCCGGAAACGACCACATATATGTATTAAAAATAATTAGCTCTGAGGATATAAAGCTCTGGTTTTTAGTGACAGAATATCAGGCGCACGGAAAGGGCACAATTACGAAGTTACTCAAAGAAATTCAAAGTTCCCATACAGCACTGTAAGAAATATATGCACTATCAAACAGTTCACGAGATATAAGCGTTTACTTCTCAAGTTTAAGCAGTAGGTGGAGATTATAGAGTGTTAGTACAAAGTTGTTCATACAAATAAGGTTCGCTTGGAGCATGAACGAAATATTCGAAGGAACCAACTCTCTGTTCTCATTAGGCAGCCAAATATAACGGTTTACCGCTGTAAAAGGTAAACTTAATAAAATCTCTCGAGGTTTTTACCCCAGTGGGATCGTAATTCAAGCTTCTACGAGTACCGACATTCGAAAAAAATCTTCGACCCAAGAGACAAATTCAATATATTTTTGGTAGTGTTAGTACTCGCGATCCCTAACTTCTAGGTGTCTTCCAACGATTTTTGCACAAAGCTTTTCCAGTGGTTAGTTCTATTTGCCTCCCTACGCTAAGATTCAGGGACACAGCAATTCTTATATAAACTCAAACAAACATCCGCACACACTTTCACGTAAGAAATCTATAAATCTAAAATGTTGTATCCACCAATCGAAAAAATATTCTAAAAACGCAGCGTAAAATACTACGAAGGAAAGGAAAGGAAAAACGTTAAGGAAATTTCTATTAATTAAATGTAAGCTGCAAATGGAATTTCGCTTCATTTAAGGCAATAAAATAAACGAAGATTTCAATGAAACAATTTAATTGCTCATAATTTAAGACACAAGTATATAATGGGTGCAATCGCATAATTCACCATAATTTCTACAAATATATCTTAAAAACACTTTGCTTAATATTCTTAGGTGATTTGTAATATTCTTACGTGCTTTGTACTATATAAGTAGTAACCGCACAGTATCCCACTTAGTGCATGTTACAGAAGAAATACTTACTTTTGATCATGAATTTTGGTGTTAGGTAACTGTAAGGATGACGTAACTGCGTCATTTGCGCCTCAGTCAATTTACGTGTAAAAACAGTCAAATAATGCATTAGATGCAATATCCCGTGTAAACGAATCGGTCAACAAAATCTCAACACACAAATCTCGTCAGTATTCCACCAATTTGAGAGAAAATATATGCACATAAAATTTATGAATGTTAAGGTCTTCTTAGTTTAGACAATATAAACCAAATGAATGTGACTGTAGACAAACCAGAGGTCGACGCAAATGCAAAGTCATGAGGGCACTATAATGCGTTTTCCCGAAAATTTCTAAAAAGCGCATGGCTGTGAAATTTTTAGAGGCAAACAACTCTTCATCACGTTCGTCAGAGAGTATTCCTCAAGAAAGGCACTATACGACCTCTCTCATTCATCTGCTCAACAATCTCACTGATAACGAGTCACAACTACTCAGTGAGTACGTGCAGCAACGTGCTTATGTCAACCTCAAAGAGATGATCGACGATAGAATAAACAACGTTCGTTTGCCTGTCTCTCTCTTTCAATCTCTCGTTGATGCACTCATTCACACCGATCACAAAGATTATATTAGAAATGTCGATTCTATGAAAAGATGAAATTGCTTTTCATTAAAATCTTTTACACTAGGATAGAAAACTCGAAAAGGCCATACTGATTACTGCTTCTCTTCGTTTGCTCGTTATTCGTATATTCACTCCACTACCATACTCAGATAACTTCACCCCTCTAGCAGCCTGCTACTCAACGAAAAACAACTGCAGAGATATGTTATGAATCGCCAACGAACAATAAAAAGATGAATGCGTAATAATGCATTCATATTCTAGCTGCTGAATCGACTGCTCGAATAACTCTGCAAAAAAATTCGTTTTTATGACCTTCTGCAGTTTCTATTACAAAAGAGATTAAAATAACTACATGTGTATGTATAGTAAACTTCACCAAATATTGTCATTCCAACTTCAGTGTTTCTGTAGGTATAACTACAAAATGCACACATTCATTAGTACACTCAGATCCGATGTGGCAACAAGGAGAACTGAAAATGCAAACTTGGAAAATTCCATAAGAATTGAAAAATCTGACACAGAATGAATTTCACATCTACGAAGGGGAAATAGAATGAATTATAGATCTACGATGATAAAGGCCTTGTAATTTAATGTTACTCAAATTATGATAATGAAAAATTAAATTGGGATAAAATCGCAAAACGTTTCAGTTAGACGATTTTGAAGATGAGGAAATTTTTACGATCACAGATAAATACACCGAAAGCGAAATATTTGTCGGGACGTTGAACCTATCAGAAACACAACTGCAGATTATTCAAGCCTATCAGGTTATATTTTTCAGTTTTTATACGAATATTCATCGATAAATACTTCATTTTCGAATGCGAAAAAACGTTCGTGAATCTTTCACACCAACCTTCTGAAAGTAAAACTTTTAAATTGCTTCACGTTTCCAATCTTTTTCTGTCGTCAAAATAATTTAAAACGGAATTTTGCCTCTTTTCGTGTTATGCTTCATTCCACTTTTTATCTCCTCTCACTTTTCGCTCCCTATTCAAGTTTTATGAAGTATTCAAGTCAACACAACACCACTTCCCACTACGATAATCACTAAAGTAAACTAAAGCTTTAGGAGGTTTTCTTCAAATTTCTTCAAAGGTTTTCTTCAAATCTTTCAAGAAGCTTTCAGCGGATCTACGTGATCCCATCCCTTTCACTTTGGGAGCTGAGGAAAGAGTATCCACGAATATTCGTTATATCTTCACATTTGTATCCCTAGTAAGGTCACATAGCCATAGCAATTTTAAAGAATGTTATACGAGCATAATGCGCGAAAATGATTTTTTGTAATGGATGATTTTTTTGGAAGTGTTTCCTAAGCGTATCTTGCCGCTTCATTGTTTTAGCAACTGCAATCGGCGAAAGTGCAAATAAAGTTTTGCCGATATTTCTTTGCTAATTATCGAAGAAATTTTGATAGGATAGTAAAAAACAATTTGTGCCACTTCCCATTACGATAATCACCAAAGTAAATTAAAAGTTTCGGAGGTTTTCTTCAAATTTTGGATAGCCACCAACACAACACTATCAATGAACGAATGTCTACACGTTCATTCAATGCTGAATTGGCAATCATCCAAAGTTCGAGAAATCCCTTACTACATTTGAATGAACATAGCGAATACCGCATGGAAACAAAGAAAAATCCACTCCCTCGCTCCTTAAAATAGGCATTTTCTTCGACGTAATCAACCGAGAAAATAAAAGCAAAAATTTTCGCAGCATTAATATAAGAACCGATGAAAAAACAACCAGCACTATGCACATTAAAAGTGCCTTAACAGCGGAAAGAAGTAAAGCATTATCTTTCTAAAGAGAATTCTTTAAGTTCAGATATACTCAAAAGTTTTTTCATCGAGGTGAAATTTTCAATGAAAATCAAACGCGGTTTCCAAAATGATAACGAACTTCTATGATGGGTTTGTCATAAAAGCGCTAAAAATTGGCATATTGCACTTTTCTTAATATTAAAGCATTTTCTTGAATCGGTATTGTTCCTTTTCAATTCATTAAAAGCTAAAATATCCAAGAATAAACATTTATGGCAAGATTACACTCCAATAAAACGTTTAACCAGTTAACATTTTTATCATTTCTACGCTATCATATCCAGTGCCCATCCTATGAAAATCTTCGAATTTCCAAAGTTAAATCAGCGTTCCCAAAAAATGACATTTCAGAATGCATCTGTCTATCACATGATCTGGGCGTTATGGAATTCACATGTGGAGACAATTCTGCCAGAGATTGATCAGAACGCAATCCTTGAATATTATGAAGAGAAGAGAATCGAGAGTCTCGCTAAGCAAGGCTTTTTCGCTCGTCTTTGGAACCTCATTAAAGGATGGTTCAGGTATATTTCACGATTGGCGATATGTTGCATCCCAACGATAACGAGATTTAATCAAGCATATCAACCACAGAAAATGCCCGATGCAGTTTTCTGGGCAACCTATGTTCGTTACAGAAGAAAATTATACAGGTCGACACTACATGAATAGCTATGATTGATCCAATCGCTCAGACGACAACATTATACAAGCATAGTAAAACGAACGGTTGAAGAAGATGGATATTTTAAGACAGGAGGGTAAGGGGGGAGGAGGGGAGAAGGGGAGAAGGAGGAGGGGAGAATAGATATTTCAAAAGGCTACAACCTGAACGATAATAGCCGCGTTCAAATACACCACAGATGAGAGTTAATCAGTGATCCTAGAGATCAGGATCACAGTCTATCTGTAATAAAGAAAATCTCCCTTGTTGATGTATGTCACTAACTAAGCTTGACTTGGACGAATTTCCGATCGAACGATCAGAAGACCAGAAGAACTCTATATTCAAGCCCACTCCTACTGCTTACAGCTTATCTAAATACCCATGAAGCATTTTTGCTGAATTACAAAAACAAAACAAAATAAGAGAGTATGTTTGAGGAAAGAAAGTGATGAGCACACCTGCTATGCAAACGACCCCGGATGTATTCGGATGGTCGTTGATGGTTTAAGCATCGACGAGAGGCGATCACTCGAGGAGGCTGCCTCAAGTGGTAATCACATCGAAGTGACTCAATACATCGAAAACAAACTGTGCCGAGTACCACCACTCTATGAAGAGTACCATAAGTGGAATATCGATAATGACGTACCCGCAGCACTCAGAGATATCATTCTCAGTCTTACTTATGCAC
The DNA here is from genome assembly GCA_006503575.1 of Baylisascaris schroederi. Taxonomy (NCBI): domain Eukaryota; kingdom Metazoa; phylum Nematoda; class Chromadorea; order Rhabditida; family Ascarididae; genus Baylisascaris; species Baylisascaris schroederi. The sequence continues at coordinate 1,634,261 of QEWY01004161.1, read as the reverse complement.
AAAGAAGGTATTTTTAACATTTATAAAATAATATAAGCACAATGCAACTCATACCGCTTATCCGCCCATCACAGAGAAAGCCATAAAGCGCACTGCAAAATTCTACTTTTATTATGAATGCAACTTTTCCGAAAGTAACGTAAAGGGATTGAAAATCTGCTTATATCCTGCGCAATCCTCTTTACAAAATACCAAAGACAATTGTGCAATGTGCTTATAGTAGAAGTTATACAATTGGAAATGGCGGATGACGGAGAGGGAGAGGAGAGGAGGAAGGAAAGAGAGGGAGGGGGTGGTGGTTGGTGAAACCCTTCGAACGATCTGGTATCACAGCATTATATTTTACCATTCAAATCAACCGCTTTGATAGTGGATTGCTAATAAACATGAGCATATATCCTCTGTCATTGGTGTTAACGATAATGCGCAATCGAGAAAGTTTCCTTCTTAGTGGTTGCTCGGTTGGTCACCTACGGTGCTGACGACTGTTTTTCACCGTAGCGAAATATAACGAATTGTTTAATGTTGAATAAACATTAGATGAAACTGCTGTTATTAGCAGAACAAGAAAAAAATTGTAAAAAAAAAAACCGATATGAGCCTACTTAATGGAAGATATTAGGGGATATGATCATCAATATCATCAATGGATGATATTAGGGAAAAAGGTTTTTTAAGAATCTAAACCGGAAACAATTCGGAATATTGCATCCAGAACAATTGCTTCACTCTGTAAATTCACTTCACATCACTTTAGCCACTGTACCCTTGAAATATCCTAATTGTTTTGATCATCTCAGAAAATGGTATTAAAATGCGCGCAGAGATTGCAGCAACCAGGAAATAAGTTAGTAAATTTACAAACTGCTAAAGACTGCGAATGCTTGCAGTTACTGCCGTTTCACTGCTAAAAAGGAAATGTAGTTTTTTAACGGATGGAATGCTTTTCAGGCAAAATAAGGATCACTCTCCACTAATGCTTTGTCTTCTTGGCTAGGCATTGAAAAACTGGCATTTCTCTGTGCAACAACACTGTTTATATAAATAGCCTTCGGCCCGGCTGTACTGTATGCTGCGTTGCCAATGCGTCGCTTTTTGCGAATAAGACTTTCCCATCCCTTTTTGCTATTTCACAAATGCTTTGAAAAACACAGAACCCACGAAGCGAAATCAAAAACTAGGTATATGAGAATGTACGACCGCATTTTAAAGCATCGTCATACGCACCAGAAGGTCCACCTAGGAGGAATGAGTGAAACTTTTCACGAATAAAAATTCATTCATAGTAAATAAAGAAGAGCTCAAAACTTTGATTTAGATTTGTTGAGATGGTAAGATGCAACCACATTCATCTGAAATTTTTCTTTCTTCGTATATAGGATTTTCATTTGCATGTTATCGACAATTCAGCTCAGTAGTATTGTGGCATTTCAGGTGACAATATTCTTAATATGTTAATTTAATTATGGCCATAAAGCATTTTTGATTCAGTAAGCCTTTATTAAACTATAAAGTACAAGAACGTTAATTTTAGAGCAATCGAGAAATTGCGACGATTAGAACTTACCGATGCGATCAAAGATTATTACAGAGGAAGGATCGAACGAAGAACTCCCAAAGAGCAACATGTTCGTTAATCTTTTCCGCTTGCATTAGCATTACTCAATTTGATGACGTGATATACCTCACTGTAAGATCATTAAATCGATATATGAATATATCTGGGATGGATAAAGTTTTCATTTCAAATATGCTTTGAAAGTATAATTTGCCCACTCGTTTTTATTATACCACTCACAGGAGAGTTTGTTCGCCTGAAGTTCTGATCGTTCAGAATCTTTCAAAATTTCACCCGTATTTTCATCAGTTTTGACGAAAAATATTTGAAAAGTGAGCAATAAAATGGATTTTCGACAATCTCCACGATTATGAACGTGCTAATAAAGCTTACACTAAATTTGCAACAATAAGTTGAATTTTTGGATGGCTCCCATTAGATGGTAACATTATACGATTAAAAATATCTACTAACAATACCATCATCACTCTTATTATATGACCCCAATTACCTTTACTTTAAAAAAATCATGAAATTTTGTATACTTGAGCGATCATAAACGATATAAAGGCAAAAAGTGCCTTCTGAATATCGCATTCCCTCTTTGTTCTTTTTCCGTTTCAAAGGTGAAGGAAGCATCATGTGGTTGAATTAAGTTGCCTCCAAATTTGCAAATATTAAACACGAAACAATTCTATCCAAGATCAAAGGAAACTTTCTCTATTCATTTTCCTCCCTCTCGCCTCTCCTTTTATTCCCCTAAAGATGCGCAACAAAGAATGGTAAGAAAACTCAATAAAATTTAAATTTAAATTCTCAGGAGATCGAGGAATTTGTGCAAAGAATGAATAAAACATTCGCACGATGCTATAATCCAACAAGAGTGAAACACGAGTTAAGAAGGTTAGTGCCCATATCCATCTCATGCTTGCATTACTACCAATCTTTGTAGCACTATTTTGCAAATATTCTCTTCAGCACTACCACTATAAATGCAGCTCGTAGAAGAGAATTCACTTCAGAAAACATTTCAGAAGGCAAATTAGATAATATTGTTCAATGTGGTGGGTTCAGAAGCATCTCCGTTAAATATAGCTACAGCCTAAAACCTTGTAGCTGTTTGGCGGGTACAGTGCATGCCGTACCAGTAATAGTATAAAACTCTATTCATACAGATTAACTTTTTTTAACAAAGTTCTATATCAAAGAGAGTAGGGGAAGGAATGCACGAGCAATTGTGATGCTGAGTGTTAAAAAATGCAATTTTTTGCAGGAAATCAGTCGAATCAACGAAAAGAAGTTGAAAAGCGTCGAAAAAATAATGCTAAAAAGTGTAAAAGAATCGTATAAAAAATCTATACAATCCTATTTGATGTCGCTATTGGAACTATAACCTCAACACAGACAAAGATACAGACATTACAACAAAATGCTTCCTCAGTTTATTGGTGTCACTGGCGAGATTGGCATCACACTATGATTAAGTGCTCGAAAATATTTCCGGAAAACTTCGCATAATCCACGACTGGAGAACTTCAAATATATGCAACACTTTTTTTGTACTTAAACACTCACAAAGACTTAAAAATTGCGTCAATTAACCAGGAGATCTGCAGCAGTGATGCATCCAACCATTTGTCTTCTCCGCTTTGTTGTTTCGATAGAAAATTATGAGAAGTGATGCAATCACTACGTCGAAATGAGTGATAAAGTATGGAGCTTACATCACAATTTCCACAGAACAATATGTGGCCAATCGCAGCAAACAATAAAGAAATTCTGATCTATCAATCAAAACGAATGTGATATAAAATATTCAATTGTAATCCTGAACGATGATTTCGTCTGATACTGAATGCATTATCTACGAACTTAAAATGCTCAAACTCTATGAGTGAGGACGACTATCATCGTGCCGCAAAGAAAAGGTCATCGCTCAGAACAGCCGACGAGCAAGTTTCCTTCTGAGTCTTTAGACTATAAAGTGCTAAGCCGCATTTCCTATTCCCGCTTCATTCCCTTGTTTATGCCGATATGTCTATACTACTGGTGTTTTTAAAACGGCATTTCTGCCAACAATCCCCATTCAACCAACGTAACGCAGTTTCATAAAGGTACAGTTGTGACCCCATCCATCGGCTCCACCGTTAGATGCTTTCGTTGCTAAAGGCTCTTTTATCAGTCAGATGTTTGATCGGATCATCTTGGGTACGAAGTGCCAGGATCTAGATCAATGAAATTCCCCTATTTCGAGAAACGTGTCGAGGAAAATCGTTTAAGCCCTTCCACAGCAACAGCGATGAAATGACGGATTATGGGTCAATTTCCCACTATTATGACTTTCATGCGCCTTTGCAAGTTTCTATTTGGAAAGCACATTTTGAAAGTACTGTAGCGCACTGATGCATATATATATGCGTATTTGTCTGTCGTCTGATTTCAGTTCCAACACTAAGCCAAAAGTTGCCAAATTTGACGACTATGACGATTTTTCTCAATCAAGGTGATGAATTAACATGGAAATGAGTTATAGAAATTTAAAGCACCCAAATATCTGCATAACTTTGCACCGGTCGAATTGCAACCTGCGATTCGCCAATTAGGGAACGAATCATTCACAGATTTGTATGAGGCAAAGGATACGAATGCGTCATTCCCAAACCTTATTACTTCTTGTCAATTCATTAAACCGATTGGTCTGGTGCGAATGGCTATAAATGCAGAAACCGCGCCGATTTCTCAGAATGTCTTCATCACTTCCTTAAAACTGAATCAGAAATAGCAGCTGTTAACGGAATTCTCGGCCGAATATTGAAACCAATTTGCTTATATTAAGTGAACGGGTTGGCAGCACTGCAACGGACCAAAGATGAAATCTAATCTAACATGCAAATGAATCTTCACTAAAGTCTGCATTTATCGAATGGCATCCATAATTTTTTATTTCAAAAATGAGTCCCATGATACGGTCCCTCTCAAAAGAAAAAGTCTTTGAAAAAATATTCCCATGATGAGTCCCATGATACGGTCCTCTAGGGCTTCTAATATTAGAAAGCTTTCAGCAAGCAAAGTGTGTGTTTCTTGCAATTCAACTGAAGGACAACAGAGGAATAAAGAGTGCTATAATACATAAAACACATTTCCCAATGATCGATACGAACTCTCGATCAAACAAAGTATCATCGAGCACCCTTTCCGTTGCATAAGATCTCATTTGCTAATCAACCATTCAACTAACACTTTCAAACAGTATTGCCGATTACGCTCACAAGCGAAACACCGTATAAATTAAATAAGAAATGGTGTCAACCGACTACAATACCGAGCAGTGGGATTCTGAATGCGTGCTTGTATGCGACAAAGAACTTTCTCTCACTACGGATGCATGAAACCATCTAAGAGTACGTATCCATAACGCTCCCAGCGATCGCACTAACGAACTTGAACTTCTATAGCTTCTAAAATTCGGAGGACAACGAACGGTTTTCATTACTACTCGAATTAAGAAGGTTTGATTTACGGCGTTCTCTGGATGACATTTTTCGGGGGCCATTAGCGCATCACGATTCTTTCTCGAAATTTGAAGTTTTTTTAGACAGTGTCGATGAGGTAAATTCATCGCGTTAATGACCATTTGCACTCCCATTGATGAGTAGAATTGCCACAATCCCATTTGAAATCATGAATACATATATAAACACAAGTGATGGTTCTGCCCCAGTCATGTGGCATCAACGATTTAAGCTTATGACGCTTTCTACACTCATTTCATGGGATTGGTTGCTGGCGTGTATCAATCAACGGATATTTAACATGCACGCTTATGCATACAATACAGCTGGCAGTATGTAGATCATGCAGCTGGCAGGAATAAATTACTGTACGTTTCAGTATGATTCCCATTATTCTAAAAAAATTGAAGAGAGGAAAAGAAGCCGATTCCAACAATTTTTTAATTACAAAAAACACATGATAAACGCTGCGGAATTGAACATTCAGAATGGATGCAAAAAAGATTTAGGTTGGAAAAGGATACAATATAAAAATAGACATACCAATTGCCACTACAAGTATTAGCCATATTTTCGATGGCGATCTCTTTTCATTGGCCGAACTGTCATCTTTTTCGGCTGATAGCTTTCGAGAAGTCGTTCCCGAATGCGCCGCCTTTCGTGCGCCTTTGCCCATCCTTGAAACTAAATAATTATGCGTGAGAAATGGTTTTATTACCAGTTATAATATGTTTTATTGTTCCGAACATTACGACATTCGTAATACATTAGGTACTATACTAAAAACGAAAGTAGGGGTGAAAGTTAAACATGATCCGGGCTGCAGATAGAAGTGGAGTCTGGTCCAGGTTTAGCTGAAACACTTGAACTGATCTCCTAGCACTTGCATAATCCCTCAAAGAGCCGATTTCTACAAAAACAAACCCCACTGCACGCAATAAAACGCTCTTAATCTGCTGGCAGTATTCTCATAGCAAAGATTTGAAAATGTTCCAATTATATTTAACGGTAATCAAGTTTTCGTTATGAGAGTTAATTTAGAGCTGAGATCCTTAGGAACGCAATAGTTGCGTGGATGAACGCATTGACGTGCACGTGTGTGCTATGAGTGCGCTCGCGTCGGATATTGTATGTTGATGACGTTTTGTTTTAGGTTTTTGTTGGGCGTTTGTTGGGAGTCTTCAACGTTGTTAACGATCCGTTGTTCAGTGTCTTCAGAATCCAGACGACGTTGTCGCAGTATTACGACGTCTAACAGCATAATGTTGGATTCCGTTCGCGTAGATTGTTCTAAATAATGGAGTCAATTCTTTGCTGAAATCACTCTTGATAACATTTGATTCCAGCTCGTCTCTACCACGAAACGAGATAAGGTTGTTAATCAAAAATGTTCGCATTTTACGACCCCATTCAGTGGGTATGTTCTTCTTAGTGAACTGATAGGAGTCTTTCGAAATAATGCTATTTGTAATCAGTAGAGTGATAACTGATAATGCCTCCCTTAACATCAGTGCATGAGACATCGTTGTTGTATTTTAACCGCGTCTCTAAGATGTGTTGCATACACGATGAATCACCGTGCTGCTAAACGACGTTTGTTTTCGCATTCACTTTCTGGTTCGGTGGGGTTGACCCGCTGTTGTTCACCTCTGTTCACTCTCTATCCTTTCTTCTGTCTTTCTCACTTATTATTTGTGTGTTTTAAACGTTTCGTTTTATTCGACGCGAATTAGGGGTGAATTCAGACCCGATTAGATCCGCAACCGTAACCTGCAATTAAGATCACATTTAATCTACATAATTCAGGCTGATTTTTTATGGCTCTAATAAATTGAACCGACAGCAGTGTTCGCTGTAATACTACTCGTTTATAGGTCATTCGTGTGTCTATAAAAACAATTGCTTGTTTATGATGCGCTTTTGAAAATTTGTTGTATCGGGGCATTGAATGTTTATTCAACAGATAAAGTTGTGAACTTATTACAACTCACATAAAACCACCAGGTCTGAATTCTTTCTCTCTTACTTCCCTCCTCTTCCTCCCTTCCCCCCCCCCCTTTCATCTGCTAACAGCTAAAGTTTACAGAAATTCTCCCTCCTAACTTCCTTTATTTTGAAAAGGACTGATTTAGGAGCATTAATCATCGCATCTCATATCCCCAAACCTTCATTTTAACCTGAGATAGACTATTGCGGATAATGCAGAATTGTGCCACGGGTTGCTAAGCAGTTTTTTAATAGTAGTGACGTCACTTATGATGACCAAACGAAATGCTTGGCTCGGTGTGTGTCTGTCTGCCTGTCTGGGATTATTGTCTTATGTAATTGAGCGGCTTATACGTGAGCACAGAAGATGCTTTAGTTGCCGCTCTATCTTTACTTTTGTTTTGATTGTATTATACAGTAAGAGCATTCGAGGCGAACGCAGCCCTCATGCGATTTGTGCGAACTACTCATAGAGGCGTGCACATAGCCAAACGACGGGACATTTGCGCTACGGCGCAAGTGACCGAGCACTTTATGGTTGTTTGAAATGTCGTTTGCAGGGGAGATGAGTGCGGCACATGGACCGCGCGATTACGACCATCTTTTCAAGCTGCTAATTATCGGAGACAGCGGTAAGCCATCATTGCAGCACTTAATATTTATAGTCGAATCTCCATCATAGAGGGAATTTATCATCGAAAAACCGGTCTTTGCAGAAGATTTGCATGCTCGATCGGCTCAATTTAAATACGGTCGTTTTATTTCGCATATTTTTTTCATTGGCAGTGTGAAACCAGTTAGTCAGGTGGAAGAGATGTAAAGCACAAATCGTGCCATATTTTTTGTAAGCAAATTGGGCGAATTTTTTAGTCACATATTCAAATCGCTAGCAGAATTCGTTAATAAATGACTGAATGTTCAAAGCTAGTAGATTATAGCATTGCTAGTGAAAAATTAACCTATAGCACCCTCCTTGAAGTTAAAACTATCGTCACATATAAAGGAGATGAACTGCCAGCAAACGATGGTGTGTTCCGCCTTGACGGCTCAACATTCGAGTCTTCCATCATTTAGTTGTTGCAAACCCGCGTCGTTCATAGGTGTTGAATGTTGGTTTCGCCCTAGCAGAGTAGCACCGCTTAAGTTAGTCCCTTAATGGTTAATTGCTTTAAACAAAAGAAAGGCATTAAATCATAAAGATCATAGAATTCGTTTTCACTGACCGCTTCATTCGTGAGGTGTTTTTAATGAGACGTGGCGTTGCGGCTGCGGATCTCTTCGCGGAACTCCGATACACCGACCTGGAAATTGCACTCGTCGATCATACCTGACTCAAGTATCTGGTGATCAACTTCGACAGCTATTCCACCTAACTGCTTAGTGAAAGCAGTTGTTGACTTATTTGTGTACTCCGTCTTAGCAGTGCTAATCTTTTAAGTGGTAATTTGGCTTTATTCCACTCCTTGTTACATGTTACAACTTGGGAGAATCCTCCTCCAATTTCGCTGTAATACAAGTGATGATGCGAACATCCCCATTTATATGGCGGCCTTTGTCTTCATATCCTTTGTAGCGCGATTCCTAAGGTACCTGTGAACTTTTCTAGCTAATCAAGTCATTATGCTGATTACTTCTCTTCACTGAAGTCTCCACAGGTTTTCGAGGGCTGCAATTTTCATTGTATATCCTTGTAGCACGTTGCATCACTTCCAGCACATTAATATAGAATAAGTGAATTCCTCATTCATTGAGCACATCGGATTTCAAGGCACTGTATATTTTAACAGTTTCAATTAACTCATCAGTCGTTTGGTGTGATCGATTACATACCTCGCTATTTAAAACCGAATGTTTTCGTGCTTGGTGCCCATTCATTGCCGTGTGATTCTGTTAGGAACGAGTCGCATTCAAGAATTCATAGGCTTATGATAGAAGACTTTCGGCATTACCGATTATAGTGAAACTGCGCCACACCAGAAATACATCGCGAACATATTATAGAGGACATGGTGGAGTGTTAGACCTCCAGATTCCAACATCATCATTTGCTACCATCTATAGCAGTTGCCGTTTAGTTCACCACAAGTCATACTTCACCTTGCGAGAGGTGTTTATGATGTTGCATCTTGTGATTGTAGGATAATAAGCTTTTACACTGCGACCATAGAAATGGACATCTTTTTATAGAGGTTCTTAGCAGTTCACTGCATTGCTGATCGCATCGCTTCATTACTCTCACATACTCATATTTTGCCAGAGTGAACAGTGGTTCATGGCGTTTTGAATGATCGTCATTCCCACATCTTTTCGAGATTATGCTTTTATTTCGTTATTGCCAATAGCCACACATCATTTGTGATCGTTCTGAAGCATTCTACGGGCAAATTGCTACAGGAGGCGTCATTTCTGATAATCCGCATGGCCATTTGTCGCACTGATTCATTTATTCAACGGTTATCTTTATTATCGATAAGTCAGCTAAAAGAATGGACCATAATCTTTGTCCTTTTTGTTGCTTAACTTCGTCATTTTGCAATGTGCTTGAAGACCAATGATTTCATTAGCGATTTCATGATTTGATTCATACCGCATTCTGATTGGCGTCGAACTTCGAGCACTTCAAAGTCATCACACTTCGGCCTTTTGATTTTCTCGGAATGAGGTGATAATCGATCCACATGTTAAAGTGGAGGGCGACCGACATTTTCTGTAGAATGTATCGTTTGTTAACGGTGACATGATCGCTTCTTGTCACCTCAGCGCGAACTTATTTCGTCTTTCATTTGAATGAAGAGAATCCCGAGTGAGGCACTTGCTCCCATAGGAAGTTGTCCATCGTTCTCACCCCTTATTTCATCACCCTGACAGTGGTCCTCATTATATCTCTTTAGTTCTTTATTACGACCAGGTAATATATTGAATTCTCAGTAATCCTCTTTCCTTTCTGCATAATATGGTCTCCAGTTCTTCGTCAAGAATTTTGGCCTGTTCTTTGTATAAAAAGACAGTTGTTGGTGGCATGACTTCAGCCGATTTCATAGTTTGCAACGAATCACGAAAGTCACCGACAGAGTTGCATTCCACTTCCGTTGTCCTCAGATGAGCATTGTCCAGTGGTCATTTTTGCATATAAGTCACTGCATCACTTCATTTTTGAACTCTCTTAATTTTTCTATATAAGAGCTGACTGAAAAGAGATTTTAAAATCGTGCAATGAACGAGGGAGCATGTGGGGGGAGGGGATGTGTGTAGGAATGGTTATCTTAGAGGGACCATTAAATTGCGGGGGAAGCTGAGCCCCCTTGTTTCAGTATTAGATGCCAATTGTCCTGCTAATTGATTATATAAGTTTTTTAAGGTGTCGGCAAAAGCAGTCTTCTCCTTCGATTCGCTGACAATACATTTTCACGTAAGTTTTGCAGATTCTTTTGTGGCACTCCTCTCGTTTTTGTTATCACTTTTCCTTTACAGATATAAGCGCATTGCGGAGGGTATCTCTATCCCATTCTTGAGATCAGTTCTATCGATTCCGTTGAAATTTGTTGAAGTTATAGATTAAAGGGTTTAACCTAGTCCCTACTCTCGGCTGCAAGGACTAGACTCTCATGTGATGCTGACATTTAGGCCACTCGAACGATGTTCAGAGTTCTCGAATTTCGGAAGCACCCTGAAATCGTTTGAAACCCACAGATTTTAATGGTTCTGTAATTCAGCAGTTCGTTTGTATGAATGGATGTTTCCTCATAACATTTTGTCTAGTTTTGTAGGCATGTAGATGGGTTGATAATTTTATCGCAATACGCTTTCCTCGTTGTTCACTGCGGAGAAGAAAGAAGTAGCTATTTGTTTGTTAGTTTCTTCTCTGCACATAAACGATTGCTTCCTCGTAATATTTTAGTTCTCATTCGAACACTCTTAAATCTGTGAGCCTTTTACCCGTTACGTGTTCTTTGAAGCTGAACTGCAAACATGAGGAGCTCATCGGCTGTTATGTATAGATAGCTGGTTCCTCATAACTTTGCATCCGATATTCTAGGCGGCGCCTTTCAGCGGGAGTAGTAATTTCGTATACTTTATTTGGTGGTATCTCCTAATATCAGCTGTCCGTCGGTCAGCCCAGTTTTCCTATCTGAATTTTCCATTGCATTTTACCTAAGGACCTTAAATGGTAGTACTGCGAGGCGTTCGGAATAATCATTGTTGCTTATGCAATTGCCTCTTCCTGAGCACAACTGAGGGTGTTAAAATGTACTTCTTATTAGCGATTTCTGCAATTTATTAACCACTTTAGTCGTATTTGTTGTCTGAATCTATGAAATCACTTAAGCAATCTTTAGTGCACTTACTTAATAGAGCACCTTAAAGTGCGCCAATTGTTATATGCCCTGCAGCAACGTTCACAAATGAGAAATAACCATCATGGCCGCTTAGTTGTTTTTTTTTTTTCAAGCATTGCCACAGACTGCAACTTACAGTGCAAACATTTCACATATGCTCCCAATTCAGCGAAGATATGACAAAGTGGTTAATCATTCTTCTTCCGGTCTCATCTTTGCAAACCGGTTATGTGTGTAAACGTCTTTTAATGTGAATGCATTTTGACAGGGCAATTCGTTATTTGCCTTGAGAACTCATTTTCTTTTAGCTTGTTAAGATTGCTCCAACGATGTTTGCTTTTCATATGTCAATAATTTCTTGTTCTCTCTTTCCCGTATATCGGACGCACTCTGCACTGGTCAATTTCATGGCGATTTATATGCCTTTTCGAGGGGTGGTCACTATTTTTCCGAGATAGGCCTTATTGTTGAAATATTTAGAGATTCGATTTGGTATTCTCACTTGTTGCATTGTATAGAGAGCCGGTAAGGATCCCTCTAGGATTGCTAAGAAGTGCATTTAATGCAATTTTCTTATCAAAGATCATTATCATATTTGGTTTGTTTTTAGCACTTTTATTGCGGATAAAAACCGTTTCATTGTGAAATCAACTTATGTTGTAAGTCTTTTCAAATCCAGTCTTTTTTAGTTTCATCGTCGTAAATAAATAATAGCAGCTAGATGCCATCATCCACTATCAGAATGTAACTACGTAGTGCTAGATCAACTAAGTCAGAAAAAAAGTGTTTGCGATGTTATATATATATATATATATATATATATATAAATATATATATATATATATATATATATATACTGTGGAGCCTAAGTTTGTAACTTTATTGATAAAGAGATATCACAGGACCAGCACACTTGAGAGTATTCGAATGAAAAGAAGAGTTGACTGAATAAGTAGCAAAAATTTTTGGAAGAACAAACCCGTTATATGTGGCATGTCGCAGGAGATTGTATGTTGAATTTTAAACTTACCAGTAGCCAGTAATGAAGTTGCGTAATGAGGTTGCGTAATTCAGCTTAGAATACTGAAGAAAAACTTCCTTCACCCCATCAGCTGAATATATCATGTTACTACGTGTATTTTATCTCTTCTTGTTATTACTCGAATTTCCCCTTTAAGTGAAGATCCACAGTTTGACTTTTGCTAGGGACAAATTTTTTCGCAGAGACATTCGTCGTATTCAAACCAAAACTCGCTGCAGTAAGGCCTCAGGAATCGAAGTCGTGGTAGTAAAGGGAGTGGGAAAGATTATGTCTGAGATCAATATTAGGTTAGCTGGCGAAGTCCTTGGAGAAGTGTTTTTAACTTCGTCGTTAAATGTGGCTTCAGAAATTCATCAATAGCTGTCTATTTTTACAAGAACTACCGTCTATGAAGGCGCACAAAATGGTGCTCGTTAAAAAGTTGAGCATTTTTGGGAGGTGTTCACATATTTGTATTCACTGAAGTGGTTGCGGAAACTATTTTTTAGCACATTGAAGTATATCAACAAAAACGCCACCTAGGGCACTTCTCGATTTGTTGCCTTCTCACGAATTTTTGTTGTCTCATCGACATGCTTGCACAGCTGTCGTATTCACCAACAAGCGCTTAGAGATCTATGGAAAAGAACATTTAAAAATGGATCGTTTCCTTATGGAAGGCATAACCGAGCATTCTCAGCGCTACTACATGATGGTTGCGAGCATGACAATACGCCTTCACTGCTTTGTTGGGTAGCAGTATTGTTGGCCCCCTGGTAAGTTCCATTCGGGAGATAATTATTAGGGGCGCCTGAAATTCGTACCCCTTCGATTTTCGATAGCATTGGAATTTGGGGCGCCGGATGCCAGTTTACTCCTTAGGACACATTACACCAGCGTGTGCGTGCGCATGTGTCTCTAAGTGCCAAGTAGTTTCAGTTCTGAATCAGCTGAGGCTGGGCCATCTTTTATATCTGCAGTCAAGTTGATCCATTAAATTATGCGCATTTGATCTTTTAAGTTATGTGCATGGATCAGTTATGCGCATTTGAATGATGCATCTCGAATACAATTCATTATTTGTTGACGATTCGTGCAGCCGGCTGGTCAGCTGATAGTAAGTGCAAATACACATATCGCATCGGCTGGTGTTAGACACTGTTCTCCCAATTATCCGCTTGCAAGTTTGCTTGCGAAGATTCATTATGAACGTAGTGTCCGTGGAAGTGTACACGCCAATATTTCTAGCGAGGGTTGAAATTATTAAAATCAGTGGTGCAAAATGCACCATAACGAGGCCTTCCGTGCCTTTTTCAGGTTGACATACCAAAACTGATAAAGGTTATAGGCATTTACAGGTATTAAAGAATTTGTACGCATTTAACATCGACCGAATCCTTCTCCTGCAACAATCTGGAAAAAGTCTTACATAGTGGGGCTAATCAGTATATGAAGGCGTACGTGAAATTTAATAATAATTTATTGAACCTGTGGTTACGTGGGCAGTGGGAATGTACATCGTTGGAGTTTTTGTGGCGCGTTTTCCCACATGTTCCCCTTAAAACCATTTGCAAAATCGACCAAATCAGACCACATATTTAATCTGCAGCACTCGATGTATTTGAAACTGCATCAGTCAGCCAGTAATACCTATATTCTTTTGTCGTCAGGCGTATATTGTCTAAGCCACGTTGACTTTGAGTTCGCATTATAATGTACAAACCTTAACAAGGTTTTTTTTCCAGCAAATTACATAACGACAATAGGAGTGGACTTTAAAATTCGAACGATCACAATAAATGGTCAGCGAGTGAAACTGCAGATATGGGACACTGCTGGACAGGAGAGATTCCGTACCATCACTTCAACGTGAGCTGTTTTTGAGGGTACTTCTGTTGGATTAGGCGGCTTTATAATTACACATAAGAAGTGCTGGGACAGGTAAGTTATGACACAGCCAAATACGACATCGTGGGCAACTTACAGGTTTCTCTTGAGTTGGAGTCCATTTTGGGCTCATTTCTTTTGATCTTCCATGCGAAGGAGCAGGTGCCATGTTTTGAAAATCCATTGATTTAACAAGCACACATATACTCATATATGTATATATATATATATATGCGTGTTTGTAGATCCTGCAGTTTCAGCTTCTGAACCATGCGCACTATGGTGATGAAATTTTGATGAGTATAATCATAGTGTGGCATTCTCACTTTCATCCAGATCTGCCGTCCTGTTCATCAGCTGTCAATATTTAACGATGCCTTGGAATTTATACATCAATTTCCATTGAATTCAGTTGAAGCATTCAAAGATTTTGTCGTCGTTGCCACGGTTGTCGCATATTCGGTTTGGTTTGAAACCTATTTGGTTTTTTTTTTCAAAGCCGAGATGTTGCAGATATTACCGAGGGACGCATGGTGTGATCGTCGTTTATGAGGTCACTAGTGGCGATTCATTCAGTAATGTTAAACGATGGCTGCATGAAATCGACGCTAATTGCGACAACGTGCAGAAGATCCTTGGTTAGTGATTTTTTTTAATGCTATTGAAGAAGCTGGGAATTCCGCTTTCCACAATAAAGGGAGTAGGTAAGAGGATCTCTCCTGTCCTTCTCCCGTCTGCTCTTCCTCCGTTTGCCCTCCCCCTTATCCCCACCCCATTGAATAAGAAGTAGTGCTAGCTTTCGAAATGCATCTGCATTTCGCATGTCTCAGCTGTGTTGTGCACGGACTGCGTTTTTTCTTCGAAGGTTCCAATCTTACGAGAATATCAATTGAGCTTATGATGAAACGCTCAATTGCCTCTTCGTTTTCTCTCCACGGCATTTCATTCTTATGATCCAGTTGTTTTAAATAGTGTTTTCGTCATTTCAAGAATTCCCGCGTGCGGCTGATTGGACAAGATATTGGTTCAAAATGTTTGTTCACAAATAGATTTCGAACCAACGAATTAAAGATTACTCATCTGATGATATACCAATTGACTATTACAAGAAGTATTCACCGATTGCTGTTGCTGACTATTTCAGTACTGAAGCCGATTGCTTTCAAATTGCTGCACTGAAAGAATCAAGAGATCTGATGAAATCCTTGTCGTGTATCCTGCTTCTCTCTCCTTACGGCAGAAAACAGTGGTTTCCATGAAATTTGTCATTTCATCTTTTCGTGATGATTATTAAGGAGGAACATAATTTGTACGAATTGAGTGAGATCTGTTTTGAGTTGGACGTGAGTTTCTTTTTTTTAAATTTAATTTGTAGTAGAAATTATGTTAGCGCAAAGCAGATTATTTCTAGCATCCGTTACTTGAAAATCAACATCTGTAGCGTTTACGATTGATCTTTTCTTAAGAAGAAATTTGAAGTTGTATGCGTGGATCGTGATGACTTTTGGATGTTTTGCCACCTGGGGACGTTGAAATATATAAATAAAAATAAAGAATGAGGTTTGCAGTGGGCAATAAAGCAGATGATCCTGAACGACGGGTGGTCCTCGAAGCGGATGCACGTCGATTTGCAGATACAATGCACATACCTTTCTTTGAGACATCCGCCAAGGAAAATGTTAACGTCGAAGAGGTATGTCGTATTGGATTTGAATATTGAGTATGAGGAAGAAAAGAAATGGTGATTACTTTGCAGTGAATCGGCAACGTTTTTGTACTTTTTTTCGCAGGGGAGCGTCATTCATCTCTCATAGGCAGTTAGACTAAAAGCATTCAAGAATGCGCAGTAATATGCTTGAGTAGCTCCGCAGAGGTCTACCAGAAAGCACTCGCAGCTAAACTGGGAGTGAGAAGGTGGAAAAGATTTTCGAGGCTTTGTGGTGGCCGAACACTGATAGCAATATCAGCTTGGAAGTTTTTTGGCAACTAGAACGCCTGTCTTCGAATGCTTTGCAGCCTTCATTATCGGAAGGCACATCGTTTAGTGCCATATACTGCCGTTAATCTCGATCATGAATTTTCAAAGAGGAAGTGTAAAGCATCGACAACTAATGAATGGCATCAGGTAGCCTCAACTCCCGAAATATTTCAGAAAACAAGACAGAAATTTACAGCCTGCTTCGCCTTTCATTTCTTAAGGGGTTTGTATCTAAATTCCTTGAGAAAAACTGTGGAGGTAATTGAGAGCATCTCATGAAATTGCCCATTGTCATTGTTTTCTTTAGCTTAAAAAGTATACCGCTGGCTTAATCCACTTTAGAAGTTTTTCGGTTTGCGCCGTTCGCGTTACCGTTGATAACTTTAGCTTGCTCCGCTTGCCTTTTTTCGGATAACGGCAAGTTTTATATGCTGGCACTTTAAATGTTGCAAGGGTGTTTTTATTCACCTCCGAGGTTCGATTTCTCCATGGAACGATCTCATTCGCGCTTTTTTATACGATTCTATTCATTTGTAAATTGTATGTATTTGTTAGTTTACCTGACTGCCTTATCCATGCGGACTTCAGTTTTTGGGGAGGATTTTGGGAGGATTCCTCTGCCCTAAATGCACAGGGGCAAGTCTTTCTGGGCTTCTGTTGCCCTTTTTCAAAAAATTTCGACGTTACTTGAGATCGTTCGAAAATTTTAGAACACTTTATTTCAAAAGTTTTCAACGACTTGCTTGAAGGGTGTAATTTTGGCTTGTTTGAATATTTCTGGCGACTCGTAAATTCCTTCTAGTTCAGTTAAAAAATATCGGCTAAAATTTTCATCCTTCTCATGTGTAAAACCTCTCAGAGTTGGCAATCATTTTATTGCATAAAAAGCTTATAATTGGATTTCCGTCGGGGTCACTGTTGATCGATTCAACGGAATTGGTGTGTATAGAATTCTGTTCTATTAAGGTAGTATCATCGGTAACTTATACAGTTGTTTCTGGCGCATGAAATGCCGGAGAGGAATCTATGAAAATCATGTCCTACGCCTCGAAGATTTTTCTTTGGAAGAAGTTCTGTGGCTACAAACTTCATTTTGCTTCCTTATTTGCAATTTTTTCAAAACTTTTGAACCGCGGTAAAATTCTTCGAGATGACTTTTGCCAGGTAGCTCAGAAATGAGCTAAATTTCGCTCAACGATGCATACATTCTGAGATGTAGCCGAAAAAAATTCTTTGTTTCACGCTAACCAGGCTACGACTCTGGCTACGGGCCCACATATGGAACACATCCCATAACGATCGGGCGACTTCTGGTTTTCGATCGACGAAAGTGAAGAACTCATTCAGAGGGTC
Source organism: Baylisascaris schroederi (assembly GCA_006503575.1). Taxonomy (NCBI): domain Eukaryota; kingdom Metazoa; phylum Nematoda; class Chromadorea; order Rhabditida; family Ascarididae; genus Baylisascaris; species Baylisascaris schroederi. The sequence continues at coordinate 1,616,629 of QEWY01004161.1, read as the reverse complement.
GTTCAGTTTTCAGACAAAGTCTTACAGAAAAAAAAAAACGAATTTTGCAGATTAACACAAATTAGGATCAACAGATTAACAAATTAGCTCACATGTAGCTTACAGATTCTGAACAGCCCAGTGACGATTACGATTAATAGAAATATTGTCCACGGGTAACGTTTTCACTGACCGTCATTGAAGTCAGAGACTGGATAAAAGTTGGCTTTATCAAAAACCTGTAATAGGTGTAAATAACTGTGAATAAAAGCCTATAGTAGGAAAGTGTACAAGATTCAGCACTGTGTCATTCACTTATAGTTGTTAGCCTAGATCATTCTCCGATATGGTCTCTTTCATTCCAACTTTTTCTTTGTGATTTATCCTTCCAGGCTAAATATATTGCATAACGGCCCTGATGTAGTCCATAGGCGTAAAGAAGATTGATATGGTAAGATATATTGCAGATGTTTAATTGCATAACGGGTCTTGTACTGGATGCGAAAATACGATCCCCACAACCGGCCGCCGGTGACAAAGGAGTTCGATTGGGAGGCAGTCCGAGGCGTCAAGAAAAAAAGAAGTGCTGCTAGTATGGTAACCCCATTCCATCAGGTCTCCCCCTCTCTCGGTCTTTCAGCTCAAAAACGGACCCCAATTTTGAAGTGTTGTCGTGTGAATTGCATCACTGATATTTGCTTGAATTTATTCATGAAATTAGTGGCATTCCGAAAATATATTAGCTGTAAAGTGGTGTAAAATTTTGGATCCCTATCAAAGTGAGTGATGTTTTTTCTCGTGTTTAAAAATATTTGAGATAATATTTGTTGAAGAAGGGAATCGTTTATGAATTCTAACAAGTGAGCTTTTAATTGTCTATTAATGGATGATATTCCATATAGCTGATGGGATGAGAATTCCTCAAGAGTATTATCAGCACAGACAAATTTTTGAATTGAGCACTTTTAAATGAGGTTCGCTTTTTGCTGAAATATGGCATTCTGTTCATGCGTTTTGTTCTTGCAGCGTGTATGATTGTTTTACGAAGTTATTTAGAAACAAGGGGCTCTTGGGGTAATGGCTTTTCTTTTTGATCTTAACAACCTGGGAGTCTGTTTTTTGTTGATGTTTTTAAGGGGTGATGGAAATTTTTTAAATTCATTCCAAAAATTTTTCCAGAATTTTTGACAATTTTGGTGCGAAAGTAATTCGCTTTATTTTGGTTTTTTATGAATTTATAGAAATTTGGCATCACCTTTCGTTGTACTTTTTATGAATTTTGGAAGTTTTTGATTGATAGCTGCAATTATTGTCTAATTTTGTTACTTGATTTCAACGCTTACGTTTTCATTTGCCGTACTGTCTTGAATCAAAGTACACTAGCGATCCGATCTTAAAGACCGCTCTTCAGAGAAGGGAAAAGCGAGACGGGAAAGATTCTTTCATCGGGAAAATTTTCCTTCCTGGCTGCAGGTATATGCTATGCGTCGTCTACAGCAACATCGTAAATTCGTTGTGCCACCTTTGAAATGGAAAATGATTTTTCTGTATTACCTTAACTTTACTTTCGTTCCACTGTGAAAATCTTCTTATTGGACTCAGCTGATTTTTTGAATTTTTTCTTCGTTCGAAGAAAAAATCGGGTGTAAATTATCATTTAAGGATCGGTTGCTCATATATGCTTCCTTCTGCTTGCTCCGTAAGTATTTCGCCTTCTTTGCTTGCTTTTTCTTTATGAGAGCATGAGCCCTCTTTATTTGTTCATTTGTACTACATCAGAATTGTTATATGAGAATATGCCTGTTGAGGCGAATCAGATTTTTCTAGAGCAGTTTGGATTTCAACTTGGAACAGTTCGAACTTCCCTTATTTGAATGCAAATTTCATTGTATTCTACATGTCGGATATTCATTCAGCCAGTAAGGTTTTTTGTGAGTCGCAATTGATTTCCAATATTTCTAAATGACCGTTGTTCTTATTTTTATTCTATTCTTTTTGCTTGTCACTTCTTCGCAGTTCTTTTTGATAGAGCGTTTGCTTGCTTCTTTGAGACGAAACTTTCCCATTTTTTCATCGACTTTTTTTTCAGCGTTTAATTGAAAATGACATTAGATAACCGTCTTTTTCTTTTGTTTCTTTTCAACATCTTTCAACTTCATCAACTCATCTTTTAATGTATATTATGATTTAATCGTTGAGGGCTACTGTATTCTTGTTTGTTTTCATCGTTTCCAACGTGTCGTTTAACATCTTACGGGGAATTTATAGCGAAAATTTGTATCGGTGTAGCTGATGGGACGCAAAATCGAATCGATCGTGGATGAGTTTTGTAGACTCTTTGTTGTTTTTGTTGAAAATTTTAGAGATTGGTTCGATCCAATTGGCCTTCAAAAGAATTTTAAAGTTTAGTGTTTCCTTCAATTTCGTGTCGTTTTCTCCTATTATACGTATTTATTTTATTTTGTAGCTTTCAATGATGAAGAATTTAAATAGCAGTTCAGATGCGCCTACAGTATGGGCACGGAAGTGTGGTAAATAATTTACCTCTTTTAAAATTCTGGGGGCGAGGTTGTGCAGAGGGAGTTGAGAGAAAGGTGAAATTCTTTTTTATTGCTTAAGTTAGTGCTTATCGGTTGTCCATGCGGGAATGAAATGAGTCCTATGTGTGCTCCTGAATGTGCTTTTTGTAGCTTGTGCCATCCTCTTTTTCTCCTCTGTATGATTGCATTCGTTTCTTTGACCCTCTGCCATTGCTTCGACTCTTGCAAGCGTTTTAGAGGGAAGGGGAGTGATCTCTACGCGATCGCTTCGTTCTTTATAAAGGACAAAAGGAGGGGAGAGTGAATGAAGGCGATCAAACTCGGTAGGTATCTTCAGTACTTTGGTGTGATCGGTTAGTATTTGTGGTGGTGCACTTCCTTATGGTCACTCAATTTGAAATTGCCTGGACCGTTCTGTGGTGGAATGCTAGAAAAGTGCTTTGCGATGTGTTTATGTAAGGATTTTCCTTTGTGAATTTTTAGCTTTCTTTTATCTTAGGTATGAACTTTCCAGCTTTTCCCCTCCTCTCTCCCTCCCCCGCAGTTTTTTTTGTTTTAATTTATTTCAAATGCGCTCGCTTGTTTTGTGTTTTTGTTCTTTTTTTACCCGTTGCCGTCATTTGCAATGGATACTAGTATTGCACTGTTGAAGTGATGCTCTATTCTTATTGAGCGGTAAGCATGAATTGGAAGTTGAATAATTTTTATTCAAACGTTTTGTATAATTAATCACACAGTAATTCAATTATTCACATTCACTGAATATATTAATAGAATGAGGATCACAGAGTCACTATACTTTATAGATCACTTCTATGAGTTGATTTCTTATAATCGAGCGGCATCATCAAGATGCACCTTGCATGATGCAATAAATTGGAGTACGCTAATTGTGTGTGGTACAGAATGAATGAATGATTTGGTTCACTCATTTTCTTATTGAGAATTGCGATTACATTATTCATTCTGCGATATCATCTGAGCTTCAATATCCTAACGTTCATGTATTCATCACCTGAGTCTATTTCAACATTGATGCTATCTATCAACAGAAGTTTATACCGCCCTCTGAGGCGTAGTAGCTTGAATTGCCTCACTTCTTACACCAATGATATCTATGTGCTGGATCTCGCATGATTTCCAAATCACGTACGCTCAACACCTGAAAATATAAATCCCTTATTTGGGTTAGTGACATACAAATAATGATGTTTTGGACTGCGGCGTTTAGAGGATTGCCGAAGATAATCCAAGGGAATGAGGCGCAACCTCTTACTCTTCAAATAAACGCAACTCTGCGTATGTTGCGGCTGAAGATCCCTTGTAGTGATTTGAATAGAATTCACGAACAAAATTATTGGCAAGACAATTTCGGATCATTTCTGGAAACAGCCTTGTATCTGACCCGCCGTTTTATATCTGGTCAAAGTTTTGTAGTAATTCGGCTCCTGTGGGGCAATCTTTTGCGAGAAACATTCATTGTATCAGCACAAATGAATGTATGCGGCCAGGAAAACGTCCTCTTCTACGGACTTCGCGGCTGCCACTCAGTCTTGCAAAGCATGTTGTGGGGTTTCTCATGAAGAAGCCAACGCCACCTGCATCCGTCGAGATTACCAAAAAAGCTCAAGATCTATGAATTTTTGTTATATCGCTGCAGCTATAAGTTTGCTCCTGTGAATTAAGGCTTTCTTTCTAAATAGTGTCTATTGAACCGATGCATTGGATTTCTTGAAGCATAGACAAAATTTCAAAATCTGAAAACTTGCTAAAACAATCACAGCATTCACCAGGAAATGCGGTTACAGAACGCAGGCTGGCATTGTACTTGGCTGATACAGTGAATTCAGGTTATTTTATAGAGCGAAAATTCAAAACGGATATGCTGGTCATATAACGCAAAACTAAGAAGGTCATTTTGCAGGAAAGAGAATGCATCCCTATAGGTGTATTTGCAAAAACATTGCAAAACTGCCATTAAAGTGGTGAAACAATGAAAGTCTCGCGAAACAGCAGAAAGCAAAATTTTTTAAAGTCTTTTTCAAGAATATATGGAGAAGATTGAACCCGGTGGATGGATCGCTATCAAATTTCGGCTCTCTGGAATGACGTTTGGCAGAGGGCAACGAAAAGGGTAAGCCGAGGAGGGGGTGGAAACGATTTTGAGGAATTAGATTGAGGATGAAAATCCTTAGAAAAGTACTTCCAATGTTTAAATCGTGAAGTGATCTTCCCAGTACGATTCAACGTAAGTTTTATTACCTTGGTAAGTGTTAGAAGCAAAAAAAGAAAAGGAGATATCAATCGCCTCGAAACACACTAACGATGGCAATTTCGATTCTTATTTAATTTGGTTCTTTGAGTGCGGTAGCTGTCACATGTCGGCCATATATTCAATTCAAGTTGTAGAGTACTGTGAAGAAAATTGAAGACTGTACAGTTTTTGATGTATTCTAGCAATAACATTGTCATTAAACAATACCTTATGTGACATTCAATAACAATTTTCTTCGAATATCATCCGAATCAAAATCTGTTCTCGAGTTGGAATTGTTATTAAGTTTTGCCTTGCGATGCTAACCGATACGGCAATGGAATGGTCCTGATCGAGCATAATTCTTGAAGCGCGTTCGATTAATTTATAAAACAACAGGTCCATTGAATTTCTTTCCACTCGTATAATTGCTATGTGAGTGTCGATTGAAAAGATCTCTAATTATTGAGCCCTAAACAATACCACTGAACCGAACGGCTAGAGTTCTCTCATTATTAAGCAAGAAGTGGATGAACTACCTGAGATTCGATAGACATTCCATCAAGTTGCACTGTGCTAGCTATCCTTTGCTCGAGGCGTACCGCAGGTTCGAGCTCTTCTGCCGACTCGAGTGATTCCTGCAAACGTTGTTCGCCTCTTTTATGGCATTTTTCTGTTCTCATTGGAATTTTTCACATGCACGTTGAACTACTGTTGAAGTGCCAGCTTGTTTTATTTCATTAATTTCGGCGAGTGTTCAAAAGTGAACGTCGCGGCCTCCAATATTTGTTTCTTTAATTTATTTGCTTTTCGTTTCTCAACTCATCCTTGACCCTCATGAATTTCCATATATTTGTGCAAATTTTTTGGAGATATTTTGATGCCGTTTTATCTACCAGTATTTGTCTGTGTTCTTCTTTTCTGTGAGTTCAACTGGTCGAACGTAGAAACTTTTCTGATTAGATATAGTGAATATAATATAATTTACACCTTAACTGACTTTTAGAGGCGTTATGAACACTCAAAATTGTTTAAAAATCGCGCATACAAGTTTTATCGCACAACGGGTCGAATGGTTGCAAAAAAAAAAAAAACAGAAACAAATTTTCCTTTCAAAATTTCCGCAATCTCTATTGTCTGGTAGGAAAATGCATTAAGAAGCACTGTGCTATATATAATACTCATACGAATGGATAAGAAGAGTTTTAACAACGGAAAGCACACTAAAGTTTTCTGGTTCATTTTTCTCTCTTTATCATTTTCCTTTCCAATTTCCTTCCGAATATCAGCACTCACTAAAGGAGAAGCAAGGTGATACGATCGAATAAAAACCTTACTGGAATATCGTCATCGAATTGGCTAGGTTCACGAGCTAGCTCAGCAGTTTCTTGGAACGGATCCGCCGTATTCAGCACGACCGCTGGTGTGGTGAATTTTTCTGTGGTGGTTGATGTTGAAAACACTACGGTCGTTGTTGACACGGCTTCTTCAGAAATCTTCGTTATGTTTATGTCACTCTCCTTCTTTTTTGGTTTTTTGTTGACTCGATTCTGTTGCTCCTTTGTAGCATCATTTCGCTGCAGAAGTGTAACGTCGTCAATTCGTACCTTCATCGCCTTCAACATTTTTGTTTTGCTCTCTTAGGAAGTTTTATTTCGGAATCAAATTTATTTCATTTCTTCATTTCTTTCGATTTTTAGATTCCTTCCGATATAATATTTTAAACTTCTTTTACGAAAATATTTCAATTTTTCTCTGAATATTTCCCCCATCGCAAACAAATATTTGTGGAAATGTTGATATTGAGAGTGTTATTGAAATTCCACAGTTTTTTCAGTCTCTCGAAATGATCTTCAAAGGCATGTGAATAATGTTGTTCGCTAAAATAGCGTCAACTAACTGCAATCTTCTCATATCTATCGTTGATATCTCTTTCATCAGATCAACAACGAAATTTCTAATTCGCGGCAATCATTGAAAATATCCCCCTCAAGAAATTCAATTCCACTAAAGCAATTGTATCGTCATTGATACCTTTATTGTTCACTTAAAATTCACTACTCTGAAAAATAATAACCGTTAGCCCTTTTTAATAGTGACAAATGGCAACATAGCATAACGCAAAGGAGCTTGAACGGTTAGAGAATGGAGAGAGGATGCAAATTTGCACAAAATTATTCTCGTTTACGAATGAATATACACGATGAATAGTTTCACGAAGAACCTTTTGCATTCTTTCTTTAAGACGATCATTGCTAACGATAGCCACATCTTGTGTGTTTAATTTTAGGTCCATACCACCTTCCGGGAATTCGATAACTCTCGGTTGTCCATCAGGTGTTCGCCTAAATTAACGAAATTTATTAGAATAAAAGTTCCTCTGAAATGATTTAGCTGTAAACATATGTGAGAATATCTTTTCTGTCAAACCCAAAATCATTCGAAGTTAAACACATGAATTTTTGACTTGCATGAAAATTTTAGAATGTGATGGAAACTGCCCTGTGTAAATCTCTTAATTTCTCTGACGATTTTGTCGGAGGCATTTGAACTTGCCGAAAGATTTGCACTCACTCACATCCATCGAATTAAGAAGAAATGAATCTTTTGCTGAAGATATTTACAACGAAATACGAAGGCACTAGTCTGCATGAGTTATTATTTGTTGACAGCTTATAAGACTAGCGAATTGTAGATAAACGATAATGTACCAGTTGCTTCCTTATTTCAGATTACATACTGGTTGGTTTATTTGGTAGACTTCCGCACTTATTTCTATGGTCGTCACATGAAATCTTTGTTGCTATTTACTTGTTGAATATTGTTGCTTTCTATGTATGAATGAAATTAGACCACGACTTTCCAACTATTTCAGATTAGCTGGAATGCTATGTGGAAATTAATAAACTCGCTTGCAGTAATAATCCATATCGACCGTAACATTTCAAGAACAAGAGAGGAAACTCTCGGCGATGCACTCTGTTCGCATTCTGACGTGTTGTTTATATTTCAGCACTCAATGTTTATTTATGTTGGTGTTTCGAACAATGCTAACGACGCTGCCCTCCGTAATCTCCTAAAAGGATCCCTCGTTGAGGGGCTAAACGAAAGTCAACGAAAATTGCTCACTGATTCTACAAGAATCTGAAAGACGCATTAATTTGCTTTAATGTTGATTTATGAAAAAAATAAAAACTTCTTCGGCATCACTGCCATCGATTAAGCAATTTTGTTAAGGCGTACAACTGAGAAAATATTGCAAATACTCACCCATTAGTAACAATGGGCCTTATTGGTCCCGTAGGTTCGACTCCAGTGACTATTGTTGCTATCGGGAAGAGATTTTCACTGATGAAAGCTCGACCTTCCTGCTGCTGAGGTTGTCGACTTGCACTCGCGAACACATGCTGATCCACTGGCACCCGTCTTCGAGGAGGTAACGGGGGCGCTAAACAATATCCAACTTTTCTGAACTAGTTTTGAAATATTACCTCTTAGCATTCCATCTTATCTCCCTGAGATAGCATTTTACAAAAACAGTTGCATAGTTTTTATTGTGTAAAGAACCTTTTTTTATAAATTTGTTATCTTACTGAATGTCTATTCAATTAAATAGATCAAATTTGATAGCGTTCAGAACGTGATTAGCTGAGGCAATGATTATCGAAATACAGTGTTTCAAATTTGAGTCAGTCATTTCAAATTTATGCACCTGCCAATCAAATAGATTTATGAAACGATTTTTTGCAAATACTCTCAAATAATAAGAATTAATTTCTGCTCTCCACTGTGCTCGAATGCCTTCGAGATATCTTCGGCTAGGCTCGCAACTAAAATTCCGTCTTGCTGCGAGCGGGAGAAAGGCGGTGAGGGAGTGTAAAACCAGAAGAGGAAAACAAAAAGAATAGTGAAAACCTCAAACATAAATTGCTGTACAAACATATGAACAATTTCGAACCGTGAAAATTGGCAAGCCATACATTAGAGGAAAAAAAAATTCTGAATCAGCCAATGGAATCAGACAAACCCTTTAGGTATAAGAATGAAATATTTCCGTAAATATTTCCAGCAATCTAAAAAAGCGGAAATATTTTTTCTTTCCGTTTTATCTATAAACTCTGCTATTCAGCAATTCAGTTCCCTACGATTTATTACAAAGCAGAAATGAACGAGAGCATTCTAACGTTTCTTATCCAAATGCGTATTTCCGAAAGTCACAAGTGGAGGCAGTGCAGCGGTTGTTGCCTTCGACTGATCCTCATAATCATTATCAGCGATAAAATCAACAGGGCTAATATCCAACGGGAAGCTTTCCTTCAAAACACAATAATTTCAATGTGATATTAAAGCTCAAAGATCATCATATAAATATGGAAAAATCACACGCAATTTATCCAAAATATCTGAAAAGAAAATGAAAAAACTGAACGTTCCAAGCTTTTGCTTTGATATTTACATGAGCCTGTTTTGTCTAAAACGATAAATTCGGGAACGCTGACGTTGAAAGCCTCAAGCGTAATCCACAAGTGGTTTCGATGGCCATATGATATAAAATGTCGTCCTATAAAATATGTGATATTAAAGTAAAATTTATAACTCTAATTTCAGCTGTTATCGAGCTGAAAATGATTATATATACAGACAGACATACTTTTGCATATAGACGACGTCGCCCTTATGCATGTTTGCGATACAAACCTGTAATTACAAACTATCGTACGTGCCAATTTACCACTCATCCATGACTTGAACACTCCACGAATTTATTATATAATAAACAAATTCTCTCCTTTTTTTACATCTTGGAGGATATGAGTGTGAATGTACCTCTGACGACTCTCGTCTAGTGACTGGTTTTCTTCGCTCGATGGCGTTTCTTCGATCTCGGCATCGAGGTGGCTGTAAAATCACAAAAATTCCTATTAATAACACTAAAGTCGAATTAAACTTTCATAGAACAAATAAAACGTTTCAGAAACGCAAAGAGAAGACAAGCAGAAAAGCGATTCACATAGGTTTGCACAATATGCTTCCTTGTAAACAATTCAACTAACAAACCAATATAGTAAACAACCAATGAAATTACATCACAAGAAATGTATAATAGTAAGTTTTTATGTTAAATGATCTAATAGGTCGTGTCAATATTTTATAAAAGATTCGGCTATTAAAGATGAGTGTTTAACAGTTATAACAAATATTATTTCAAAATCACCGTATCATGCATTATCGTACATAATTTCATACGTGAAAACTAAGCCGCTTTCTAAATTACTGTGATTTGCATAAAAGAAGCAATAGTTGATGTGTCCAGCCGTCATCAAATCAAAAACCTTTGGTTTAATATTTCCTTCACCGTTTGAACAATTTTGGTTTAGAGCATCGAGTATATATCGCAAAACAGTACAAAATTGAATCCAATAGATTGTAAGATGCTCGAAAAATTTTACAGCACTCGGAACCTCTCTAAAGCTTGAAAGGCAAACTTGAAAGTAAATACAAGGCTTATTCTGTGACGCAGATTGCAATTTCGATTACCTCCACTACATGTCCCAATTTGCATTTCTATTTTTCAGACTCTAAGCTATTGTCTGAAGGGCAACGGAGGGATAAAGAAAATAAGCGATAAAGTGTAACGCCTCACGCACCAGTATAGCGTCACACTCGCCCAGAAGTCGATCACAGAATCTCATATGACACCTCATTTGGATGACAGGACTGTCAGGAAATTTGACTGCCTTGCCCACAGAAAATGCCTTCAATGGTTCCACGTAATCAGGTGTGTCCATCACGGATACATCACGAGAACATCTACAAGCAACCTTCAATACTCCAACTGCGGTGTTAACTTATTTTATTATTTCATGTCTGCGGAGACTTTAATTGCCGCTGTTTAAAGAAAAACAGAATTACTACAGAGCTTTTTGACATGAAGTAGCATAGTGAGGCTGCAAGCTGTCAATGCAAACGAACGTGAAGCATAGTTGAATTTCAAAATGTAACGACATGCTTCAATTCACTTACCTGGTCACCTTATTGAAAAGACAAAATATGTAATCAACAAACGCAGAAGCAGCTGATATGGTGCGTGACCCTGCATTCTGCTCATTAGATTATTGTTATCGTATATCATAACAAAAAATAAAAATGTGGAAAAACGGTTTTATATTTTAAATGATATCACAGGTCGGTGAAAAAGATCTCTTCAGACGCTCATAAGAATTTCTGAAGTCTTTTTTAAGATATACACCATAACTTAGGGGAATTTATGCAGACACAAATACGAAACATACAGACGTAGAGGCATACGTACAGATATTGCCGATAATTCGCAATGCAGATGCAAATTTACGAAAGCTAAACAATTAATAACAGATGGACTCTCAGGAGATATTCAATATACAAGGATATTGGACCCCTTAGATGAGCTTGGTGTCTACGATTGGATAGTTCAAAGGGCGATATGGGCTCAGCAGATGACACCCTCTCAATACTGTTATAATACAAATTGGAATCATAAATGCACTAATCCCCTTCTGCGGTCCTTTTGCTGGTGAAATCGACGTATCCCACAATTCGGGATTTTCAATTCAGTATTGGCTCTTGTTGAACTATCCTCTTCAGCCCTCTGTTCTAATTTCATTTCACTGCAACACTCCACCAGATTTTACTACACAAAGATAAAAGCATCTGCCAAGTTGCACTTTTTTTCAAAAAAGAGAAAGCCGTTGTCGCTTTCTATAATTATCTACATAAATGGGCGGTGATACAAGTAATATAGCGAAAAAGATATAGTGCTCATATTCGAGCACTGTATTACAAAAGTGATGAAAGTAAAAAACCTTGCAAAATGAAGTGCTGACATATAGCTTACCCATTTTCATCGATGATGGTTCTGTTGATACCACTATTCAAATCAATCAGTACACAACTGTATACAAGCATCGATTGGTATGTATCGAACACCTCTGAAAATATCCTCAATAAATGGCAATTTGGAGTTACTGAGAATGTTTATTTTTTTTTAGAACGGATTAAATTCGATCACTCTTATTACAAACAAATTTGCATATTCAGTCAAATATTCAAATATTTGCATTACATGTATTCTCTTAGTAGATATACGAGAACTGTTGCGACATTTTCGTATGCAAACAATTTAAACTTTTAGAAATAACTATGGAGTAAGCCTAAACAGTTTGAATGGAGTTTCACTTGAGAGCATTCATATTGCTTGAAGTAACAAAAAAAAAATTTTTTTTTCTTGAAAACAATGCAAAGTTATAGGTCGGCGTTTCTATAATTAAATTTGTATGTATGCGTCTACTAATATAAAAACTGAAGACAAAAAATCAAAAAATTGATTCTGCTATATGAAAATTCTTTTCAATAACTACCTCCCACATATTTGCTTCGAAGTCGATGCTCATTGTTTACATCAAACGTGTTTACCACAGAAATTATCAAAACATCATTATTTCGTTAAATGTGAAATAATATTTCGTCTAAACTCGCCAATCTCATGGTTGCAATCTAAGTGATCATTGATAATGCAAAATTATCGATTTTATTTTAGCGAAATCCTTTTGATCACTGTGAAGTTTTCGCTCATGTATCAACTGCGATTCCATCCTATTGAGAATTATCTAAAGTGGAATACTTATTCTTTATGCCTTCCAATCTCTCCGCAACGAACGAATGATTTATTAACTCGTTTAGTGTGATAAGGCGTAGAACTCTGAGACTAAATTTTCTACATATTTCCCTCCTTTTGTCTCTCATATATACATCAGTCACAATAACAAATATACAACTACTGGGGCTTACCATTCGTACAAGACATGGCCTCCCTCTCACCTAAACATTGTAAATCCTCCACATGTACAAAGTAATGATTTGCAACAGACGAAACAGAAGTAAAAATGCGGGGTTATGGTGGAGAAATCAATCTAATCATGTTTAGAAACGAGATTTACGCAAGCTTTTGCCTAAAACAACCTGCCGTTATCTGTCAATTCCGGAGAGAATGAGTCGTTAGGATTGCATCGGTAAATTTCAAAAATTAATCTGTTTGTTGCAAAGCTCTCTGGAACCTCCAAAAATGAGAAGTCAGTGCATCGAACGGGATCATTGACATGCTTCAACACATAATGTGAATTAGAAGTTTTGTTCACCTTTCGAATAGCTCCTACCCACTAAGACTCACTCACTATGTATAGTTGAAGTTCATTTAAAAAGATAGTGTAATCACATTAACATGCTCCAACTACACTGAACAACGCTAAACAATGTTGCTTCGTGCCAAATAAAGCAATATACCTCTATCACATTCCCAAGAATGTACAAGTTGGTCGCCGACCCTCGTATCCTCAATCTCGCATTGATCGTTCGCATTCGCAAGGAGTCGATAGCTACACGGCATTTTCAGTGATTGGTTACTACAATCGAAAATCCACTTATTGCTTGCTTATGCACCATCTGCATATGCAAAAACTGTTGCATGTTTCACTGGCCTCATTAGCACAGTGGAGATAATCTGTTGGAGAACCACTGGATCTCCAACAGGTTATGTCCGCTGTGCTAATGACTTATTAAAATGGTGATCAAACTTAATCCACCTAGAATTTACATATTTCGATGAAGATCAATTAGAAAGATGCCGCAGGGAGTGTGGAGAGTGAAGGACGAAAGCCAATTTTTGAAAATCTCCGACGAGGTCAACAGTGCCGCCAAAAGTGCGAGACGAATTTCACGGAGGATATATGTGATAAAGGATAATATCAACTGGCGCCTAAACTGGCTCCAGGCGATTTATAACCATTAGCAGCTAGAAAACTTAGTATGAATTGAAAAATAAAAATACGCAGAATGCCAATAAAGTGATCGTCGCTTAGATCAAATAATGTTTAATGAGTCAAGTAGATCGAAACGGGTTCAAACACACAATTTAGGGCGACAAGTAGAACGGAAAGTAGGCACTGGTGAAGAAATTCCCTACCTGTCACTGACGGCCACTGAATTGTTGAGCAGTTTCTTTGGCACCTTCGAAGCTTTTTCTGGATAGAAGCATTGCACACTGAACACTTTGTCCTTATGAGTGTTGTAATAAGGATGGAATTTGAGGATCACAATCGTCTCAAACATCGCTCCTTTCGGATTCAGCTGCAGTACACATCTTCACACTGTTGCAATAAACCTGCTAGATCTTTCAGTCAATTCCTCTACGATACATGCAACTGTGAAGGGAATCGAACGCAAGCATTTCGCTGGTCACGCATGTAGAATGTGCAGCACTCACCATCAGCGTAATCTGCGTAAGACTGTGAAATACATAAATATGCAATACCCTTCTCGTCCTCTGACACTGGGCAACTTGTCTAATGGATGCTTGGACCAACGTAGCGTTAATAGAGAGGACTTCTTGCTCCGTGCTAATTTTAGTTTGCAGCTTTTTAACACAAAACTCCACTTAAAGTTCGCATTAAATTGTACGAAAATGCTGCGGATCACCTATTTCTATTACAACAACGATTCACATTTCATCAGTGCATGTGTATTAGTTAAAATTCAGTATTGCGCCAGGTAATAGTGCTTAGAATCCTATAGCTGCTGGCCGTAGACACTTGGCTCAAAGTCAATTTCCTGTAGACATTTGCCATATCCTGTGACAATCAACCTTGACAGCACGGCTACTCCGGTAAGATGGTGTTGCGCTATATGCAGTGGCATGTAGCCGTTGAAGGATTTCCTTACCACCTCGTCAAAACACTTATCAGGTGATCTCACACTTCACAACAACACGATGAACGTCAAAATTAAAACGAACATACAGACAAAACACAGAAATTCGTCAATCCTTTCGTTGCAAGTATAATAGAAACTATAAGAAACTAACCATAAGTTGCTTTTGAACATCGCATGATGCCAATCCTACAGTGAGTTGTATTTCTTTTGAGGAATTGCGTGCTGTGGCCACACATTCGACATGATGGAATTGACCCACCACATAGAGATGTCCGTAAAATGGATTCACCGTTGAGACACCTATGCTCACCGAGTCACTATTGCACGTGATTTCTGCACCATGAGGACCTGACAACTTCATATTTCACTGACGCTCAATTGTTAACGGTATCAAGCTCAACATCTAATACCGTCCAGTGATATATTTGAATCCGTAAACGAACAAATTTTTCAGCGACAGGCGCACGGCAGAAAATAACCGCTTAGCCTAAATTTACACTGAAAGAGATGAAAAAATCAAATAACTAGAAATTGCTCCAGAATCGACAGACAAAGACAGACACAAATTGAAAACATTATGAAGATGGCGAAATGCCTTGTTTTTTACCTAAGCATAGCAATTCGAAAATTTTCACCAGCATCGAAGTGATGAGAACTCTTCTAATAATGAATTTTCCTACGAAACCGATCGGTTACATAAATCTCGAACGAAAAGTTTGATTTTTGGGCTGCACCTGAATTGATAAAAGAGCAAGTTTGATCTGAAACTGGAAATTTCTAATCAGGTTCGAGGTTCAGGATATTCATCTAAGACGCTTTTGCAAAAAAAATCGCAAAGGGGCATAAAAAGATCGAATTGCGAAGTGTGCAAATTCTTATGTCATTGACTTCTTCGCAGATATTTTTGAAAAGCGCATAAGAACTTGAAATGATCCGTTACAGTATGAGCAATAAAAAGTAACTATATACCCCTTGAGAAGTCGCAATGCTCTCCGACAGCGATCTTCCTGAATTGATTAACGAATTTGTCCAATGACGCCTGTGAGGTCAGATTCTGGAATGCGAGCGTCTCATCGCCTGTTATATCGATGAGCTCACCCATATTTATGTGGGCACCAATACCAAGCGTAAGGATTTGCACTCCTGAAATATGACAATGTTATCCAACTCATCTATCGTTGAGATTATGCACACTTTTTGGCTGATTCTCTTGTTCGAGGTAATAACCACAAATGACTTACTCCAAAGTAAGATTTTCCATGATGGCAGTTGAAAAAATTGTAGTTTTATATGCACAAAAGAAGTACTTACTACTTTGAATATATTATAGAAACAGTAATCGATATAAACAGCACTAAATATGACATATCAGCACATACTAATATATCAGTTAGAGAAGGATGGCTCCGGGGAAAATTTTGGAGTGAAAAAATTTAAAATATAAACTGAAATACGTATGGCAAAAAATTACTCCTAAATTGAATAGAAATGAAACGAAAAGAATGACTAATAAGTAATATTAAAGTTGCCTTAGTACACAAAGTGAATCCGAAAGAGGCTTTGGTGGACAAAAGAAATATAAGGATAATTCAAATTCTTTGTCAGGATTTCCAAAGTTCGAAAAGTTTTTCTGTGCCTTCTAAACGAAAATGCTGGATTTTAAAACGATTTTCCGGACAATAATATGATAACAACCAGTTATTGTTAGCAAGAGAATCAGTTCATTTTAGTATGTCTATTTAATATGATGTTAGAATCCCTCAACAATGAATTTCGGTATGCCAAGATGCAACAGTTTGAAGACCAGTGAAACAGGAAAATGGAACTTCTAGATGCTGAGAACTCGAAAAACTCAAATTTGGTTTCCGGAATGCTGTTGCTGCAGGAGGCCACACTTTTGTTCGGTTGACCGACAGAATAGATCGCACCTTTAGATGTTCAGTTCGAGACTACATTTAATTCAAAGCGACATGGGGCCTAGCATACCGACAGTACATGGATGCTTTTAGTGGTCAAATAGCCATTATTTGCATATTTAACTATTGGTGGGGGACACCACAACAATGGCAACGGATGTTTCCATTTTTCCTCTGTGCTCATTTGGAGCGGATTCCTTCTTCCTCAATTAGTTGGCTGGCTTCTGCTTTCCCGTCTTGTTCCTCCTTTCATTCGTTCACTAACGCTAATTGTGAGTACCTTTGTTCCCATCGCAAATGAAATATCTCCACTCAACGAATATTTTCATATAATTATTTCTGTTGTATAGGTTGAAGGTTGAAGATGTGTTCACTCGCATAAAGTTTTCTTTAAGTGTTCTTGTATGGATGTTCCAGCATTCACCTGACCTCAACTATAGAAAGATTCATCGATCATCTTCGTGCCAAACGATTGCTAATTTTTTGACTCTAACATCAGTCTTGTGGCACCAGCGCTGATTGAAAGATATTCCAGTAAGAACGAATAGTAACCACGTAATGCGCAACAAGGTCTCTACAGAAGGAAAGCAATTCTCTGTTAAGGGAAGGGAGAGATGGAATTTTCTGGAAAGTCGCAATTCCAAAAAAATGGCAAGCAGCACATTTCTCTTCCTTTAATCGCCATCCACGCATTTAATCGAGCCTGCCCGATAAAGCGAAAATTACTTTTAACCTGGGCTTTCTCCTTTGCTTAGTCATGACAACACAAATGAAATCAAATCACATCACTTTTGAACTATCACTGATATTGCTATCCTGAAAATTCGTTTTGCTGTCTTAAGCAAAAAATGTCAGCTATAAGGAATCTCTCTATAAAGCTGATGGTTGAAGATGCAAGGTGCTCCATGCCGACCTGGGAATATACAACTTACCGGCACGTCGCAAACGTTGTGCGGCTGGAACTGGATCGTCATGTGAATGCCCATCGCTTACAACGACAGCTATCTGCAAGCAAAATACGCGAACAACGCTGCAATTCGGCTGATTGCCTCAGAGCTAAATAGACTGCAGTACTGATAGCAGCGATATTCTCAGCCGTACCGCATCAATACCTGGTTTTAGAGTGAAAAAAGCGGCAGTCGATAAAGCCTGATTGATCGAATTGGTTTGAACACTTCAGTTCCCACCATCAGCCGCCGCAATTGCTACGGCATCGCAAATGTAAAGGAGTCTACATGAGGGTGTAGAGTAGTATAACGCTGCGAATTCTATCGATTTGACCGTCTCAATTTCTTTCATTCCTAGTGAACCTTCAACGGTGCAGTTTCTTTATCAGAGCATAAAAGTGATAGGATTTTTTAGTTTTCTCTAGAAAGCAAGATATAAAGCGAGCATTATCTACAAAAATTTCTATCCTTTTAGCCAGAGATGGCCAGTCAAGTGCCCTATTCCTGATTTCTACGCATATTTTTTGCACATAATAATTCCATTTCAGCTGCGATATCCTCTATATCCGAAGTACTAGTACTCCGACAGTATTACTACATTGTTATTTAATACTGGCCCCTTATTTTGCTATTATGTTGATGGATACCTCCGAAACACTTCCAAACTCTCAGCACCTACCACTTCCAATAAACTGAATAATATGCATAATATCTGCTATCCTATTTTCCGTCCTTATTCATTTCAGTAAGAATGGGCGAGAATGTTTCTCTCTAGTACTGATAGCGACAATTGGTTAAGGAAATCGTTGAGGACTCTACTGAAAATTTCCTTTATTTAGCAACCTTTAAAGGAATCCACCCACATGCTTAAAATCAATTCTTGTCTTCAGTTCTTAACTTTGATATACCAATGATGTCATTGCTTAATTCTTTGAAGTGCATTCAAGAGAAGAAACAAAACTGCTTTCAGCAGTTTACTGTCTAGGGCAGATATTGCAAGTGTTCAGGTATACTATAACCACGGTAAAAATAAGTTTACGTGGTGATATTTGCCACCTAAAAGAAATTGTCGCCCCAATTCTGTCATGAAAAATATAACTACGGTAAGAGTTGGGAAAGCAGGTAATTACTGGCTTACGGTATTGAGTATGCAACCGAGCGATTATAACGAAATTTCCCGCCCATCTTTTTGAGAGCTAGCCAGTACCCACTGTTTCCATCCATCTTCATAACGACAAGGATTTCTTTTATTTCCGTATAGAAAAATGCAGCTTATGAGTGAGTTTTCCTATGTAATGGTACATAAAAAATAAATATTAATGTCTCATATTCTCGTGAATTTATTATAAGGGCACCGCTGGTTCACTGCTTATGCAAATTAAGGTGGTACCTGTGCCACATCTTCTTGGTTGACCCTGGCTCCCGAGGTTTCACCATGCTTGAACACTTGCAAAGCCTTGTCGAGTGCTTTGCCAGTTCTAGTGGTGCCCGAAATGTGACGAATCTTCTGAAGGGCAAGCCGCAATTTCTCCTTATTCTGCAAACAACCACCACATTATATACCGTAACGTATCATCACATTTATATAGTTTCCACATAAAAGACATTGTATGGCCCACTTCCCATAAAATACACACAAAAAATTGAAAAAGTACACATAAGGGGAAAATTTATCTAAGAGGGAGAGAGGAGGAAGAGAGGGAGAGGTGGAGGTGCGATGGAGGAATTAAGTTTAAGAGGAACATAGGCACTAAAGCCAACAAGCAGCCATAATGACAACCAATTTAACAGTCACAAACCGCATCGGTAAAATACACCACGCAGTGGCATACTAAACAAATGTATTTCATCCATGCCCCTACAAAATAACCTTAAAACTTTGAAAACTTCATAAATCTGACCTTACCACGCTATTTATATATTACGTTTAATCATTTACTTAAACATTCATTTGCTCATCAACCATTCAATTATTGATCCATTATCTATTCTGTAAAACTCTTTATTATTATATATGTATTTGACTAAATATACATTCATATAATCCTTCATTTGAGCAACCGCATGTACTCTAAAATTTAGCAAATTTTTGAAGTTCGTTGAATGCAGTAAAACCACTCCAAAAACTAAAATAATTTTCGATAGCGGTTTATGGAGTGAATCTAAATTTCTCCACGGAGTTTTTAAAACTCAATCGAAAACAATTCCTTCCGAAGAATATGCATTTACCTGGTTGATCCACTTATGTCAAGAGGATAGTATTACGTCTCTTTATAGATTAGTTGCAAAGGCGCATGCCCTCTCGTTGAACCTGTTTTATTGCCGCAAGTGCAAATATTAGCACGGAATTACAACTAATGTGCACTCTCGAAACGAATTACGTTCAAGGGACCGCAAATGTTGAAATTACCAATTGTCGAGCAGCTCTCGATTATTTTCGCAGCCCCCGGATTTCCGAGTCTTTCTAATATAATCCCATTTCTGTTCGTTGATCTCTAAATTCTTCCAAGCAATCAGAAAATTGTGGAAAAACTTTTAAAAAGGTGACAAGATTAAGACTGCGGCAAAATCTCAAAATGTGACAAGAGTGCAGAAGAACAAGAATGAAGGACAGCTCGCAGAATAAAATGGGGGCAAAAAATGAAGACGAAAAAACTTTTAACAAACAGTTTTGTTTTTACTCCAACATAAAAGAAAAAGTTCAAACTTCCACTTTAGTGTACTTTCTAATGATATCCCCCTCCCCTGCCTTTTTCTAATTCCTAAAAGAGGCAAACATACCGGGTTGGCCGAGAAGCCGAATTCCACTCTCGTGTAGGAAGAATATTGCATGACGGCGATTTGCGTTTTATCTGGACCAATTTCGACCATTTCAACGATCCTGCAAAATTTTACTTTCACTCATCGATAATCAGCGAATAATCGTAGTTGAGACTTACAATTGGTCAACGCGACAAAGCTTTCCATAGAACTATTGTAATCTTGCATCGCAAGAAAAACCTCCGTCTAAGATGAATATAAGATAATTTCCAATTAAAGGAAAGATTTTGATAGAAAGCAACGAAATCGAAATGTTTTCATAGCAATAAACGTAATATCGGCAATAAGCGCTTCACATAGAACACTAAGGTGCTCAGAGATCAAGTTGTGGAGCGGAAAAATCTGCACTCGAAATATTTGTAAAACCATAAATCACCTCAGGATTCTGAGGCCATAACCGTCCAAACTATTTTTATTATGAGCAGCTTGTTATCTCATTTCTTGTGATACAAGCAGGCTGTATGTGATGCAAGACGTTTAGCACAGGAGAGCTACACCTATAGCCGTTGTGTGTGCATCAAGAGTGATGAGCGAAAACAAGAGCAAAAGGCATCAGAAGTGCTGGCTCGATATGTCGTTTTACAGTTTCCTCATCAGATCAAGGCCACCTGGTGTCACAAGCTGTTAAAACATTAAAAAATGCACGATAACGCATTGATATGTCAAGTAGATGAAGCGACCGTTTATACATATCTATTGCAAACGATCAACTCTCTCAAGCCGACTGGTTTTAGAATGCATGCAAAATTTTCAAGCATGTTTAAATATTTAAAATTTATTTCAACGCTGATTCACTAATTCAAATTTGCTGCTGATTATAATCAAGAAACACTGTAATTCCGGTCTCGACAATCCCCGAATTTCAAAAACCGAAGAGACAGACAGACACATATGCATGTTAGTGGCGGCACCAGGCCCGAATGCAAGTTTTGATAAAGAAACGATGCCAAAACTGCCAAAGCTTGCGAGCCTTCGCAAGAAAACTGGCGTTGAATTGAAAACTGTAAGCTAAATATGACTTCGATAAGTGAATTCTGGTTCTATAAAGACGTGAACGCAATTCATATCAGACAAATATCGCCCAATATACGTCAAAATCTTTGGCTGCACAAAGTGTTTGAACACATTTCAATGGTTTAGTAACGCGGTCTCAGGTTAGATCACTCCAGGCAGCAGTTTTTCGTCGGAAAGCTCTATAATTTGCTCATAAGTCTGTAGCTGAAGGATGAGACTACTGAAGGAAGTTCGGGTGAGCTACAATATTTTTAAAACTGACTTTCTGATTTTCCTCATCATATACACCTTTTCTGCATGACTTCAAATATTTACACACGTCATGATAACAGATGCGCACGCTGGCTTCACTATATTGAGAGGACGTAAAGCTATCACCATTTGTATGGCTGGAGTAAAATCGTGTTTAAAGTTGAAGAAATAAGGTTGTAACAAGTCTTAAAAGTTATAAGGAAGAAATAATAAGGTTTTAGCTGTTACGAGTTTTCTAGTAGCATTACTCTGAGCATGGATTATCGGCCCTGGCATCTCACGACCGAAGTATTACTTCAATATTTAGCACTTCAAGGCGATAGATTAAGGGTGGACCTACCTGTTCAGCATAGACATTTGTGTGTCGAAAGTACTTCCACTTACACTGCCCGAACCATCGAGGATGAATAACAGATCTAACTGACGATCTAATGGGCGGCATGCTGAAATTTTCAGTCTTAGTTGTCTCGCAGTTGAGGTTGAGTAGTCTAAAGTCAGATGCCGCCTATAAATCTTTATTTATAATAATAACAGTAATGATGGCAGTAATAGCAGTGATAATATTACTAATAGAGATAATATCACTAATAATAGCAACAGTAGCACTAACAACAATGTGGCGATAATAATAGTAACAGTAATAATAATTGTTTAATATTGAATGCGAACATCATCTGCAAAAGGGAATCTCACTGAGCTTTCACTTTTCGATCAGATACTGTAACAGCCATCAAGTAGTGATCATGTAGAATTCGCTGTGTACATCCACGAAGGTAATTTTCGATCTGATTGAATATCGTCAGATGGAGGTGAGTCAAAGTTTAGTTAGAATATGTTAAACTCTTGTACTCTATGAGAAATGAATGCAATAAAGATTTTTTAAAAATTATCATTAATCAGCACTTTAAAATCAACGTAAATTGGACTGAGACATAGACGGTTAAAGAATAATGCACATTTTTGACTTTGATCTCACATTTCTTTCATAACAACATTACTCTCAATTTCGCATCGTTTAATATATACCTTCCAATAAAAAGTATGATGAATATATAGCCGACAAAGACTGACAATTATAATAGCCGCAAAAGCTTGTCAGCATTGACATTTTCTTCCCAGAATACTCATCCGCCATTGCTCACAACTTGTCTAATATAGCTTACAGCCTTGAAACAAGGTTCTTTTCTCGCCTTTCCCACAAAATGGGCTCCTAAATATAAACTACCTAGATATCCACTTAAGGAAGAGTCATAAACCGGGCTCAGTACAGGTGCTACTTTCCCTTGCGTATGGAGCCGCCGCTCGCAGCATCCCACAATAGTCGGTGTCAACCCGAACATACTGTAGCAGAAACTGCTGTTTTGAAAATCTTCAATCTCACATTGAACTCAAGCTGAATTCGGAAAGTTTATGAACACTTTATGCCCAAAATAAGCCACTCTCCTTCAATATAAACCCCCTTGGTTCATGATCTTAACGCTGTCAACTCTCGGGTTTCTATTCAAGGCTATGTCGAATATACTCCTAAACGAAGCGAAAAATTCGTAATGTGAGATTCTAAAAATGCACAAAGAAACAAACCTTTCGCTAAGTCGTTGTCTTCGTAATCGATCGCATTGCATATTGAAACGCCTAAAGCCAAAATCCAACAAATAAACATTTGCAAATTGGATCTGAAAAGAGCATTTAATTACCGTCAAATTCCGGTATTTTTTATGTGGAAAAATCGCGCATTTTTCAAAAAACTATACAAAATAAGCGCTCAAATTCAAGTGATAAAGCGCATTTCTTTATCACTGCTTAGCGTGGCATGCGGAGATCATTTTCATTGCAACAGATGCGCTGCTGAGAAGCGATTTGATTGAAACGTTGAAGATTCATATGAAAAAGACAATGGATGGTTTGCCAAGGAAAGCTCTGTCGGTGGATGCTCTGACCTGAGAAGAATAGTCTTGCAAAGCACAGATGGAAAATTTGCAACACCTTTAGCTGAATGTATATCCGCCATATTCGAGATATTCGGCTTAATCACTTTGTTTATCTAAGTAACGAGTAAACTCCACACCACGAAATTTCAGGCAACGATTTACAGAAGGAGATTTACTGGAAGGCAATTTGTCCAAAAGGAACCCCAATGAAACAGCAAGAGAGAAAAAATTGGGGTTGCGTTGCAAGGCGTGTATTGTTGAAAGGCAAAAAGGCAGAGACTTGGGAAAGAAAAGACCTATGGGGAAAGCAAGTGAAATAAGAGAGTCTTTCGGGAAAGTGAGGTGGCCAAATGAAGACCCTAACGAATGAACCGAGAAGAAATTTATCATAAAAGAGATTTGACGAGTGGAGATCAACGAACAGTACAAAAGAGGAGAAAATCAATGAATTGCTCTCCGCTGGGGATCTCTAAGAGGATCTTGTCTGGGAATGGGATCTAAGAACGCCCTAGTTGGACTACTACTTCACCAAAACGAATGATGGAGAAATATTCTATCGATCAACACAATTTAATTTCCTTCACAAAAATTATTTTAATGTGAGAAGAATTAAATAGTTTCATCAAATCAATACACCGTACTAAGGAACGAAGGAATTCCTTCAAATGCGCAGCCAAAGTTTTCCTCGGCATTCCAACTGCTTTATGCTGTCCATCACCACATCGTCATGTTTGTGTGTATGAGTGTATTTATTTACCAAAGGATTCGTTCGATAGTTGCAAATTCTGAATCACATAACGAGAAAGTTTATCAGTGCTTTCTACTTCATACTTAATACTTATTCTTCATAGCTTATACTTCATAACTCATCGTTCACAATTTATACGTTCTACTTCATACCTCATTATTTATTCTCGAATGCACCGCAAATTAACGCAAAATTACAGCCACATTATCAGCTTTTTTTTGTTTTTTAGAAGAATCAGGCTTGCTGCCTGTCTGGTGAGCTCAATTGCGGAAATGCATACCGTTTATGCCTCTCTTAACTTCTTTTGGCTTATCGATTGCAATTTTCTAGTTGAAATTCGCTAAAAAAGTGTGTAACAAGCTGAAAGGCGTAACCGCAGAGGCTGAGACGATACGTGCCTTTGCAATCTCTCCCATTAGGCGAGCCACTTTCATTAATTCATTCCTAATAAGAAAATTTATGCAATAATGCATTCAATGAACCAACCCTTTGCAATAATTTGCTCTTGCCAAAAATGCGCTTTCTCCCAGATTTGAGTGTGAAAACCACTTGAATGATAGTGAAATATGTGCAGATTTTTAGTAGATTTAAGTGCCAATAAGGTGCAACATTCTAGCTCCATTAAAACGTGATCGATTACTTTAAAAAATTCGATTATAGCCCAACAAGTTTTGCAACTTCAAAGTTTGTGAGTTCAAGCAACAGACGAACGGGTACATACATTTACATATAACGGTGCTTTGCGAATGAAAATTTCTGATTTCTTGTAAAACGTCTTTTTTCAGAAAATCTTTTTAGAATCGATTTGGTCGCAAAGGATGAAACCTTTTAGGCTTGTTTCTCAGTTGTTGAAAATTTATGAGAGCAATTTTGATCCAATGAGCAGGTCCCCGAAGGCAACAGTTCAGTAGTCTTCTCGATTCGTTGCTTTCACTGATTCGCACCCCACTTAGCAGCAGTCGACCATGTGAATCAAATGTTGAAATGAAATTCGATTTGCATAGTGATGTGTGTCTACTGCTTGGCCTGTTGCCGCAGGCACATACGTAAACATAAATTACGGATTCACGCACAAACGAATCCACAGAGATATGGATGCATGCGTGAGCATCCAAAAGTGCACATCCGCAGAAAACCGGCGGACAGACAAACGCACAGACACACACACACACACACACACATCGCAGTTTGTATTGTTGAAATATGTGAAGTCTGAGTGAAGAGTGAACAAAGTGCATCGAAAATTTTTTTACATCCTAATTAAATATGAAACTTTTCACGAGTAATGAAATTTTCTATATGTGCTTGCGAAATATTACTAGAAAGCGAAAACCTTGCAAGCATATCAAGTAGGCGCAATCGCTTTCAATATATTGGGATATTCTAATCAGTTAGGATATATTAAAAAATCCGGACAACATTGGGTTTCTCAGTAAACGACCAACCACCTTCAAAAATAATTTTACAACGTTAATGACGTAAAAAGATAGTGAAACAGAGCTTAAAAGTGTTCAGCATGTAAATGACAGTTTGAAATTTTAGGAAAACGAATTTTTTCTTCGATAGGCGAATTGCGAAAAAGCCAAAAATTGATGCAAGTGAACAAACTGAGCTAGGAAGTTTGGAACATCGGTGTTGCTATATTACAACTACATCATTGACAAGTGCGTCTTTGGTTATGAGGCTTAAGGCTGAAGTTGAAGTTGATAGTGATGCATAAATTGGACATTATCGATACACTCCGTGCTTCAACATTGCTTAACACTTTAATAAGCTTGCTTTATCACATCGCACAATGAATCTTAGGGCGTATCCGTTGCAAGCGCAATTACCGTGTGCACGCATATGTCGGATGCGCAATTATCGTTTAACCATTACAGCCAATGCCACTTAGTGAATATTGATGGAACATCATTGTGTTCAAAGAGCTTTCAAATAGCAGAGATAAATCTGATTTAATTCACTTTGCAATAATTTTGGCGTGCAGTGAATAAAAGTGATGTAGAGAACATGATTTTCAATATATACATTACTTTATTGAATTAAGCACAAAAAAATATCAAGAGACGACTAAACCATAATACCGTAAGCCTTCAAAAATATGCCGCACAATAAAATCCGCTCTCTATCAATAGTACCATTTTTCTGGGAAATGCTGAAATTTATGAGCCCTCCTTGGAATAAGGCTGCCTTCTCCTGTAATGCTTCTTTCTTCAAATTCGTCGATTCCTTAAGTTCAAGACTAGGCACCTACGAGTTTTTTCAGTCCTATCTGAATCGATTAACCTTGCAAGTAAACTACACTTCCATAGAGCATGCTTTTGGGAAAAGTTAGAACAATGTCATCAGAGAAAATGATATGAAGGCTCGCTTCTAGGAATAGTGCCACAAATTGTCGCCTTTCGAACATTGTTGGCTAAACCGACCAGTCACAAAAATGTCAGCATAGTGACACTCAATAATGCGTTTTTCTGCAAAAGGAGCCGGTTAAAGATTCTGTTTTTATGCTCTTATCCATATCATTGTAGTTTTATAGAATATATATATATATATATATATATATATATATATGATTCCCTTCATGTGTTTTACACAGAAGTTTGCAAACAAAATGCAAAAAATCTAAGGAACTATGGCATCAGCAGAAGAGAGGTCATTGCTTAAACTACTATGCCACATGAATAAAACCGATGCATTTTCAAAAAAATGTGGACGAGAAGGATCGTTCATTGTAGGAAAGATGAGAGGAATAGATGACATCGATGAACCGTAGCCAGTGAGAGTGCCTACGGCAGGGTTTTGTGGTGCCGTAAGGTGATGGTGCGTCGTTCGCGACGACCCATTTACCCATCGTTATCGCATCATACGGAAGGGCTCATTGAGAAGTGAGTCCCCTGTCGAAGAACAAGAAGAAACACCTTCTTGGAACGGCGAAAATATTTCGACGTCTGTTCCTTGCCGCAAAAACAATGAGACACATGCGTACATAGGATGAAGTGTGATTTTATCGAAATGTTCCTACGTGCCGTGCAATTCTCGTCATGTCATCACGACAAGGTATGATCCACATTCCGCAACACTGAATCCGGTCCGCTACATCTAATCCTATGACATTGCACACTTTATTCTAGCATGGCTTATAAATAACTTCACCCTCAGTCCAATATTTGCACTCAACCCTCCCTATTTCGCTTTCCTTTCATCTCCACTCTCCATCCCCTCACATCCTGCCGCACGTCGTTTTCAAATTACCAACAAATACTGATTTAATCAAGTGAGGGCATAGTGCAGTTCTATGATTAATGTACCGATTTTTGAGGAGGAATTCACTCTCAAAGATAAACGATAAGGTGTAATGTCGTGCCTATGGCGCCAGTCATCAATTGTTTCGTATGTGCTGACCAACTTGTCGAAAGTGGGTGAATCGTTGGAGGGATATTGGGAGGAGGGAGGAAGAGGGTGGCTCGAAGAGGTGAGTGAGAGGAGTGAACTTCACAAAGTGAAAGTAACCACAATGAAGTGAGTGTTTCTATTGGTCTATTTTTGTACTCTTTTGTAAATCCGCTTTTAGAATCGCACATAACAAATTTCAATACGATTCATTATCTTTTCTATAAGCTATTGATGCTTTAAGTTGTTAAGTGCTCAATGATCAAATCTGCTGTCTGATGAATGGAATGTGATCCAAAAACAATTTTCTCGGCTGAGAGTATGAAACAAAAGCTTTAATCCTTAGTTTTATCAACATGCTTGCGCATTTGTAGTTCCTCAAATGCTATCCATTATTTCGCATGTTTCTGTTATCATTTTGGTACAGTGGTGAAGATATTCGGAAATGCAACCATAAAACATTTTAATATCGAAAAGTATAGCAAATTCATCCATATAAAGGCAATACTTTTTGAGATATTTTACAGTAAAACAATTTGAAATATTTTCACATTTCATCCATATTGGATGAGTGAGCAATTGTCTAGTGAATGAAATAATCACTGCCAAGAAAGCGATAGCTAAGAAAGCATCAACGGCTCTAGGCAGACAAAATCCTAGAAACTCATTTTGTTACAGTAAAGTGGTGTGGCTTTTGATTTCAATACCTAAACCATTATAATGCAGCATCATGTCACCACGGATTTTTTACATCTTCACCAATTGTGTAATCCTGCTGTAATTTCTGTAATCGGAGTACACGGCTCGAGGTGAAATCACATCACCGGCGGTGTTATCACGCATAATTACTGATGACTGGATAGCCTTGAGGGAAAGTTTGGCCATGAGGGAGAAAGTCTCCTCTTTTCTCGTGTCGACAGGTGCGATTCTGTGTGGCTAATCAACTAATACTTCATATTATCGTTGCTAAGGTATCGTATTGTATTGCAGCAAACTTCTTTGACAGAAAGGTGAAAGTTCATCTATGCGTGCGTCTGTGCGTATCCGCGTACGAGTGTATGCACCCGTGTGTGCGTGTGTGCGTGGGCGCGTTTGAGTGTGAGTTTTGGGCCGAAAAAATGCTCCTTTTAATATCTAATGTCACGGCTTTGCTGAACCAACCCATGCATGTGGGAGAATGCTTCCGGTGCTGCTCAGAGGTACTGAAGTTCTCCAGCTTCTGTGCAAAAAATCCAAGGGGTGCTCCTTTTAATATCTAATGTCACGACTTTACGGAACCAACCTGAAACCTTCGGGAGGGTTTAAAATCATCCCATTGCAAGTGGAAATTGAATCTTGGTGTCTTGATGTCTGTCACGGATAGAGCGTAGATCCGTTGGAACTCTTTCCACCTGAAAAACAACGCATGCCTTGACACATACTATTCAATAGCAGTAAATAGATATGTTCATGTTTCATGTTGTTGTGTCGATAAAGGTCTAGAGTGAAGTATATTCGAGCAAAGAATTATGGTAGGCTATGCGGCTCCACTCGATGAATATTCCTGAGGGAGGCAGAGGCATACTTGACTGTTTTCAACGACAATGTTTGAAATCTCTGATGACCATTGTCATTTTCGGTGACGCATCACGTTCAATGTTCTAGCTGCCGACAAAGCATCAGTGATTGCCCGTCACTCATTTCGAAACACTTTGATAATAAAAAGTGACAAAATGCCTCAAGGTTCGGTCTCTATATGAAGTCGAATTTTTTATACCTTATTGAAAACAATTTTCACTTCCGCTGCATTGTCGCGTAACAATTTTTTCTTTTTTTTAAATGTCGGTATTGATAAGCGAATTAGGCGTAATATTAATTTGGACAATAAACTTAGGCGTAGAGATTGTAAACTTTGGTGTGGAGGTCGACTTAGGTGTAGGACGTTTCAGCGGCACAATTCTTTACGAATCCAGCAAGGATGGAGCATTTCTATCTAAAAGCCAAATTTTCGATGGCACGAAATGATCGCTTCGCAGTCCAAAAGGAAATGTTACTGGAAAACCGGAATAGCACACCACTCATTCCCACCTTCCTCCACCCCTTCCCTCATCTACCTAACTTTCTGAGAATTCTGCAGTTGGCTGAAATCTGGAATTCACTATTGGGGAAGGGGGTCGATTTGTTACTTCTTGAGCAATATAACACATTTTGAGCAGTGTTGCACATAAATTCAACGGAAAACCCAAAGAAATGAAAACAAAAAAAAAAAAATTCCACAGCAATTATCAGTTGTCTCTAGAATGGGTGAGTAATTAACGGAAAAGAGTGGAGGCGTCTCGATTTGTGTGACAAGCGAATAAATACAAAGTGACAATGCAGTTTGTCAAACACAACTGAGCCGCTCCCATATGCATCTTCCCATCTTAACATTACCAATTTTCCATCTTTGTTTTGCTTATTGGAATCCTCCAATGGATTCTCGAATCGAATAGTATCTTTGAATTCTTATAAAATATCACCCTCAAGCCATCTGAAATATTTGGCTGATTGTTCTTTCTCCATTCGACATCTGGTGAAGGCAACCAGTTGTGACGAGATGAGCAAATCTGAGCTACCTGTTGTATATGAAAACGCAAGGATACGACTCTTTTATTGCGCGGGCTTATAAAAACTGAAAAATGCGCGCCACTCATTTAATAATTTCTAGCAGCGATGTTCAATGAAAATGACGGTATTCGTTCCGAGAATGCATATTAATGAGACCTTTATTTGATGTTTATTGCACAACGACATAACTTATACGATGAAATAAACGGTGCGAAAATCTTTGTTAATTGTTAATTAACTCTTGAACGGAAAAGTTCCTGAACCGTCACATAGAGATACCTTCGAATATTAGGCTACTATTCTACTTTGAACGAACCTCACCTTCTCGTCACCTCTTCTTCAATTAAATCCTTTCGCCTTTGCATAAACCTCCTCAAGTTTTGGGATTAGAAGCACTTGCTGCACAAAACCATTCCTTTTTCTTAAACAAATCCTTCCACCATCAAAACACATTCCTTGTCATACATGTGAAATTATAAAAGTTGTTGCCGTGCCTTGCCGAAATTTCGTCCTCCTCTTTGACCTCCGACAAATCATCGGTAATTTCCTTCCCCACCCCTCCTCTCATTCATTCACGATAAGTTTGGAACCTGGATTCTTTTTGAGATAACATGATGTCCCACGAATTGGCAGTCATTCAAGCGTGCATTAATTCTCATTTGTTATATTCGGTTCATTAAATGAAACGAAATAAACAGACAACCAAATCAATTCCACACAGCAAATTATTAAACAATCTGCGAAAAATATTTTATTTTATTACTGTTCATGTGTTGGTGCGATGAAATAAATGTAAGGCCGATTTGAATTCCGCATCGCAATGAATCTAAAAAATCAAAGTGTATAAATGAAACAATTGAATGCTTTAAAGAAATTATTGCTTTATTATCCAAGAATGTTCAACATTGTTTCTCATCGTCGAACGCTAGCTTATCACCTCAACGTTTTCTTATCTCATTTAAGTTCAAATAAAATGAAATCTGAAATAGAACTTAAATGTGACACATTGCCTGGTGAGATCATTTTGCATGATGCGTACATTGATCTGCGATCGATTCGTGATTGTTAATCAATCAATACACTCCCTATAAATGGTGATCAAACCAAACAACGAAATGCATAAGTACCGATACAAATAACTGCAGAAAAAAAAAAACAAAACAAACATTGGGTATTCAACAACACTTAATGGGAAAGAAAATATTTAGTATTTACAAAGGAGTTACTTGAACATTATATGGTATCACAGATGGCGCAAGAGGAACGACAGAGAGATCAGCAAGGTTGATATCCTCAGCAATGAGGTGCATCTGATCGCATCATCTGTAACGAAATGAAAACAATTCGTTAACTGAGTAATAAAAATTAAAATTAAACCTTCCATTAGATATAACGGGGTTTTTTAATTTCATTTTTGATACAACTTTTGTGCGGGAAATAACTTATAAAGTGATATCATCCGCAATTGTGAGTGTGTTCATCTTATCAATCGATAGATATATCAACTTCTACGTGTAAATCGAATAGAGAGTTTTTCCCAGCATTCACGCACTGAAGTGATAAATTTGAATTGAAGGCAAATTAATTACGTTAACAAATAAAGATCCTTCAATAGAAATTAAGTGGATGAATGTGTTCGGATCGCTTGCTGACAATGAATAATATCTCCATTCTAGAGGCATACTGAAATTTGCCGAAAATACGGCAGTTTTCTTATTTTTAGTTTATTGGGAATGTAGCGCAAAATTCGGCAAATCACTTTCTTATTCATTTGATTGCTATTTAACCTCGATTATTCAAAGGTTAATTCATTGATAAGATCGGTTTTCTGATCGGAGGGAAGTGTTTTTTGAAAGTAAAATGAGGGATATTTTATCGCATATGAATTGGTATCGTTGAGAATACTCTTCAAATGGAAAAATGTGGATATTTGCATCGATAAATAGATATGTAAATATTGTAGATATTCGTTACATGACAATAAATAATTATACAGAATTGAAATTCCTATTAGCATAGTGCTAATGAAAGAGAAAGCAAAAAAATCTGCTTCATTATGTTTGCTAGGTTATTTCAGTTTTTAAAACTTGAATAATTTCACCTTATTCGTTAGACCCTAGCAAAATCGACCTTATAAAAATCTGTAGAAGTGCTCATCACCTGTAGCAAATTTTGGTGGTTCTTACTTGCTTGATTGCATCGTTTAAAGTGTACATATCGCACAATTTCATTTCAAACACTTCTAGGATGGAACAGAAAAGGAAACTCTACATTCTTTGAATAATTTCGTATATTGGAAACGTAAAAAGCGATAAAGACCAATAAAGCTTCAAAGGTCTTGAACACAGAAATGCCCATACATATACTCTGAAGCGAATTTCAACGATTTTTGAATAGAACTTTCTATTTAAACGCCTGTTTAGTATTTATTTGTTGCGAAGTAATTCGTTTCAAAATTTTCGTCCCTCTTTCCTCATTCCATAGTTTTGCTATTCGATTGCAAAATCTACTATGAATGTCCCACGAAAAGGGCAAATTCGAAGGGATTTTTTTGGGTTTATGATGTTAACACCAAACAACAAAGCACACCAGAACAATGCAAATATATAATTGGCGGCGTGGGCACACAACAAAAGGGTCTATTATTCTCTCCGACGACCTCTCGACGTCCTTTTCAAGGCCTTTCGTCCGAAACATTAGAGAAGTTTTTTCAGACAGCTTAAATGATGTCTATAAGATAAAGAGATTGCTCTTTAGCAGTGGGAACGACGGATAGGGGAGGGGTGAGGGTAAAGGAATTGAGGACATGACGAACTCTGTTATAAGTGATGAGAAAGGAAATTGACGCAAACTTATGCATAGTCGTAGTGAAGACATATTTTGCGTATTATAATAAAGGTGTCATCTTATCAAAAATTTGTTAGCGAAAAAATCTAAAAAGGAAATATGAAGTTGCATTCAATATTTAACTTCTTGAAGAGTGTTAACTTACTCGAATTAACATGTAACATATGTGAGGATTCAGGAGCGTCGACTGCTCTACAAGCATAATTGCCATCATCCTCACTGGAGGCACCCAAAATTCGCAGTGTATGAATAATAGTGCGACTATCTCTCTTCACCTTTGAAATGTACTCTGCAATTAACAAAAATTAACTTTTTCATTCATTCATTGCATCGATAAACAAAAATTGCTTTAAATGGTTCATTCTCATCAATTACACAGATAACATTCAGAATAAATAGGTCGGCCAATCCCTAGAGATTTATTCGCACAGAAAAAAGAATTTTTTTTTGCAATTTTCACCATCAGTGATTCAAAATTCACAGAATTTGAAATAAATTAATTGAAAACAAAAGGAGGAAAACTGAATTGAACTGAATGGATAAGAAAAGAATTGTATTGAATTGAGATGAACGAAACATACAACTGCAAATGATTGTGTTCGTTATTCTGCACAATATGAAATGACAACATGCAATCATTGAAAATCCCAGCTGAGTATTCGAAACTTCATAAATGGAAATATGTTTGTAGCAATTCCATGCTCAGAAAAGTTTTGCTTTGAAGAAAAAGATTTTTCCGAAAAAAAATCTAATTTCCAACGCAAGGAAACTGACAACAAATTTTTTCTTTCAGTTAATATCACAAAACCTACAACGACACAAATTCATATAAATATTTCGTGTTATCTTAGTCTTATTATATGTAGTTCAGAGTTATGAAAATATTGAGAAACCCACTGATCATCTCTGAAATAACTGTGCAAATGAATTTATACAGAAATCTTACACGGTATCCTTTAGTTCAGAAAAACAATTTCATGAATATTGCATCCGTACAGACAATGAACTATTTTAAGGGATGATCAGGTGCAGGTGCATGCTTTCTTAGTTTATTCTTTTATTTATTTGCCCTTTCAAGTGTACTACAATCGAGGAAATTACAAATAATGCTCTCTAGAAAACTTAAAAAATATGCTTTAGTGTGTTGAATATTTGTGTTATTAATGATCAAGATAAATTTATCAAATTTATAGAAAACATTGAAAGTTGTGCATAATGTGATAAATGTCAACCGAGTTGATTTTACTCGAGCTCGGCAAAGTGAAGAAAAATTGTTGAAGCATAAAAGTATAGCAACGTTTGGCTGCATAAATATACGATAAACGTACTTGTAACGCCAATGAACATCAAATGAAGTTATGTAAATGGTTTCCGATGAAAATCTTCAATTTAGTGCACTTACTAGGCGTATTCGCAATTATATTAAAGTCACACTCGCACAACGAATTAGTCGTTCAAGGATTCTACGTTACTCCACACTACAAATTCCTCTACAGGATGCTTGAATTGGAGACTCGTCTAATCTTAGCAACTTAAAGCTGCTAAAACCTCAACTGCCATATTGCCTTCATCTGTCACTTAAATCCAGATTCATAATTTTGCCATTTTCCGATTCCTTGTTTCTGCTTTCAAAGTTTCGACTAAATGAAACAATAAACTATCAGCTGAACAAAATGAAATATTCACTCGAGTTTGGTTTCAGAAATGATGAGTATATATAAGCATAGAAACGAACAAATAAATGGTCAAAAAAAATCATATGCGCTATGTATATATACTAAACTATGAAAGTATGTCACATATATTTCTCTAACAATTGAACAATAAAAATAAAAATATATCTAATAAATAACTAAATTTCTTGTCAGATTTATTGTTAGATTACTTAGAGTGCATATAATAAATCAATGCAAGATTTGTCAATCTGTTCGACTGAACATAATATGGTTGTATCGCTATTCTCATTTGAATATTTCCCTCTCCAGCGAGTTAATATCACAGAAAGAAGCGAAAGAGATGAGTTGAACCGGTCATCGACAGAATGTAATTTGTTAGCTAAACGAATGCTCCGTCACAAATCACTAAATGTTTCAAATTGAATTGACTTCCCAATGCGCAGATGGGCGTCTCTAACCCTTAATCACTGAAGCACTACTCGACTGACAGATGTTTTCATATAACGTCACTAAAATCATCCACTCTGTTCGTGGTCGTCGAGATTAAATATCTGCGATCTATGAGCGAACAGCCTCGAGAGGTTAATTATGTTATAAATGATGAGATTTAAGCTGAACGTGGTGTAATCTCATGCTCTTCAACAATAAATCAGAGCTTCAGAGTTGGGGTTAAGCCTCAAGTTTCAAACTGTTTAGAGTCAGGCAAATAGAACTTTTGAAAATTCTACATGGATTCTTCAACTGGAATCAATTATGTCAATTTCCTTAGCGGAGGTACAGAGGAATTTTGGTACTACCGACAGGGAAAAATAAAAGTAGTAATTAGGTTGCAACCTCTCTACTCGATTGAAGATATTTAGTATGAGTTGTAATGCAGAATTTAGTGCTCATTCGAGCGGAACATATTTCCTTTAAGCAAAAGCAAAATTTGTTTTGCAAAATTTTCACTCATTGTGCATTATTTATGTGCTAAACAAATTTTGAATCGCAAACGAAAAACAGGATACATGCTCAACTGAATGGGAATTTCTTTTGTCCTAAAAAATGTTATATGATAAATTGGAGTGATCGAGTAATGACTCCAATTTTGTCGGAGAAGGGTTTTCTATATGTAAAATGCTCAGCGCTAGAGGACGCTTTCATTTCTAGGAAAATTCAAGAAGGTGAAAAGGTCCACAATTTGATAGTGGTCTTCTTTTAAATGAATTTATCACTAAAGAAGAGTTCTTTTTTCGCATGCTCTCCATTCAAGAAAAGATTGTCATTTTGCCAATTCTTAGAAATAGAAGATTCTATTTACGGAGAGATATCTTTTAACGAGGAGAGATCCTCCATATGAACCCAACATTCAGGAAACGAGTTTTTTATTCTAAGGACCTTCTACCCGGGAAATAACTGCATTATTGAGGGAAATGCGATAAGCGCTTCGAAAAAAAAAGCTGTTCTTTTTGTCAATTTTAAGCGTATTAGGCAGAATCGTGTGTGCGTGCACGTTTTTATGCTCGTGTCTGGCAGTACTTCGGCAATTTCAACTTAAGAACCAGTCAAGCCGTAGTTACGAAGTTCGGGATCTATAATACCTATCACACAGTAGCCTACTCCACCTCAAATTCAGTTGATTCACTAAGTTCAGAGGGAGTTATGGACAATTGACGCATATAAAGCTGCCACACTTTCCATACCTGTTGGATTTTCGTTTTGCACCTCAGCGGACATCGAAAAACGAACATTTAATAAATGATATGTGTGAGTGGTTGGATTGAAAACGAAGGCTTAATTCTGTATATTTGTTATTTTTAGTAACTCTTAAGACTTATTGGTAAGATCAGTTTAGTGCAAAAGCTTATCTTGCTGCAGCTTTCTGCGCACGCTTCTCCATGTTTCCATTCATAGGTATGTGAGTTTACACGCAAGAAGCAAGTGACACTAAGATACTCGTGCATATTATCCGGAAGAATTCGAAGGCGATACTCACATTTTGTCTCAGGAATAAGGGAGGAATTTCTCACCTTAGCATCTCTTCCGGAAACCATTTTAACATCTAATAATTAAACTGAAAGCATTCCACGTGTAGTTATAAGCAACAGGTCATATTCCGCCAAATATGTTAAAGCAACACTCACTGTTCGAATTGGAGAAGTCAATGGGGCGCCCATCTCTTGACCACTGCACTTCGTCGTCTAGAGAATTGCTCTCGTTCGTTACCGTAATAGTACAGTTTAACAACACCTCGTCGCCTATCATGTTAGCCATCAGTCGAGTTGTTCTTTCTGGAATTTATATCAATCATGACTTTAAGAAAAAGAAAGAACCTGAAACATTTCAAAGAAAGAATTAAATCAGAACGATAAATTCCCTCAAAACGCACAAACCTAATGCGCTTTAGAATAAACAAACATGCAGTCGGTAGCTGAATCTATCTAATATTCCATAAAATCTAGTTCCATAACATGTCGAAAATCCTTCCTTTTAGGCTTGAAAGCGACAGTTGGCATCAGTCATATCTGACTGCATATTTCAGCTAATCCTTGAAATATTAGAAACATCATGCCAAATAAAAACTTTAGCGTTTGCAGTTTTAATGCCAATCCGAAAGGATGAGTTGTGATTATAGAAGCAAATATAAAAGCCATTACATGATTTAGTGCTCAGAGTTTTGTTGACGATAAAATCCCTTATTTAGTATATCTCATGAAGGAAGTTGCATGGTCTGTGAAAGATTCCCTCAAAAGAGATTAAAGAAATTTTACAGGAAAAACTTAAGGAGGAGTTAAGATGGGAATTCCAAGGCAGTTTTTCGAGGCGATAGCACAAATATTTACGATTGCTCTCGCGTCCTCTCTGATTAGTTGAAATGCTCGATGCCAAGGAGGATATCAGCAGCTCAATGATACGCAATTGAGTGACATTAACTTCGTCGGGACTGTGGCCATTTGTGATGAGTGAACTAAGCTGGTCAGTGAAAACTAGCCAGCCACATAATTATAGTGCCGCTAAAGATTAAGTGCACTGATTAGGTTCGTCGTTTGCCATTCAAGTCGTTGATAGAAACCTTCGGGAATTTAAGTCAGCGAATTTCGAGAGTTCAAAATCTCCCCCTCGAGTGAAATAAACTATTGTTGTGGCTCAAAGTTTACACGCATGTGGCCTCAGAGTTGGAAAAAATCTCGCTATGTGAAGGAAATGATCGAATGCAGCAAGCATGCAAGACATGAAAATGTTTCATTTAAGTCATTGAAAGTTTCTGTTTCCATATGTTAGGTTCTCTCATTATTAAAATTTCAGCTATTGTGGTAGCTATGTAGGAATAGAAGTCGGTCTAAGCAAGTTACTCGTATTCTATCCTTACGGACTTTTTCGAAAGAAATGTCAACTGTTATCATTTGTGGTGGAAAGTAATTTTGGAAATGAAACGCTTTATCAGCGTGGAATTAAAAACTTCAAACATATTGTTCTCCATAACCAGATTAGCCATACAAAAGGGATGTGAGGCTGCTTTCATTCCTCAGAAACTCTTGTCTATAGGTGAAATCTCATGAAATCCTTTTCAACAAAAATGGAACTAAAATAGCCGTCAATTTGCAAATCTCGAAAATGATTGAATGACAAAATTTCAATGTTAGTGTCCGTTGCCAAGAGTAAGCATTAGGGAGAGGGCGACTGTGCTTAATGCGCTCAAATAATAATAGCGCTGCATTAGCGCACAATGTTTGCGAGTGATGCGTTAATAATGTCAGTACAGCGTGCAAGGACAACGTTTCATCCGGTTTGGTGGGTGCACGGCAATTGAGTGACTCGTTGCACTCACGCTCTGCTTCATCTAACATTAACTTCGATGAGTATTTAGGTGCACATGAATGCAACATAAAAATACATTCCCCCAAGCCATATCCGGTTATGTGCATAACTTTAACGGTATCACTACGTCCAGGATTCAAACCCGAAAGCCTCGGATTCTGAATGGGCATGTATTAGCCGGCCACTCGCAAACCGTTTGCTGTATTTGGAATTGCCAACAAAAATTTTAAACGTTTCGTCCTATAGACTGCTCATTCGCTTCCTTTTTATTTCGCATCACTGCTCATAAGCTCGTCAACACAATAGTATAAATGCAAAATGGTTGACTTGTTTCTGATGGCATCCGTTGTAGGTGATCATAAGTCAAAAGCTCCCTTCTTGCCGCCATAAGAATCTACTTTACAGAAAGAGTTTTAAGAAGAGAGTTTAGAATGAAAATTTTACCTGATTTATAAAGAAAGCCTCTGTTAAATATTGTTCTTCCACAAAAGCAAATATTTTCCTTTTCATCCCATACAGTACCGTTGTATTGGTAAAATAAATACCCCAAAGATTTCAGCAAAATTATGCCGCAAACTACTTTACTTCATTTTATGCGAATTTGCAACATATATTTCAACCCATTTTTACTTTTTATACGAGAAAATTCCACAAAAATCTTTTCAAATAGATGATTAACAAAACGGATAAAAATTTCTACTAAGCTCCTTGACCTATGCGAACAATTTAATAATTCACGACGGATTACTACCTGATGTCAAACAAGTGAGCCTTTTTTTAAACAGAAGATCGATTGAAGAAGAAGAGAGCACGTTCACTCAAGTGGTCTTAAGATGTTCTTGAGTAGCGAGCAAAGCCAACTCTAGTCCGCTTAGGATGACAAATGCTCTAGATAAAAGCTTGCATGCTGCATTTTGATATAAATTGAATGGAGTCTGTAATGAGCAGATGACGACATCTAGGACTTTTTTAAACTTCTTAGTGAAGAGTGAACGAGGGTTTTATATACCGTATCCCTCCGAATATTAGGCGTCATTTCAGTTTTACCTCTCTAACAAACGCATTGCTTTTAATAATTTCTGAACATAGCAAACCTAGATACTTGAAGAGTTCAATTACACTCGCGTTCTTGCTAACTACAATCATGAAATATCACCACTATCTTTCTGCTAGATGATGTTGATTTTTTTCTGTTGCAATCTGAATGCATGACATGAAGCAGATTGAATGCATATTGTGTGTATGAAGCACAATTTCTTACATATTACATATAGCCCTTAATATCTCTATACAACGCTCTAAAGTTGAGTGTCACTCTGAACGATATGGGAACCGTGAAGTGTGTGATTCGGTGAACGCATCATGCAACTGCATGCTTAAACGACTGCCAATAAACGGGGAATTAATCGACACATATATACACACGCGACTACAAACACGTGCAAGCACAAATGAGCATACATATGTATATGTATGAACTGTATGTTAGATAACACACTGTGAGATTGAAGTGGCAGTTGGACGGTGGATTGTGTTGCATTGCTCAGCGGTAGTTTTAATTAGTGAAATTTTCGAAGTTTCGTTGCAGGAATAGGAAATGCCGGATTGCTATCAGCAAGTAAGCTTCCACCCCTCCGGGAATTTAATTCACAAATATCGCATTAAATTTTGAGTTTTGGATCAACAAAAGGGGGGAAGAAAGATCGGTCAAAAGAAGCAGTGTTTAAAGAAATTGCACAAAAAGCAAAATCCATCACAAGCCTGAAATTTACTTGTCGGTACAGGCGACGCTTTTGGCACGAATGCATCTGAAACGTGAAAGTTCATTGCTCCTAAGACAAGTACAAATGCAACAAGTCACCTATCGTATGAAACCTTCATTATCCCAACGACTATTTCTATAAATGTGAAAATGTACAGTTGTTTAATAATGCCGTCATTTCATCACTCTTTATAGATAACTTCTCAAATTTTATCAAAGCTCTTTCTCTCCTCCAATAAAGCTTTCATGAATCAACGCATAATTTCTTACTACTTTACATCGAATTATGGTACATAATGAACCTATAGGTCCTCTTAAATTTAAAGTTTACAGAACAACGAAAAGACACCAAGTGAAATTGCTTGATTTTTTATTTTTTTTATTTTTTATTTTTTTTAATACGAATGGAATTAACTTCACAGAACGTATTTGAGAATCTGAACTCTACTGTTGAGGTTTTTAGTTCTGAACACTTTGAACTTAGCCATCATGCTAACGGATCCTATCACATGTTTTAGATTGACGATCTATTCTTTCCTTGTGAGATATCATTGATTTTTTCATATATGTACATGCTGTTCTTGAAAAGTATAGGCGGTGAGATGTAGTTTAACAATTGTCAACGAATAACGAGCAGGCATGTGCGTGAGGATGGTGATGCTTGCATTCAGTGATTTATGATGGGTAAATTTGAGTGCTTCACAAATAGTGTTGAAGTGCTCATGAGATCAGAACGACAGAGGTCAGTGATGATAACAGCGCTTCCTCGCTACTAATATACCGATGAAAACAACTCCAGAATCCCTCGAAACCGAGATTTTCTTCAATGAACACCTCGAAAAAAATTTTTTCTTGATTGGCCCATGCTTTTCGCTCAATGTGTATCGAGTCAAGAGGTCAAACGTCATACGGTCTTTGTAGCAGTTTATGTAAGCATAACAGGAAGATGGATGTTTGAATATCCCATAGAAGCCGCACTTTTTTCAGAGCACCGATGATTTCAATTCTGTTTGATGAGCAGTTTTGACATTTTATGCAAGGTTCTAAAAAAGGAAGCTTGATGAAGCTTGATGAGAAGAAATGGGAAATGCCCAACCTCTTTATATGTCACATTGTCATAGACGATTCTGAGTTGGAACGATAAGCATGTTTAAAAGTTTTCTGAGGGAAACAACCATATCTACAGGGATGGTGAGGTTCATACAATCGGAAAATATGACAGTGAAGCAGATAATGTGAGATACAATGAGAAAATAAAAAATTGAGACATCAAGAGTAAAATGAGAAGATAAATTACAAACCTTTCCGGCTCAAACCACCCCGTCTGCAATATTGCTCGAATTTTATTGCTTACGAGCCGAAAAATAAACTAGCAGCTTGAGCTGAAAGAAGAAAGAGGATAAAGCTTTGCTTACCGATCACATTAAGATAAACGGCGTAGACAGTACTTTTCGGCTCGGTGTTCACTTCACATAGATAGCAACCTGTATCCGACTTTTCGGACCTCCTATAAACAAAGTACGAGAAATTCCAACGAATGTACATCATAACCTACTGTTATAGTAATCAAATTGTCACCATAATTTGTTCAGTAGGATTTTTTTTCTTTTATAATTCATCTTTAATTCCAATTTCAAATGTTTAACAGTTTTTACAATGAAAAATGCTCTTTAAAAGATTGGTTGATACAAGATTGTTGAAAAGAAATCGTAAGGAAGGAATGCTCGGAAATGGAAAAACTAGAAAATACATAGAAAAGAGTAAGCGTCTGAAAGTTGATGTTGTTATGTATGGTAGGCATCGTTAGAAAATCCGAACGGTGTCATGGTCGTTCTCGGAAGTATGTCGGATGCTGATATCCTTCAAGAATCGTTCAAGTTCGTCTACGAAACGGTTAAAATATATTCGAAAAATAAGGCAGTGTGAGTTGATGTCAAACTTTCCCGAACAAATGCCTTTTCTTTTCATTTAATTTATCACTCTCTCGAAGTCGTGCTGCAATAACTCATATATTCGGCTTCCTTCCAAAGCTGAGAGTCTTCGTTCGTCTATTGAACTCACTAACCACCAAATCAAATTTCTCTTTTATTTTCTCAACACTCATAGTTGGCAAATGAGAGTTTTCGCAGCACCAGTTCGCACTCTTCAGCCCAACAAAGAAATTTACTGAGAGAGCAAATTCCATCGAAGTGTATGAGTGAATTAGCACCTATTTGTAATTACTCTACTTCTGTTCACCTGTTGATTTTTAAACAGAAATGTGATGCGATTAATTATATACTTTGCCGGCTGGGAAATTAAGTCAACAGATAACGCAATATGCACGCGAATAAACCTAGAGGTAACACTAGCGAAGACTGGTCAGAAATAAAGAGCTTTAAGTTTCGTTATTTACTCTTCCCACTTCGGCTGATAAGCAGACGAGTAGCCGAATGAATGTGCAAATTAGCTCTCAAAAAGGTTTCTGCCCATCAGCTAACTGAAGGAAAAACAGGCTCATAAATGCAATCATTTAAACACAGACTGTGTTCGGCTCTCCAACTCATTACTGCATTGCAAAGGCTGTCTTGCCATTACAATTGTATAATCGCGATCGCAAAACGCAGGCTGTATTTCTTTGAAGCCAATTACTCCTTCTTAATCAGATTTTGCGTAATATTGTCAAGCGATAAACAATATACCTAATTACACATATATTATTATCCTTGGAAACAGCTGTAGCATATTTTATCGCATTCATCAGAAGTTCTACTTTTGCGCTCATTTTTTTCAAGCTATACAGAAACATGATAGAATTTTGTATGTGAGCACTTCCAGTAATTCGATTACCACTGTTTACTTTCATCAACCAACAATATCAATATTTTCATTTTTCATCACACAGTGGTTACGTTTGTATTCTGAGCTATATTAAAGTTGACTGAATCATAGAACTCTAGACAGTTATATGTAAAATCGCGTACCGTTTTCTTAAAATAAAATTTAGTACATCTAATTCGAATAGCAAACGGATTTATTATTCGGGATATTTAAATTGCTAAAGAGAAGCATCAACAGTAATGACCGTACATTAAAGCTGCAATAAGATGAAAGGGTAATAATTCCATTTTTGCATTCAATGAAAGTCACGAGTGGATAAGATTGAAGTTCTCACCTGATAATAAGTACCCAATCGGCGTTGGATGATTTCACAGAAACTTGAAAGCGTGGATCACTTGTGAATGAACTCTCTCCCGCGGTTAACAACGCTTCATCACTGACTCGTGTCCATGCCACCTCAATATTTTTGCTGTGAAATCAACATCCAAATTTATTCTTTCAGCCTCATCCATTTATACACAAAATGAAAGGATTGTTTATTCCACCCCAAAACAAAAATTTTTGCTCTGCTAAGTGAGGTTAAATAGAGTCTGTTATGAAAGCAATATGTGCTGACCGCCGTTTCGATCGTAGAAGTCGTTTTACCTAAGCAAAGAGGCAGATCACCAGCTTGGATGATTTAAGGACTTGAGGCGACATTTATGGTGGTGACTTTGTTAAGTTGAAGTGCAAGCAAATAAAAAAACATTTTCATCTCAAAATAAACAAAAGGCAAAAGACACAAAAAATGACATATTCCATCTTTTACTATTTTCCTTAACAATACGCAATCATCGAAATGAAACAATCGTATCTCATATATGGGCAGAAATTTTTCATCAATTTCAACGACATTCGATTAAAAAATTTCGATTATCTGAATATGCAAAGTTTAAGTGATCTCAAAAACAAACAATGAAATACATGGCGCTTTATGAGCTGTGGAATAATACCACATTTCGAGAGTAAAAAATATCCTTTTTTGCAGCATTTTTTGGCTTAGGTGCAATTATATCGCCGGTTTCGAAAAAAAAACTCGCTTTCATGGCCATGAGCAAGTCGAGCAAGGATTTTTGCATATCTTTGATGATGTAAGTGCAGACAGGTAGGCTAGCGATAACAGGCAAAGTAACTACTGAACACCATAAGAAATAGAGGAAGCAAATAATGACTTGTGTTGGATGTTCAAATATGCAAATTTATTTAGCGCATCAACGAAGTGAGTGGCCCGATAGCTCAGACATTAATTCACTGAGCAAACAATTGGCCGGCCACTAGATGCAAATATAGGGAGAGAGGCAATGCTGGACTAACACGCGATGATTTCAACATTATATTTATTACGGATAGAAGACTTTCGATTTTCGGAGAGGTGAAAGGGAAAAATATAAGTAAAACATGCTTCAGGCATATCGTAACACATTTGTAAATTTCGTCATTGTGCAAAATTCCAAGTGAACACTTTGTTGTCGTAAGTTCGGCCCGACACCCAGACACACAGACAGACACAACGTTATTGTTGCTTGGTGGATACATTCTATCTATGTGCCAAATACTTATTTCGATGCGCTAAACATTTCAAAGTGCCTCAAACTCTTCAAAGTTGTATGATTTGCAGCGCAAAGAAGGAAGCAAGTATTACTTCTACGCAAACTTCGAATAAGTTAAATTATGATGAAAA
Organism: Baylisascaris schroederi; assembly: GCA_006503575.1. Taxonomy (NCBI): domain Eukaryota; kingdom Metazoa; phylum Nematoda; class Chromadorea; order Rhabditida; family Ascarididae; genus Baylisascaris; species Baylisascaris schroederi. The sequence continues at coordinate 1,571,888 of QEWY01004161.1, read as the reverse complement.
TAAATCTGATTTCGTTCTCAAAGACGCTTTTCGTTTTGGTTGAACATTTTGAGCTGCATTCTTAAGGCTGTATAAGGTGGTAAGATTTTGTAAACAAAGAACGCATTAATCCCTCAACGATATGCAAATACACTGCTGTTTTTGTTTACACACCTAGGAATCCAACCGCAGTTCACTTCCAAATTGCTCTATTTGGAGGTTGATGAACTTTGATATTATGCAGATTATGGCTGAACCAAGACAATAACGGTTACTCAACTTCATGCTTTTGGCTAATCGTTAAAGGTGAAAACTAGACCCACGGTCAGAGAAATGCTGCTCCTCTTTTAAATCCTCGATGTATGGAAAAAAAAATCAGGCTAACAAGCGCGTTGCGTATGCATTTGAATGCCAATCGCTTGATCAAACACTTCCACAAATTAAAAAATAAATAAATAAATAAATAAATAAAAATGGAAGCAGAGAGATTCATTTACGTCAGGGAGGGAGGGAAAGGGGGAGGGGGCCAGAAAGCCGATTGGTGAGAAGTATTTACAAAATCTTTGCCACTTTTTAATGCTGGTAATTTGTTTCAAGTTTGATGGATTGGCGTTCAGTATAGCGTAATATGTGAGTCTATCGTCTGATATACATCCACCGAGATTCGTAACTACAGCTTCAATCGTTCCCAGGATGAAACTACCGCACAGATAGACATATAATCATGAACACAGACAAGACGTCGCTATAAGGTGGTCCAATCAAAAATTGCAAAAGTGCAAAGAAATTTTTGACGGAAAAGCTGAGAGGGGTTTCTAATAAATGGATAATGTAAATGCGATTTTGAGATGAGTCTTTCATAAGATTTAGACGGATTTACTTAATTTAGCAGACATATAATCGGCAGTTTCACAAATTTGACATATAATCAAATTTACAATCCTGATCCATATCAGGTCATCATAAACAATTCACCAAAAAAACTGATTTCAGTGAGTAGAGCAAGCTGGTGGAGCAATCTACCCAGAAATTGCGGTATCCTCCTATATGACTATGCAATTGATGAGATGTGCATATCGACTATGCCTATATGACAATTACTTGAGGGTAATTTTGAAATCCGGGAAATTAATCGTTAGCGAAAAGTGTTCATATTTAAATTTTTTAGCGATTGTGGCAAACACAGAAATTGAATTGGATGCGAGTGAATGATACATGGAATGGGATGTTTGGTTGATTTACCTCAACGGTGAAAGGTAATCGCGATAATGATGAGTCGTTGCCGGGGATTAATTATAGTGAGTGCTGAGAGGAGGGAATCTATTGCCGAAATTGCACCAATTAGCCCACACAGCGCTTCGTTGTTCTTTCCTGTCCTCGCCGAAAAGCATCGTTAATTTAGCGCCGCTAAGCTCAAACTACACGCATCTAATTTGCGCAATTAGCGACAGCTATCCCACTAACACTCTAAATTTCCTCACATAAAAATTGAAAAAAAGTACGTCAAATATAAACTCATTCATGTGATTCCGTACATATACATTACATATATATATATAACCTTCTACCTTATAGTGTATAAACAGTGTTATCCCTATCAATCCTTCTCTAAGCAGCTCAAGTCTGCGAGATTATTCTATGGGCTTGTAGTAACCAAATTAGATCTCGTAAAAGGAATGAGAGAATTAACAAGGAGATTTGAAATTTTGGCTCCATTCTTTTTGCTGATCAATAAGGGACCATTTTTCATTATTAATGATTTGTCTGCTGCGCATCAGATTTAGTTTTTGGATACTAATGATTGCCTGCAATTTTGTCTTAAAGAAGTTGACTTCAACTGCTAAGACCGTAGCGAAACGTCACAGGCATCCTCACTTGACAAATGAATCCAGACTGGCCAAGAACCACCGCAGACTATGTGCCGCTGAGATCTGGTTTCATCTCCTAATTGGGAGCCGGCTGCGGCGAAGGCCTTTCCCTCCTCTGACAGGGCCGGATGAATCACCTTTTGCCAAAAGAAGATGGGGTTTTCAGACCCTTAGGACCTCGGTGAGCGGTTGTTTTTGTTTCAAAAATCGTCCGCCGAAAGAAGGTAGAGGATCCACGTGGAGACTAGAGATTTGAAAGATGTTTCATTCTGTCAAGGGACCATTCTTACATAATTAAATAAATTGCATTTTACATGTTATGTACAAGTGCAATGGATAGTAAGTTTTTGGGAATTGCGGTTCTGGCGTACCATTGCGTTGGAACATGGCCCGTTTTACGCACTCATTAAGGCTAAAGTCCAAAAGGCGATTTACATCTGATACTGTTGAGTGCAAGATTCGACACATGTGCTCTCCATTATTCAAAGATTGGCACCCATCCCAGCAAAAATATTACATGATATTTAATCACTCCTCACTCCTCTGCTGGCTTCGCTTTTGTAAACTGGAGTATTCGGTCTACCAATGGTGAAGGAAGCTAAAGAAACAAACACTTACAAGGTTGTGACTGAATTGCGGAATAATGCAATGCAGATAGGCAGGCTCATGTAGCGTCACCTGTACAATGCGATGACGCCTGAAGCGAGGGGTTTCATCATCGGTTCGTTCCATCATTAAACACTGCTTGTATTTATCCTCCATCTCTGATGCGTGGTTCCCTACAACCAAATTTCTTTGTCAGTCGCAGTTACCACATCATTCAGTCAATAATATATATTTGAATCATTTTCAATCGCATTTTACACATTTTTAATACGTTAAAAGCAAATATAATTCTAAAAACGTGAACTAACGGTAAAATAAATGCGTGTGCAAAAACCTAAACAAGCTAAATGTGTGGTATCCTCGATGCGTATTAAGATTCAGTTGAAATCTTCGGGAAGCAGCGTATTGCCAACTTCTCGAGAAGGAGCGAATTACGTAAAGGTACCTTAAAACGTTTAAATATCTATGAATTTATGAAGAAAGTGTCACATTTGAGATTGAATTCGCATGCTAGAGATCTTACTACTCGGCTTCACTACTTCAAAGTAAATAAGTGTTCATTCGTCGTGTGTAAGAAAAGCGTTTCAAACGTTGTGCACTCATTGTTAAGAAATGCACTTCAATAATCATTCATTGCCATCCTTATGGAACGAGAAATTAGGCTATTACTGACGTATATATGATTTTAAAGATAATCTTTTCTAAATGTATGTTATCAGTATGTCTCACAAGAGATCTCGTCCCTCACTAGTTGCGATTTCATTGTTTTTACGTATGAAAGAACGTTTGCTTTGTTTTACAATTTTGTTTTTCCATGTTTTACATCTTTTTTTTTCTAAATTTCTAATTGCAATCATTAGTATTATTGCTATTCGTAAACTTCCAAGGTCCTGTTTTCTTTCGTGTATATGTTCTCCTGTAGTGTCCTTTTGACGGCGTTTAGATTCTTTGGCTTATACCCCACTGGCCAATCCACTAATTATTTTCCATTTTAATAATAAAATTGTCTTTACTATAGAAGCCTATAAACGCGTTATTGCATAATTCGTATTCAAATATTCGGCATTATTTGCATCTCTCACTTTCAATATGGGGACGCATTCATAAGTCTGATGCTGAATATTCCACTCTCATATTCAAAAAATTTTTTTCGCAATGAAAGCGCTCTCAAAAAAAGTTTGTTTACGATATTTCGCTACGAGAGTACAACTTCAGGAATTGACTTCCGATAGGCTTTCGTTTGTGTTTAGTTCTTCGACCCATCTACTCAGCATTCAGAATTGAATTTGCAAAATCGACGCAACATGCATAAATTGAATCGAGTGACATTCGTTATCGCTTTCCCGAGGGTGTGCTTGCAACTTCACCATCACACTTATTAGGCCATCGATTGTATGTTTATCGAGTAATATGATACTCGAGTAGTCATTATAATGACTCCTCAGTAATGTTGCCCCTTCGTCAACGCAGTGTCACCATACTTTCACCTCTCACCGTCGAAACATCAGCTTGTCATCATTACGTGTCACGGAATAGTCCACTAGCACTTCAATAATATCGTTGAAAGGTTGCACCGGAAATGGAATGACCTACGTGGCGCGGCAAATTACGCTTGCAGTGGGCTTCTATCCTCTGCACCCTTTGTGCAATCGCTGCTCGCCTTTCGTAGTCTTTTGGCTTCAAGATTAAGTTGTCATCAAATGATAGATGGTTACTAATGGATGCTTACCCAAATTGCATGAGTTCGCCAATACAACTTCCTAAGTTTCTTTGCGTGAAATTTTTGAAAAAGCTGTCTGAATCTTTGTTCCCCAGCATTCAAATCTCATTTTTGATCTCTTACGCATTCTGCCCCAGTGTATTTTTTCTGCTCTTATAGACACAAATTTTTAGTTCGAAGAGGGAAAGGGAGGGGTGGAATCAGTGAGGAGCGATATATAAAAGAGGGATCAGCTGGAGATGGTGACCAGGTGCGGTGGAATTCGCCAGTAGCGCCACAGTTCTAGGGGTCGCCATCGGGACTCCAAAAGCAGTATTCAATTCAAGAAAAAATTATTCCATCAGACTGCCCATAGCTGAAAAAGATGAAAGTTCTGCGCATCAAGCTAACTTAGCGGCAAAGACGGAGCATTGCTGGCAGACTCGAACGATTGATGACGTCGCACTCAACAGTTGATTGGAAGCAGTCATATCAAGTAGCGATCTTTTTACTTTTACTCTCAAAACATTGAAACATTGCCTAATATTTCATTGTCTAGTTATTCATGAAGCGACTAGGTACTTTTATCTGTCAACCTTGAGCCTAAACTTGAACTTCAAGCTGTCAAAGTTGGTCAGAAAATAATATAGATGGCGTGAACTTTTAAAGCAATCGTCAATACGTAATAAATTTATGTCATAACGAATGCATTGGTCCTCTACTATTGTCATTATGACAATATAACCTTAGCTGTTCTCTACTTTGGGTTCTTTCAGGAGAAAAACGCTGTTACACATTTACAGTTCAAAAAAGAATATGAAGAGGCTCAACGGCCATAGATTTTAGCGATATTCCTTGCCAGCTTCAAATATGACGATATTTGCGGACGATTACATTAATATGAGATCAAGTTTTGTCACCTTATTCGCAGAAAGCGTTTGTGTTTTCCTAACTGCGGCCAGCAAGTGGTTGCAAATTACAGTTAATATCCGCATCCAACTTGTGAGAGGTCAACCTGACATCAATGCTGAAGATGGCAGCTAAAAGCGCAAAAGTGCGGTAATGAAGTGTGTCATTCTGCAGGTGTCTGAAGAAATACAAGGTTGCTGAGACACGTCTCATGTTTCATATTGGCTATTTGGCTTCATCTCAAGTGTCTGTCAATAATACTGCTTGTATGCAATGTACGGTTTCTGTACTCAACTTTCACCACCAGTGGAAATAGCGAACGCTGGATGAAATCATATTTGGATGCATGAATTATGCGTTACAAATTTAAAATGAAGAAGAGATCAATCCGAGATAGCAGACGGGCTATGAAATGTTGTTACGAATTTGCTTATTCGATTAAATAATGGTGATTTATCTAAAGATCCAATTTTCAGTATTATCGTTCAGTTATTCTGAAATTATTAAGTAAATCCCCCAAAAAATTTATTTAATAGGATAATTGATGCAAATTTGAGAATGTCTGAAATTTTCCCTTTGAGATGGGCAAATATCATCATTGATTTACGATTGGATGAATTATTCGCAAAAAAAAAAGAAGAAAGCAATATATGAGAAGAACAACCGATACGATAAATAGTCAATAGAATATTCACTGTGGATTCATCAAAGTCCAAAAAATGAGCAATTTAATTGGCTCATTTAAAATTGGCTCACCAAAACTTTTTAAGTAGTATCAGACCCTAGCGATAATCAATGCGCTTTTTTTGACGTTTATTGAAATAGCCCCCTTTATCGCATATCTCATAATTTGTCCATATTAGCAAATTGCTTTTATCTCTGTTAGTGAAAGACTTCCAAAATTTTTTCCCAACTGCACCATTTATCATCGTTATATTCAACTTTTTGCAATCATGGCTAGGATAAACCGAAGTGAACGCAGTAGAAGATTAGCATCCGGCGGTTCAAACATTGGTCACTGAGAGATAATTAGATTGTCGAGTATTCATTTCGCTCATTCGTTTGTTGATATCTGTCCTCTGAATCTCTGCTCCCTAAGCAGTCATACAATTCTTTTGACTTTGATTCTAATTGGACAAACTCAAATGAACGAAAGCTTATCTTACGTTCTGTGCTATTTGACGTCCTCAAAATTACTGACAACAAGTCGCTATCATTCACTAGTAAGATGTTCAGAAAAGGAAATTAAATTCATGCTCGGAGGGTGGGGTGGAGTGGGGAAGAGGCAAGGTGCAAAGGAAGGAATAGCCAGATATGAAACTTATCTCATTTAGAAACGCTGTAACTGAGAAAATCAGCCTCGATCGGAAGGTTTTTATATGTCTTAAGAGATCTAATTGACTAAGAAACTTATGGAGGTTGATAGCGCTTCCCATCTAAAATCTTGCATTAAAAAATATTAGAAAAAGTCTTGCTAAGATATCGCACAATTACTAAGCGAGTATACTGTCCTTTCTGACTCTGCTACTGAATTTGAGTAATAGCAGATATCTATTGTATCTTCAAACTTCTCATTGAGTCCCTCAAATATGAATCTTACTTGTAATTCAAGGAAATCATCATCGTCTCATAAACCTGCAGCCAACTGACTATAATGGATACCACTCACTTAATTGGAGAGATGTGAGGGTGGAGGAGGGAGATGAAGGAGGAGAGAGAGGAGCGAAGCAAGGCAGGAGAGGACTTTAAGTTAGCAAGGATAAAGAGCAATATTCAGGTCGATTCATAGCAAGCTGGATAGGGCGCTACGCGGCACTACTTGAAGTTGTCGATGATTGGCGAGTAATTGAGCACGATAATTGAGTGCATCTCGGGATTCGAGGAAGCATCTTTGTTCGTCTCGAGATGGAGCAGTCTTCTTCTCATTTCGGTATCACAAGCAATCGTTTCAAGACCCACTCAATAATCGTTCCCATGAGGGAAACACATCGACTTCTCCAAACGCACACACAAACACATACATACACACATAGATGCTGCATTCGAAGCATCGATGGGCAGCTGCCTAACGGCTTCGCCACTTAAGTTAGATAACGCGTTTGATTTGAGCGGTTCTTCCCTCGCTTTCCATCCACTAACGAATCCCATGAGCGCTTCACATCATTATTGAATCAAAGCATCACGCCTTAAGCTACTTGCTTTGAATTAAGAGTGGCTTTTTTGAAGCAGAAACAGAATTTTTCATTCTTTTTTTCTATTGAACCAAAAAATGCCCAACCATTTCAATTCACCAATAAAAAACAGCAACTCAGGGCGCGCTTATTTCCCAGTAAATGGAAGTTTAAAATAAGGCTGACGGCAACGATTTGATTTAAAGAACCAAATTTTATATGCTAAGGGGTTATTTTGTCTCTAGCAATTTTGTTTCTGAGTCAGAGCGCCAAGTGTAATAAAGAAACCAGTTTTTTTTGAAGAATTATGCTATTGGATGGTTATGCAGCAAAGAGATTTCCTAGCCTTACTCCTTTTCCCTCCCGCTCTGCCTGAATTTCATCAATCAGCGGAGTACGTTTCCTACCTAAGATGCACTTTAAAAATTTGTTTTATACCTACTACAGCCAAATATTGGCCGCGATGACGTGCTCTGTGACCAATTGATGCTACTGTTACCTATTGGACGTATGCATCCACGACGGCGGAAAGTGTCTCACTCCTATAGGTAGTATTATGGTAGTATAATGCTGCTACTGAAGTAAATTTTTATATTCGTTTTCTCAGAAGGATGCATTATTTCTCTTTCAATAACATGACAATCCTTATGACTTGTAATCAGCGAATTGGCAAAAGGAAGGCAACTACACTTGCGGAGATATTTTCAAACTTTTCACTCTCTTTACTTTTCCTCAAGACGCGCTCCTAACGTTCAATACTTCCCTCACAATGCCGCGTTCTGCATTGTTTGCAATAAACAAATTCGAGCAGCAATATTTGCTCTCTTCGTTGTTTGTATGTGATCGAACTATGTCATGCTCTGATTAACGTTTGCATACAAAACGCATCCAACGCTTAATTAGCAAAACGGAAAGTGAAATACGATTGCCGAGAATGATTTAAATCCCGTTAACTGAATACTCTTTAATGTTTTCTTTTTGTGGTTGAGAAGAGTGGGGGATAGGGTCGAATTTAATGAACAGAGAATCCCAACTCATTTAAGCAATCCATATAGTATAGGCACTTTGTGAAATCCGACTAATATGGCCAGTCTGACCGTAATTTTTTGACCACTTAACTACTCTTTAGGTTTGGTTTTAGCGCTATGTGAAATGAACGGTTTGAATTTGGAACATTAACTATCCACAGTTCGTCAAAAGAGTGAATCGAAAGAAGAAAGGTACAAAAATGTTGCAAATGGGATTCTCTCATATCTTACGGATTGACTACAATATTCACCATCAATGCACACAAATCAGTGCTCTTTAATATATTTTACGCAGATGGAGGATGAGTGAGTAAGAAACGGCCAATCAATCCAATCAAAGAAATGAATGCAGTTCTCAAGCGTATTTAAAGCAAACAAATGAAACTTTGAAATCAACAATCTCCATTTGCTATTTGGTTGTTTTTTTTTTTTTTTTTTGCAAATTGAATGAATATGTGCGCATCGTACGAGACAAATGCCAACATCGATGAGAAAATGTTCATCAAAAAGCAAAACCCATTTGCAGTATATTCAAATGCAACTTCTCATAAATGCCGATAATTTTTAGGTGCCCAATGTAAAATCAGGCGGAACGAGGAAGTGATGACCGACGATGATGAACATTTCTCTCGCAAAAGATTTTATGCTTCTCGATGGAAGGTGAAATTTGAAGTGGAGGCAGCATAATAAGCAATATCGTCGAACGAATATCGGAGAATTTCTCATATTCAATGATTGAGAGCATTCTAAATTCGTTATGGGCATAAAAAATGTGCATTTAACAATAGAGAACTGCGAATACATTAACAGCTCGATGAGGTGCAGTCGGTAAGTGCGTTAATTAAGCTGGCACGGCATGTGCTTTTTGCAAGTTATCCATCTAAACCAAGCTCTTACATAAATATTCAAATGAATGAGGAAGAGATGCTTGAAATGCGTTTATTCACGCATTCGACCAATGGGGCAAATTCTGCGCCAAAAATTCGCTTTTGTCCTCTCCCCAGTCGTCACAGAATAGTCAAATTTTGTAACATTTTTAACTGCATACAAATTCCAATACACCACTAACAAGTAACGAAGTTTGCGTTCTGAGCCATCATTACCTGTAATTTCATTTTTCAAATTGAAATAATAGAACGGACAGGCAAATAGCAGATTGAAACAGTCTTTCTAATGCATTTGCAGAACGAAGCAGCAAGCGTCCAGCAATCAAAAAAAGGAAGTGCCGTAAAAATGGACGAAAAATTCCACTAACGCTGTATGAAACATGAGTTGAGGAGCATTTCTAAATCATAAAATAAAAGCATCAAAAATTTTTGAACCATACGTGATCTTTGATCTCTCTAAGAAATCCTCTTATTTGGTTCATTTTCATTTAGATGGGTTGACAGTGGGTCAATCTTCTAGCAGACAACACCCTCTCTCAGAGATGGAACAATAGTTGAGGTGTGCTGTGCTCATTGAGTGATGTGTGTTGATGAGCACATGAATTATGGTTGGCTGCTTTAATTGGGATTGTGAGGCATTGTCGAATGGTCGATGTGATTTATGAGGGTTATGTTATATAGCGTGATGGACGGAGAGTCAGCCGACCGTTGGCCGCATCGGTCGCACTCTCGGGTGAGGCTTTTGTCTTGAACAGCCTGAGTGTACCGATCCGATTACTGACACGCGACAGGGTCCTGTTTATGCAACGTTGGTGGAACGTCGTGGAACTGTTGATACTTGAATGCAACTCGTTTAAGCCCCTAGCTCAGTGCCAGCTAGCAATACTCGTGCAAACAACAAATACTCTCACTGAATACAATAAGGCCACATTATAATGAACGACTTTTACTCGAAACTTGGGCCGTTAAAATGTTAGAAAAAATAAACAAGTGAAAAGAAGACGATGTGAAACGGGAAGAACGAGCCGAGAGTGGGAAAGATAATTACGTCGATTAAGTGGAAAGGCAATCACAGTATCGTTTAAAAAGCATAAAAACCGGTATGAAGACCGGCTGTATATAGTAAACAACTGATGGTAAATGAACACTGAGCATGATCAGACAAAATCTGTGTCTGCAAACATGGATTACTTGGAGTTTCGAAAAGTCACTGCTATCGTTCAATCTGTACCGTCCACAAAATCTGCAGTTTTTACCATCACGATCATTACAAAGAGATTATGTAAAAATGGGCAAAGAAAAGGAATAAAAAAGTTTCGTAGTATAATGTCGTAACATCACAACACTAATACACGCAAATCCACGGAAGAAGCATTTTACAAAGGCAATTCAGTAAAATGCAGGAAATTGAAATGGGAACCACAAGCATAGAACACTTAAGCGGAACAAGTTACTCGCATTCCCATTATGGACCATTAAGTCGCATTCCGCTGTTGCTATTCAAGCTTCAATGTCATTCACTTGCAAGCCAGCAGTACTGCCTCTTTCTATTTACAAATGATAACATCTTCCCACTCCTCTTCTTTAAACTTCAACTCATTCATTCTTTTTAGAATGAGCGAACACAAATATTCTTAGCAAAAAAGGTATTGAAGAGTTTCAGTACCTATGGAAAATTTGCAGCTTATAAGAGCGAGCATAATGAACATTTTGTCCCTTCTAATATTATATGCGATATATTAAACATATGGAAGATGCGAATGGCGAAAAAAATATCCTGGTTACAAATTCAATAGGAAAGCATAGTAAAAGATGGCGCTGCGTATAAAATTCGATGAGAGTTCGAAATTCCCATTTTGACCCCCCCCCCCCCCCCACCTCCCACTAGATTTTAGAATGCAAATTTTGAAATAATTTTTTACTGTTCAAGACAAATCATCATTGGCCAAGAAGCTTGTGGATGGAAACAAATGCATCCTGAGGAAGCATTTGTGAAATAACTAATATCCACCACTTTCAGCGTTATATTTTCTAGGCTACTAATTTAAACTGCCGAACAGATAGATCAACAGACAACAAACACGAATACATAAACAGGCACGGATACGACGTGCCTAAGTTGCGTTTTTGCACCAAAAAATTGCAAAAAGCGAGTGAAAAAGTATGCTATACCAGGTCAGTTTAATATTTGACTACTTCAACATCACTACACGTCGGAAGTGTTGGAATTGCATTGCAAATGGAACATTGACGATAAAAGTAAAACATATCATTGAAGGCAGTTAAAAGTTTTAAATTCTCGCATCGATGTTGTCATAGTACGATTTTTGTAATCTCTCTATAAACATACTACACTTTTACACTTCTGAGATTCTTAAATGGCTTCTAAAGGATATATCTCCATATATCCGCTTTTATGGACATAATTTGTTTCTTTCAATCAGAATTTAAAGAAATTTTCTGAAAATATCGCCTGTAGCTTGAGTTTAATGTTCTTTCCTTGACAAACGGGAAATTGCACTCATTTGAGAGGCATAATTAGGAATGAAACATTTAAAGTTCATCAAAGAAAAGGAAATGCTGTTGTTGTTGTTGAATAGGGTAATAGATGCGTACACTTCCGCCCAAATATTATCCACCTAATAAGGCAATCAATGAAAATTGCTGTACGAATTAAGAATTGCCGCAATCGAAGACAATCTAAGCAATGATCACAATGAGGTAGCATCACCTCTCATGAAAATCGAATTTATTGAGGGTGTGTTATTCGATTCATTCATTATTTGATTCAATGTTTGCATGATGTGTTTGTGATGCTCCACTCGTTCATACTCGATAGTTTAAGACTGCAGCAAGCGTCACTATTCATAGAGGTTTGACGTTTTAATTTTCTACCTTTAAGAGATTTGTGAAAACAATTTATGTGCGTTATGAATGCTTTCAACTAGAAATTATACTAATTAAGTAAATAGCGTAATGAAATAATGAGTCTATGATGCATTTTCATTCCCACTAGCCATTGCATCGAGCTGGTTAAGTTTTATGAAGTATTGCAAATTAACGTAAGTGCAATCAAGCATTAAAAGCAACAAATACGTTGACCAAAAGCGAAAGAACAACCTTATTCTGATCTACTAGTTCTTTCTTCATTTCATTTAAATCTCTTTCAGTACAAAGCTTTTAGATTATCAATGTTTTAATTTCCGATTTTGTGATACTATCGATTACTCTTAGCAGTAATCTCTTGAATTTTCTAGTGCGTCGAATGCAAAAAAAAAATTTAATTCCAGTCGTCAGCAACTGATTGCTTATCTTTTTTGCCCTCCAGAAGTTAATTCCTTTTCTATATATTATTAAATTTCTTTTAGTTATAATCCATCTTAAAAGTAATTGGTGAAGAACAACGACTATACATTCAAAGAGATCCTATGATGTTTGATAAGGGAATTGATGGAATATAATTTGAAACAAGCGTTCGATCGAGTACGCATAATTCCTTCATAATAATACGACTGCAAGAAACTTTCCCATAAAATAATGAAGAGAAAATTTTTCTGAAAACTTGTGTGGGAATGGATGGAAATGAATTTTCGATTATAGCGGCATTGAAAGCAACTTTGACCCCTTAGAAATCTTGAACAAGAGAGGAAGTGCTATTGATTTAAGCTGTTATTAATATTCCTCAGCGCGTTGAAGAAGGGAATGTGGATTCATGGTTAGGCCTGTTTGTCTACCGCACATTAATATGCGTATAATGAGAAGATTGTGAGGAACCGCAACGAAAACAGCCGATTAGCCACGGGTGTTTAGTTGACAGCCGGGGGGTGAAAGGATTCCATCCAGACGTGGATTGCTGCTGGCCTGATGAGGTGACAAATTACGCACAGTGCACGAATACACATAAAGCAATGTTGTTTTGTTTGCGATGCTGCTTCGTCGTTTAATGCTACTCCCCTCTTATGCCTTTTTTTCCTTCGAGCAATAAACAAAGAAGCGATATTCCTTCCGATTCTTTCCACGTTTCTCTATCTTTAAAAATTGTTTTTTAAAAGCATAAAAGTTCACATTATTTTACAAGAATACGAGCATATGAAGCATTGCGAACGGCAGACAGGTGATTTTAGTGAAGGATAGACGATGAGGAAGTGTTTTTGGAGTGCAAATATTCCAGAAACCAATGCGCCCTTGAGTTGGCCTCTAGGGAATGTCGAGAAAATTTTCTCGTTCATAGCGTCGTTAATGTGCTTCATATAGATTACGACCTATGTGAGCTTATCGGCAATGAAAGACGAGGAAAACAGCTTGAAGACCTAGTTCTGATCGGCAATAAGCTCTCAACGGCTTCACATTAATAATCGAAAGGGCAGCTTATTTGATTTTGGATGAGGCAAATCCAGTGAATAACGTTGTATGAAGTTGCGCTTACAACAATGAACACTGAACGATGAATATTTCTGTTACAGAGTCTATTTCTTTTCAGTAATAAGCTGGTTATCTAAATAAACATCTCGCAGAAAATGGACGGTCCCCATGAAAAACGAAGAATTCTTTAGTAATTCTTAAGAATCTCCCTTCAGTAGATAATCGAACGAAGCATAATAGACTTAATGACACACAACTTCCAATACAGTGTTGTTGTTTGTTGACAAACTTTCGAAGAATGAGATTTTCTCGAGCCGTTATTGCGACACACATATTTTTTGCAGTCGCTTAATGATGCTTTCAATGAGTGTTAAGATTATTTTTATTCTATGTCTGAATGCATGCAGAATTTCAATTTCCAACGAACTATTGAATATTAAAAGTTGGTACCCGTCAAGAAAGATATTTATTCCTCTTTGCATAATTACTGTTATTTACCTCTTTGCTTCAAGTAGGAACGATAAGAAGTGATAATAAAATAAAGCAAAAAAGTCACAATGTTCGACATCAGGGCTACTAAACGTTACCCGATCAAAGTGATAATTAACACAAAGAAGACTAGTTGTTTATTTCTTCAACGAGAAATTTGTTCAGTGTGTTGCATCCATTTCCCCATGATTTACAGACCTGTCAATGGTTGGTAGGCCTGTAAATTATGGGGAAAACTTATGGGTTTATCCTGATGCTATACATAGGGTAATTTCATTTGGTTCATCTGTAGATCGAAATTTTTGATGACGAATATTCAATTGTTCTTCAGCAGCTTCTTCTAAGTAAGAACAAAAAAGAAGAATAAATGTGCTGGAATCTTACCTTTTAAGATGGGGAACAACAAAAGGAGCCAAATGAGGCGCATCATAACCGAATCATTTGCTCAGTGCCGGCAAAGTGATGTGCCTGCTCTAAACAATATAGGCTTCCGGATAGAGGGGTTGAAAGATAATTTCCAGTTCTCAAATCCACAAACCGAAAAACATCAGGACAAAGCGGATAAAAACGCCACGATCTGAAGAGATACTGGCTGCGACTCAAATACTGCAGCCGTTCCCGGGTAGATAAGTCAGCACTTCGCTCTTTGAACAACGGTGGTAGCTAGAGCAAGCTGTGACACGCCCTCAACTCTTTTAGCCACGCCCCTTTGTATAACGAAATAATACTGCATCGCACCCGTGCATCTCGAACAAGCAAGCACCTATGAAAATGTGCTAAGCTTGTGCTTAGTCCTCGAACTATACCATGGGAGGACAATCGAAAAAATAAACGACAAATGAAAAGCAGAAAATATAGAAGCATTTTGAATAATCGAATTCCTCCACTTGGTATCATCTGTTGACATTTTGCCCTTCTTTAGCCTTTCATGCTCATGGCACTTCTTAGCGCCTTGAGCAATCCCTCTCTCCCTACCTTTTCTCATTCTTTCTGATATATTTCAGAGCATTTCATTACTTCTAGTATCATAGTACACGTTCATCAAGTGGTGGAAATTTATCGTGCACAAATGAAGAAGGGCTTTTTGTGAAGTCAAAAAAATGTGATAAATTTTCCAAAATATTATTGATTTGCAGCCGGCTATATACTAAGAATGGTCTTTAAGAAATGCATGGGGCATATTCAGAGGGGATAAGAAGTATCCTTTTAATAAGTAGCCACTTCCACTTCAATAACAAAGCTTTTGCTTGTGATGATCTTATCGCATTGCACGCCCGCACATTTGTGCAAACAAGCATGAGGAACCGGAACTCTTATATATCTGCTTGTGTCATTATTCGTTCAGTCACCGCCTTTCGTAAACGCTTCTTGCACCTTGGGACATAGCGTCTAAATGTTTGCTATCGCGCATGTCTGTCTGTTTATGTCTGTTTGTCTGTTCGATTGAGTTTTTTCTCGAAAGATTATGCCCTACACCAATTTTCAGCTTCATATATCAACTTCGAAAAGAGTTAGAGACAATTCGAGGTGCATAAAAGTTATTTGGCTATGTTTTACAATCTATTGGGTTCTCTTCATCATCAATTTAGTCACTAAAAAAATGAATTTTTAAAAGAACATTGGTACAAGTGATCGGATCGGCTAGGATGATAAGTACACGCTCATCAGATAGTGGAAATAATGATAAGTACTGATAAGTACACGTGATGATAAATACACGTCCACCAACCAATTTTGCATTTCTAGTTATCCAACTGAACAAAGAGCACTAACTAAGAGGTAACTCCATTATGAGCATCTTTCATTACTCATAGGGGATTTAAGCAAATATTTGGTGTTGCAGGCAGAACTGCAAAATCGCAGCACACATGGTGCGTTTTCCAAATTGTTAAGCATTTGTTAAGTTTATTTGAATGCAATTAAATCCTCACCTTGATAGTAACTGTCAGTGGCATAGTTTCATTACAGTTGATATGATAACACTGGCTATTGGAAAACACAGTGACATATCGCACAATACTGCATTCTTGCATTCATAGACAACTATCGATGCATATTTGCTGATAATTAGTATTTATAAATGCTGTTAAATAAAATTTGCTAAGGGTTACTAATGCAACACACTAAACAATAATAAACGCTGTAGTGTAGGTGTTTTAAAGAGAAGTTCATTGGTCGGCGATACATTTTTAAAAAGTTCTGCAAATGACCACGCTGATACAGATGAAGAGTCCAAATGCTAAGAATATCCATCGTAGCAACAAAATTTTGCGTTTCTAGTTATCCGGCTTATGTTCATGCAACGAAATTTTTTTATGAGATCGGCTCATAAACTCACAACCTATGCGTTTATTAGTCTTTCAGATCGTTTTGTATTACCATCGAATTTTATCGCTTAAATATCGGCTCGTGAACACGAACACAACTATCACATGAATATCGGAATTAACAAAATCGTCATATTTAACAATAAAAACGCATCTATTTGTATTGCTTCTTGCGCTTCACCTTTTTCCTGTTCATTTATCAACTCAAAAACGTTAATATTTACCTTTGGGTCGTTTGGATGCTTTGATTATGGCATTAGGTGTTTACTATTCAAAAAATCTGAATTTCACTTGAAACCGTAATAAACGGAGATCTTCTTCAAATGTAAACCTTAAAATTAAAGGTAATAGCTTATCGGCTAGCTGATCAGTCGCTAAGGTTGAATCCAAGTGCCGAATTGTTTGGATCAAGCATTATAACTACCAAATTTTACATCCCCACGTTTCAAAGTCTGTTCGAAAGTCTTACACAGCTATCTGAACGTATTGTATAAATATTCTTTCAAGATAATAGGTGATTACGTAAAAAACAATCCGAAAATAGTCCGCTCTGTTCATATAAAAAGAAGGAAGTTTTAGAGAAATTAAATTGAGTGGCTAAATTTTCTCATTAAAAATCCATCGCACAAATGCACAAGAAATCACGTCTTAATATTTATTCAGCAAACATATCAGCGAACGCGATATTTACATTTAAAAATAGCGAAAAAAAAACAATCGGAAGAATAATATTCGAGTGCCGATAACTACAAAAATGTTTGTGAAAGCAAGCCAAGCATTTCGTTTGCACTCTTAATCAATTTTTGTGTCAAATTAATGAAAAACAGATGCCACATGCAACGCTATTTTTAGGTCGGGGCTGGAAGTGGCTATAAAAGTTAATGTTGGATGCAGTGGGAAAGCGATGGAGGGGAGTGTTGCCTCTGATGAATTTACTATTCCACAGACAAACACTGACCGAGGCATACTTGGGATCTCTGGTCATGGATTTCGATTCTCCTCGGTCAATGCAGAATGTTGATCATGAATAACACAGTAATGGCATTCGTTGTTGTTCCCAAATAAACAAGTATATCGATGAAAAGAACAAAACTGACGCAAAGACTAATAAACGAAAGGAAAAAGCATTGACATAAACAGCGCACACGTTGCATAGAGTAACCCAAAGTGGAAAGCTTATAAATGGAGTGCAAAATGACCATCGCAAAAATATAAGCACTGAGGAAACTTAAGACATGAGTTGTGCGAGAGAGCTAACGTCAAAACGATTTAGATGCCTCATGCAACTTCCAATCACTACATACTTTCATAACATTTTTGCGAGGAGTATCCCATGGACGCACAATACCATAATGAAAATTATTAAAAAAGGATGTTCGTGGAAAATGTTAGGTGATTACATGCCGCTGATGCACTAGCCAGCCGATGTCCACTCATGTCCACACCTGGAAAGCGGGATGCCAGAAAAAACCCCGCATTTCCTGAAACAATGAATCAGGTCGAATATGCGCCTGCGATATTCCTGTAATTCCAAGTCAAAGACCTGGCAATAATCAGATTAATAAGGATCAACGCGGAGTTTAGAAAACACAACGCGAATAAAACGATTTCGGACACCTCTAAGCAATGCAATATTAGAAACGCGATAACCAAACAAAATAGAAGTGCTATATCCCAGAATAGGCCCATAAGGACGCAAGGAAAATTTTACGGTAACGTTGAAAACATTTCTACAGTTTAGCACAAAGAATGAAATCCCCAATTCTGGATGACTTGTATCAACGGAGTGTTGAATGAAAATTCAAATCAATTACAACAAAAAGTGACCACCAAGCGTGACCACCAATGAAATCAATTAAAACACGAAGTGACCGCCAAGCGCAAAGATTCACTCATGTCGGCGGTTCATCGAAAACGATAAGTTGCCATAAAATTGATCACTCTCCTAAATGATGCAGAACTTTTTTGCAAGAAGCCGGGATCAAAAGCATAACTCTTAGATGAGCAGTAAATTTTAAATTCGCTCATAACGATTCTTGTAATGCTCTATACATTGTCTCCAACATCAGTGTTCCTCTGATGCACATCGCCATTAAGAGAATGCGAAGAAGCACAGGTCATGGCCCTAATTCCTACTTGGAATGCACCATCGCATAGAAATCTTCGAACCTATTTCAACAAAGAGCCGATACCCTCCCTCCCCCCCTCCTCGTACCTCCCCAAGTTAGGTAGTGATTCTCCATGACTGAGGACGTCAGAAATCTTCACGTAATCAATACAGACAATATCCGTTTTATAATAAAAGCCATAGTTTAGTTGGTTAAATGAGGAATTAATTGAGAGCATATAGATCTGCTAGGATCGAATCTAAACTGAGTGAAAGTAAATAGACCATTTCACCTGAAATAGCCAAACAAAGCATCACTAATAATTACCTCAGAAAGCTTGCAAAGAGAGCAAGTGAAGCTGTTCGGACAGCAGTTTCTTACACAAGTGGCCAAGACATTCAAAAAAAAGGCAAAACGAACGCATATTTCCATATTGAGTGTAAGAGGGAACGTGATGAGAAAACGACACTATGCAAGAAAACGACACTCAAAGGAACGAAGGTTTCTGATGCAGTCAACTTTCTGAACATCGATTAGATGCAACCTCTAGTAAGCGGAAGTTTATAACTTAAGAAATATCTTCGCACCTTCTATACGCCAAATCCTCCTACCAATTTCTATGGAATTTCATAAAATGAGCATGGTAATCACAAGAACACCTTGTGAATGGTACCCATCCTTCAGGCTTACCGCTGTCAAGCAATAGGAAGTGTTTCTTTAACTCTAATTGTTGAAAATATTTCGATAATTGGTTAGTGATAAAAGCATTCTTCATTGGTGAACATTTAGTGATAAAATGATATACGTAACCGATGAGCTGCGGATACATTTCCTCAACAGAGAAGGAGTTGACAAATTTGTTTGGTTCAGTCCAATCGCACCTAGTTTTACCGCTTTCATCGCATCGACGAGGTTTCCTAACTTATTTTCGGCTTCAAAGCGGATGTTGCTTTGATCAGTGCTGAATTTCGACAAAAAACACCACGGATCAAGGGAAAACGTCTAAGGCCATGAAAGCGGTTTTCACACAAAATGTATAAATTTGAAGCAAAAGCGCAAGTAAAGGAGCGCATGAGATCGGTACAAGACTTCCTTTTCGCATTCCACCTACGAGATGAGGAGAATCTACATTATTGTAGAGATCCTCAAACATGTAATAACATTTAATAACTACAAAAGTTCGAGCAAACCTCTCACCGGATAGACCATTCCATTTCCTCCCTCTTAATCTCCCCTTCTTGAAAGTTAACCTCTTCTTAAGGCATCTTCAAAATGCATTTTATCTGACGTCTTTACTTTTTCTAAAACTTTTGTGGTCATTTATTCATTCGAGAAAAAACACTTAAATAATAGAGTGGATTTTTTCTACCTCATACTGCAGTCATAAACAATGGTCACATTAGTCCACAGGTTTTCATGATTTCAATCAAACTGTTGATGATTGTTTGCTAAGCAAGTCGTTGTAGGCAATCCTGAAATTTGGTTTACATTTTTATCCATTCAACACAAAATGAAGATTGGAAGCTCTAGAAAACTTGCAAAAACACATGCAAACTTTTAAGCGAAAGTGGTCATCACTCTTACAGTTTTTACTGCTTCCAGATGCCGTATTTTCCCGGAGAAAAGTTGCAGAATTTTGTGCATTTTGAATCGTCACAAGAGATGTAATGAACCGGCAAACAACTCAATAAATACTCTCATTTTTCATCACCCACCAATCAGTAAATCCTTATTTACCTTCAACAAACTGCTTATATAAATACTCCGTCCTAAACATTGAGGCTCGTTCCCCCTTCTCGTCATGAACCCTCTTCCCCTCTTCCCGTTCATTACAAAAATTTCAGAAAATAGTTAATTTTTACATGCCTGATGCACTATATACGACTATTTACGTCGCTTCTCTTTAACAAAATTTTGCGAAAAAAAAAACTCTGTTTCAATAAAGAACTCTCTCCCCAATAAAATTCATCTCTGAGGTCTTCATTCGAGATTATGCGGTATGTATTATTTTTCATCGCACAAGATTTGTAAAAGTGCACCGAAAAATAACTTATGAAGGTATTTTTTTTCCCTAAATGTGCAAAACTAGACACATTTTTTCTCTGGAATTTCCAATATTCATTAGTATTCATAAAGTTTTGATAGATTGAAAGGTAATCTGATAGACAACACAACTTTGACCACAAATTAGATCGACAAAATTCAATTGCAATGCAAAAAATCATTAATCTCCTCCTCGCACAATTCGAATGTCCCACTGTTTTGTGTCAATAATTTTCTCATTTCAAACATGAAGTAATAAGTAGAAAGTTTTGAGAAATTGCACTGTGGTGACGTCATGTCTATGTCTATGTTTACGCATGTGTATGTGCAAGGATGCAGTAAAAAAGAGGAAAATTAGGAAGTGGGGAGTTCCTTCTCCAAAAGCTATCACTTAACTATGGAACTATGTTTGGCGATAGCAGACGAGCATCGCTTTTTTTTGCACATGTTTTTGATTGGCAATGTGCCATCGTCTGATTGAGTCGCTCGTGTTGACGAGCTGACAAATAGGATTATTTCACGCAAATTTCATTGTGTAACCAGTTGAGTGCATATCAAAAGAGACCTTTTTTTGGGTTGAGATTGTAGAGGTTGTTAGATTTACAAATAAATTGCTATTGTTGTCCACTTGTCCAAATTGAGTGATCTGAAATATGTTTGATGGATTGACCGATTGATAATGATAACGGCCATATTTATCATTATACATAAATTAAGCTGCACGCTCACTTAACAGTGCTTCAAACCAGATACATAACATTCTTAAGATCAAGTATCGGATCTGCAGCAATCACTTATCGACCTTTGCATAGTGCGAATTATATATATATATATATATATAATATATATATCAGGTTCAAATAATCAACATAGCGCAGTAAATAAAAACGAGCAGTTTGGAAACAGCTACAGCGAACAACTGTGATATTGTTGGGTAACTGAGTCATTAATTGGTGAATAATGTTGGCTGAGTCGGTAACTGAGAAGGGGTAAAACGTCTGTTGCATCTACAGGATGGTTCTTCGTTTACTGGCGAAAAAGTTGAGAGAAGGCGTCAATATTTTGAATAGTGGTAAAGAACGTCACATAAGTTACGACAAAAAAAAAGTAGAAAAAAAACTATCCCAAGAAAGAACCTCTGAACCCATCTGTAAAACACAAAGATTATTCTAAGCATACCTCAGAAACTCATCCTCCAACCTTCATGCTTCGGTCTAATGACCCATTCTCTCCGATGAATCGTCACTTATGCAATAATTTTTGAACGTTTGCTGTCTATCTTCGTTAGGTACATTATGGCGAGAGTGTGTTTGTTTATGTGTATACATAAGTGTGTTTACTCGATTCCTCAAACCGTTAATTTCAACTTGCAAATCACTAAAAGATGCCTATGAAATTAATATAAATGTATGCATACGCACATGTAGAATGGTGTTATGCTAAATTTTAACTTTCAATTTTCAAAGAAATTATGCACCAATAAATGCGTTCGAAAATTTGCATTCACTTTGCAATTGATCGCTTTTTTATTTCACATCAATTGAGCCATAAAAATAAACGAATCCCTTGTGAAAACATCTTCAGTTGGGTTGCAATATTCAAAATATGAAAATATTATTGCGCATATTTTATTTTTCGTCGGTTCGTGAGTGCAGTTATACTTGATTAGAATTGCAAAAGCGCATATCTTGCAAACCCCACCAATTTGCTTTACCACTTTCTTTTCAATAACGCGTCTACATCAACTGCAAAATGTGTGCTTAGAACGCCATAAATTTTTTGCTGCAACTAATCGTTTAGACTTTATTGCATTTGAGCATTCAGGAAGTTAAATTTTACGAAAGCGCAAAATTGCTTTGGAGGGATAGGGCCATTATGAGTGAACATTGAGATAGTAGTGAGGGTGAGGGGAGAGGGAGGGGAAAGTGCTGGTAAGACGTATTTAATTCAGGGACTGACTTCTTAAGAAAGGCCTTAAGAGCGAGCTCCTCTGAGGAATAAATGCGTTTTCAGCTTTGGTGATGTTCTGATACTTAATACTTTCAACGCTGCGATCCTATCTGATCTTTGTGTGGGCCAAAAAAATCAGATAAAAGTGGTGAAATCGGCAACGGTAAAAAGGCGGTATGTTGCCAATCGTTTGGCGAGTTTTCAATTCTGAGATTTCACTAATACTTCCATGCTGCAAATTTCCTATGAAAGTTTCGGGCATCAAGCTAAAATAGCAGTTCTTTTTGAATGTAGCTCTATTCGTTTGTTGGTATTTACTGCAGTCATATATGCGAAGATTTTTGTATATTTTACCCGAAAAGCTGTGTTCGTATTTATCTTCTGATAAGGGAACTTCGATTAAGAATCAAACTTTTTCAATTGTTTTGTTGAATGCGGCTGCGAGAATGTTTTCGAATAGAACTATTAATGAAATTTTGGCGAAGTGGTCGTGTTCTATATGTTTCAACTTTGTTCCACATTTTTCCCAACTTTTTGCATTATCCTTCAAATCTCCCCTGTCCGTCGTTTCCCCACTGAATCCGAGCGGAATGTGCATATCCGGTGTCTCTACTTTCCAGTCTGGAGTTTTCGTAGTATCCGCCTTTATGGGGTGCTGGCATTTGAAAGCTGTATAAAATTTTGTACTCGGATTAATTCTGCTATCGTTTGGATGCGGCGAAAAAATGAATTGTTTACTTCAGGGTTCATAAACCTATCGGTTCCGTCAGAAGACGTGTTATTGTTTTTGTTGTTTTTTGCTTCATGCGACGCAAGCCATTTAGGGCTATTGTGTTATTCTCTTTCAAACATGTGACCAAACGGTTGAGTTGATGGCTCAAATACGAGGACGCACATTCGCCAATCTTCCAGGTTTCATCATTTGTGTGTCTTCCAGGTTTTGTACGGCATTCTTTGCATAGCACTTTGCCCTTTGTGATGTTTTGCTTATCCCAGCCTTGTTTTGATGATGATAACGCTGTGTAAACTTTAAACTTCTGTGTTGTTTTTGGCGGCATCTCATTCGGGTCGAGCATTCAAGAGTGGCGTTCTTTAAAGGCATAATTTTGCAGGGAGTTTCTGTGCATGAAACGAAGGATGGGGAGAAAGAGGAGTGCGCAAACCGTTGGAAATTTGAGTATAATTGGCCAAGTTTTAATAATGCCTGTGTCCTCCTCCCTCCTCTACCCCTCCCCACCTGTTGCCATTTCCGTCACTGTTGCATCGTGGGGGATTTCCGATTATTATCGTGTTCGGTGTTGATGCTCGTGACACTTCAAAAAAGCTTTATAGGTCCATGTTTTCGATAGAATGGCGTACATTTGCCATTTCCGCTTGTACTTCTCTTCACACATAATCAACAAATGGGTACTTTGTCAGGAAAGATGCTGGTGCTTGCTGTTGGAAGTTGCCTCAGGCGGTGTGCATTGACCGCAGGGCCGAGTTTTCGTCGATCTGGAATGTGCCGCATTTCCACTTCTGCAACCTTTCGGAAGGATGATGCGTCAGCTAACTTGCATGCACCTGTGAAGTTTTCAGCTGCGGCGATCGTTGAATTGGCGCCGAGACCAATGCAACCTTATCTTAGGCTTATGCGGGTCGACAAACCGGCAGGTTGCACATCGCTTCTTTGTAATTTCGCTTAATTTAACCTTTTTTGTTTTACTTCATTTCATTTTTCTCAGTAGAACCACAAAAGGCTATTAAGTTCAGATCGACAGAAGCTTAGATAAGCTATCGTGTTTTTCATTTAAGACTCGTGTCCTTTGGGAGGTCGGAATAATGGAGAACCTATTCGTTGACATGAATTGCAAACGAATGTGGTATGGAGTACTTAATTCATTAACCGTGATTATGGTATGGACAATTGCGAAACAGTGCACATGTGAGGGAATTCTTACTGCCCCAGTTTTTGAATATTTAGCTTCTTCGGCCTTGAGTCTCATAATGCACCTATATGAGATTTTCTAACGATTTGAAGAGCGATGTGATTTTATCAACCCATGGGTGCGATGCTGCAATCATTTCTCCAGCACTTATTATCTCTATCACATTCACGCCTGTTGCATTCGTCTGTATCATCGTCATCGGTCCTCAGTTGAGAATTCAGAAAAGCTGACTTCCGCTTTCAGTTGCCAGCCCCAAAAACACCAACAACCTCGAAAGTAGCCTTGGATCAGAGCCATGAACTTAATCTGAGATCGATTCTATTGCTGTTAATGATTCTGACGCTCGTGATTCAGTAATATTACTGCTTTTGGTCGTGAAGCTTGGAATAAGTTATTGCGATGCCGTTACATTATTTTTGACAAAACGTAGTCGTTGATAACAGTCTTCATTCTCGTCATTGGAGGTGAGCTGAAGGGAGGGCGAATACCAAATCAGGGTAGGAAGGGGTCGGCGAGTACGCAACAACGTTGCAACGATCCACGAGTTCTCGAACAGCTCAATACCTCTGTAGTTATTGAGCGACTCATTGTTTCAACGAGTCTTATCGTGTTCTAAGTTCTCATTAATCACGCTATATTTCAGGTACATGGTTGTTGTATTGGCCATGCACATGGTCAATAGCATTAGCCACGCCGCCAGGAGTGCTACCGAGTATCTATCTATTGGCACTTTTTGGGGCAGGATCATTTTTTATGCGGGCTGCGGGTTGCATAATTAATGATATCTTTGATAGGAAATATGATATGAAGGTATTCGTTGATTTTGCTTATTACTTTTTGTTGTAATTATTATAAGCTCATTATTTAATGGCTAATTGTTAATGAAATTAGAATGGAGAAAATTGGTAAGTAGATTTCAGCTTATCAATAAAAAACGACTGGTAATAGCACTGAGTATTATTGGTGATAGTAAATAGCAGTACTGGGAGACTGGTGAGTAGTAAGTGGCGCTGTAGGCAATGAAAAGTAGTGGTATTACGAGCTGCTAGTAGTGCCAACAAATAGATAAATAGTAATGGAAGCGATAGCAAGTAATCCTGGATGTGACAGTAAGCAATGCTGGCAATATGAGTAATATTTGTTGCACTAAGCAAGAAGGAGTACTGAGAATATATAGTAAATAGCAATGATGGTGATAGTAGTAGAAGCATTACTACCACTTGATTCAGTGGTAAGCAGAAATAGATAGCACTAATATTAACAAGAGGTACTCATAAGGACATTGGATAGTATGGGTAAGTACCATTCAGTACAATATTAGCGGCTGCTTGCAAGTACACCAACAATAAAGTACCTACTATCGTAAGTAGTATTAGCAGGTAAATGTTACTGTTAGATATTGCTTGGCGATATGTCACATACATTTCTTTTCAGCGACTAGCAGTAGGAATAATCCCATTTGATGCGTCGTTTCGCATTATCAATGATTAGAGCCTGGATGATATATCACCATTAAATAGAGTTATATTGGTACAACGTTGCCTTTGTTATTTCTATTTTTTTTCAGGTGGAACGTACGCGATTGAGACCTCTATGCAGTGGTGAACTAACCAATAGGGATGCAATAAAGCTATTGGGTGGACTTCTATCGGTATCGCTTCTTATTTTGCTGCAGTTAAATTGGCTTAGGTTTGTTTTTCTACTGCTAACTTATAACACCGAATTCAGCCATTAAATTCATCACATTTTAACTTGCCAAGAGGGTTGAATAGGGGACTGTGCGTTGGGGCATTTCTGAAGGAGGATCAAATTTTAGCAATGATTCATGCGGGATGGCATATACGGACAGGGGATTCGATTGATTAGCTGCATCTGAACATCCGCAAACAGTTTCTTGCTGAAATGTGGTGATAAAAGCATCCGTCAGCAGTGATGAATAACTCTGACATAATAGAGAGATGAAGATCTTTTTTTTTAAATATGGAGATGCAACGCGTTATTGAATAAGCTCAAAATTCAGTTATTTCCGGCCCGCTCACGGATCCAGGTCAGCCCCTTTATTCAAATTTCTTTGGTGAGCCGTAGTGAAAATAGCTTCTAGGATTCATCGTGGAGTCAATTCCAGGTTCTGCTTATTGCCTGCGTCATGTTGACTGCGTTTTTTTCATTGCGTTGGGTGGAGAACGAGGCATTAGAGGCAAACGTTGAATCCGCTACGGTGTGTAAGATTATGGGCAATGATAAGAACAAACCGAGCACCATCCCTGTCAATTTAAAACCCGATCAAGGCAGATATACACTTACAAACCTTCTCATCGTCAGAGGGGATTTCCATCAGTGTCATTGACGATGCTAATAAATACTCACATCGACCCACTTTGGTTGTGGGTAGTATATATTTCTAACTACGTTGCGCTCATGGGAAACAGTGACCTATCCACCTCGTAAGAGAGGAGATGGCAGAGTTTAGTCCTATCGTCGAGAACGATGTTTTGACGACGGACTGTTCAGAAAGGAGAGCCCTTTTTATATGACCACTTCCTATCGCGAGAGTTGGATCATAACGAGCTTAAAAATATTTGCTCACAAAAATTTGAATATTAAATTGAGAATATTAAACACATGAATGAATGAAGTCTGCACGTTGAAGTTTAGGAGTGTACGTTCGTAATCAAGCGGTTCATTTGGAAAACGTTATTAATTTGAGTTTTGTATATTTGCTTAATTGTATCGGAGAACGAATACGCTAGTGAATTACCATTGTTTTCTGAGTGCTTATGTAAGCGGCTGATTTGTTTGCTACGACCATAAAAGAGAACGTCTTACCTGATGCGCTTTCCCATTTTTGGGTATTTATATAACTAATTGGTGTTTTATTTGGCATAATGGCAACAATTATCGGTGCTCTTTGATATTACATTTGCAGTGTGGCAATTGGTGCGAGTTCGTTATTAATCACCGTAGCTTATCCATTCGCAAAGCGTTATACATATTGGCCGCAATTTGTTCTCGGTTGGTCTTTTTGTTTCTTTTCAATTTGTGTCCACCCCGCCTATGCATCGACTTCGAACACTTTCAAAATTATCTGTCTATTTTTTGGGCTATCTGTCTATTTGTCTGTCTGTTTTTTTCGATTCACCTGTTCGTCTGTCTGCCTGTCTTTGCACTTTCTTTTATTTGCTCATATTTTAATCATTTCACATCGTTATGTTTGTGCTATTTATTGCGCGGTGTGAAGGTTCTCAACATCTGCGAGTTCTTTGTCAATCTAAAAAGTGATTTTCTGTCTTCTGCTTGTGAAGTCTTAATTACTAATACAGAAAATATTTTCCGCTTGTGAAGCCCTGGTGTAGGTGATATCCGGACGTTTGATCCTCAGTAATTTACCTTCCGTTTATGCCATTTTAATGTTTTTTTTAAATTTTAGTAAAAACGGTCTTTACAGAGAGTGTGTGGTCCAATAGCATGCTGACAAATTTGCGGTGTATAGTGCATCAGGTGCATCAGTTCTGAGTTCGTTTCCTAGCCTTCTTAATTTCTAAAAGAGGACGCAGTCTAGCAGAAATTCTTTCTTATGTCAGAATAGGTTTATTATTGATAATGGGTAGCGAAAGAGATGATGGGTGGTGGCGCTATCAGTAAAATAGTAATATCGAGTTCGGGTCTTGAGTTTATCTTGTGCTGACTAAAAACCTTCCACTATACCTCCTCAGTCTACCATTGGTTCTGAAATCATTCCCAAGAAAAATTGGTGAATTCAGTTGATTTGAATGAGGTTCACTTTCTTCGGCTATATCTCCCATATTGGTCGCGAATGATTTAGCTATTCTTAACGTGAATACTAATTTCGGCATGTAGCATTTTATATTCGCTTTTATTTTTTACATCTTATGGCATTCTTTGCATCTCGATATTGGCAATAGAATATGATTTACTGTTCTGTAATCTGAGAAAATCAGACAGTAGTGACGGACGCCTGCCAAAGAAATATTTCTTCATTGTTTGCTTCGTTTAGTGACATTTGAAACTATTCTGTAAAGTGAAGTGATGCTATTCCAACTTTCTACACTTTTCTTGAGGGCATTCCAATATCTTCGACTAATAAAATTATATACCAGTGCATGGCATAGTTCTTTCAAATTCAACTTTGTAATGTGCTAGTTTTGATTTGAAGGAGAGGTTAAAAAGAATTGGTTTTATTTAAAATAGGGCTGTAAAGGAGAAAGTTTCTTATAGTCTCTGCCTACGGCTTCTCGTAGCTTTAACGTCAATGTAGGGAAAAGCTTTTTGGTTGTAAGAAGGTCCAACCGGGGAACTTTCTAAAAGAAGTGAGAGGAAGAGAGGGCGGAATTCCATCGACATCGTCGGCAAGAAAAAAGCCAGAGTGTTAAGTTGACTGCACCCACTACCACTCTCACTCACTCACCCCTTTGTCCTCTTTCAGCTGTATCTTCGCATGTATTTGAAGACAGGAACGATAAATTACTGCGATTAAGTTTGCACAGATGAGCCGTTGTATGAGATGCATTAGCAGACTCCAAATTGAGGTCCTTTGAATTAAGTTCATTTTTGTGTGTGGACGAGCTTGAAGGTAGTGATATCGAGTAATCGAGCCGTTGTATTAGTTGAGAAACGGATAGGGAGAAAGAGATGATCTCGCATGCCTTCGTGTGACTTGAAGTATCGAATAAAAGAGCCATCAAAGATTCGAGCCATCATCCCCCTTTATCCTTGCTGATCTGATTTGTGAACTCGAAAAGGGCACTAAAACAGTCTACTAAAGTTAACTGATTTCATTCCCTTTCCCATTTTGAATCGTCCATCCTCTAAGGTTAACATAACCGAATTATTTTATGCGGCCTTGCTGTATTATGTTCTTTCAGGCGCCACCCTCAATTGGGGTGTATTGATTGCGTGGTCGCATCTCGCGCCCAATGCTCTTAGTACTGTGATTCCACTGTTTACTGCCAACGTCTTTCACACAGTTATTTACGATACAATTTACAGCCATCAGGTATCACTCCATTAGCCTTATATTATAATCTTTGGGATCGCCCTTGTTTAGTGCTTAGCAGATGGCAATTCTCGGCATATTTGTTATTCGCATGTCATCTGCATGACATATTATGGTCGCATGATGATTTGAGGCGGTGCATAAAGAGATGTGTCTTCACCACTTCTATCATAAGGATTCTCCTGTGAGGATGAAACTGCTTTCGCAGGACTGTGGTTCGCCCAGCTGAGGAAGGTGGACTCTGCATTGCTTGTGAGGATCGCGACTCATTCGAGGGATCATCGAGATTCCTATGGCGGTTACCTCCATGCACAACTGTGCCCTTGAACCGTTTCCTCATTTGGTTAGGGCTGTTGGAAGCAGCAGCCATCGAACATCCGCAGGAACTGTCACACTCGCGTGAGTACGCGGTATATTGAAGAAAGTGCTGTTGAGCCCAGATGTTTGCAAACGCATCTTCCGTTCAACCGTTGACAGTGACATGCACTAATGCAACGCCTTTAATTGCATGCGTCCTTTAGAAGGTGTTGACCAGTTGTATATTTAGTGGCCTGAAGGATCTGAAGCAGTTGTTGATAGTTTTTTATCTCTGAGGTAAAAAGAGAAGTCGAAAATTTCTCGTAATATGAGTGTCTCATAATTAGTTGGGAATACTGAGTTGTTAAATTCTTAGAACACTAGTAGCGGTCGGTAATTTTTTCTGTTAAGGGATCACTTTGAACGCTTCACTTTTTTATATGAAAAACATCAACTTTACAAGCTGAGCACATTGATATTTCTTTGCTTAATTCCCCGTGTTGTTCTGTTTTGCTGCTGTAATGTTTTTGTTCTGTTTGATTACCTATGTGATGCACCATTTTGAATATTCTATGGGAAAAGATTTGAGCATGTCACTTGATACTCTTCTTTAATGATGCTGAAGAAAGAGTCGTCTAATCTGAATTAGGATCGTGGATGCAAATGAACGAATAAGTAAGAGATTAGATGTTATCTCTGAAGCGTATTTAAGACTCGATTTCCTTAACTTTGCTCTGTTATCCTCTTCTCGAGTTATAAATATCGAAGCCTTCGATTTCTTTGTTTTTGGATACGAAAGATTTATGATCAAGGGCGTTGTTGAATTATTCAGTTGGAAAAAGTACCGGGGACCTTTTTATACAAATATGTGCCAAGAATTTTCCCAAAATGGATGTTGATCCATGTTTTTATAAAAACACTGCTAATTATATATAGTTTCCGAGGACTCTAACAATATTGAGAACAATTGCGTATATTATTTTATATAAAGAAAGGCAAGCATAAAGACGAGAAGGGTTAGCGCACTATTGAATGATAGTGTTTTTAGTTAATATAGAATTGAAAAAGCGTTGCTTTGTGGGAAAACGGTTAAAACAGTGGGGAAAATATATTGGAGGAATTGGAACAATAGGCGCTTTTTAATTCCTGGCTGTCTAAGTGATTATTGGCCTAGTTGCTTGAAACTAATGAGCTTAATATAGCATCTCGTCAAGAAAGCAGTTGATTTTGTAAGTGAAGAATTCTCATTTTTATTCTCACCGATAAGTTTTAAGACTGAAATTTGAATTGCAAATCTGATATCCTCTACAGCTGTTCTCTTATCCCTGAAGTACTTCATTTTAAACAAAAAATCTTGAGAGATCACCTAATGTAGATCATGCTTACTAAAATCATTTATAATACTTCATGTGCGCACCAAATTGATGCTGCCAAAAGACATTTGTAAGCTCAATGGTGCGTTTTTGGCAAGAAAGCCTAGAAATTTTCGATTGTTCATGTCGTCATTATTTTATATAGAAGTGAATACTTATGTACTGTCGAAGTGAGTACTTAGGTACCGTCGAAGCCGATTCTGATCAAAGAGTAGGATTTATGCGCACATTCCTCTATTGTGAGCGCGACATTTTTATCGCTTGCCATTGAACCACACACTCCGTTGTTCCCATGGTATTGGACTTATTCTGTTGCTATATAACCTGGGAATAAACGCGAGGATGTAAAACTGAGGATCAACACAACAAAACGAGAAGCTGAACAAATTTATTCCCTGAGTTGTCCTGAGCAATCTCCCATGATCTAATTATACCAGATTATCCAGCAGGCAACTTCTTGGTTATTTTACCAGACTGTTTATTTGCATGAATGATAGGATTCTTGCGTTTAGCCTACAGTTTCAGTGATTGCGCATTGTAAATTCGAAAAAAATTTAAGATTAGATTTGAGTGGACCAAGGGTATGAGAGTGGTAGGTGAGAAGCACAGCTGTGGGAAATATCTAAGGTAAACTAAAGAGACCATGACTTAGTTTGCGCTGGAGAGTGAGATGCTATATAGAAGACTTGATGTGGGGAAGTGAGGGAGCATTTTATGAGACAAGAAATTTCACTATTTCACCAGGGAATGTGCATTGCTTCAAGATCGCTGGTCGTGATCTTACTTGACAATTTCTCAATTTTCCCTCTTTTCCTTATGCTTCTTTCTACTTGCTTTCCTGTCGCTGTGTCTTTCCAAATACATTTCTGAGCTAACGTCACATCGTTGGATGCATAGGCGGTGGTGTCGATGATGGTATTGCATGTGGGCTTTGATGTTGTTCGCGATGCATTGCATTGTCGATTTTTTGCATACTATTTTTAATTGGCATGAATTTCGACTGTGTTCATCTCTGGCTGCGCGGTAATGCTTTCTTTTCAGGTGCTGTTTCTCGCAGTATGCCTTCAGAACTACACTGTATTTTTTTCCTTACAAAAGGTTGATGTATAACTTTTGGAAGAGCTGTTCGCCGTCATTTCTTCTTCTGAATTCGGTGTTTGCATCAAATCTTTAAGCGAGGAGGCATTCCCTCAAATCATTTTCACAGAATTTTTGTAGTTCGTAATGGCAGCAGTCCCAAGTCTTGGTTTTTTCTGGAACCACAGGGAAAATCCTTAAATTTGGGTTCTCGGCAACCCATCCAACAATTCACTTGGCAGTGGTTGTTAAATGAAATTGACTCTGTAAGTATATTTATGAATCGATATGAAGTATGGCAATTGCAATCTCATGCTTGCAGCACAGCCGAAAAATCTAATCGTGAGTGGGGTGGACCCATCTGATCTTCCTGCACTTGGAATGCTATTTGCAGTCAGCAAGATGAGATCTAACACAATGAAAAAGAGGGCATAAAATTAAGGGGAAAACTCGACCGATAAGAAAATTTTTTTCACCCGATTGTCTCCCAGTCGCCTCGTTGTTGAAAGAGGTCGAAACCGAGTGCAGGTGTCGAAAGGTGTTGGCTCATCTTTACTTCGAATTCAACAAAATACTATTTGATTGCTGTAGCGACTCTTTGTTGAAATCGATTTAAATGTTCCGCATTGAGTATAGGTAGTTGAGCAGATTAGCACTTAGTTATGCCAACGATTTAAATCATTGCCGAATTTTCGAGTTTTCGTCCATTCCAGCGGTTTTCTATTTTTATTGCAATATTTTTCGTTTATACTTTATGAAATCGTTGACACTCTTTCACTTTAACATAGCATTGTTGATCGATGTAAGAATAATGCGCTGATTTACCGCATATCTACAGTAGCACACTGCTCATTAAACACGCAAATCTAAAGGCATAAAATAAGCGGACGAAATTCTTTCGAACCACACTTCTAAGCGCTACATGCTGCACAAAAATATGCACAATACTGGGTATTGTGCTTATATTTATGCTGTTGACCCGTTGACGGGACATCCAGCATTGAAATGTAATCAACATTTCGTTATTGAGGCGCTATGCTATGGGCGGTGTTAGTGTGCTGGAAAGTGAATAAGTAGTCAAAGACAGCAATTGATGAACGAAGTTTGAATTCTACTCATGTCATTATCATTGGATGGGATAAAGTAGAGCAAAAATATAAAATATAGTTGTATTACATGTGACGCACTTCATAACGGAGGACTTAACGATTGCCCAGCTGCAATTATAGTTAAAGTTATTAGTTGTAAAAAAGCTGTTATATTTTTTGCCTTGGGCAATTTGTCTATTCACAAAATTATGACATATCACTTAATGTGATAGAGTTGCGATGTTTTCTTGTGTAGAGGCGCCGAGAAAATTCTCTATGATCATTAGTGAATGTGGCTAATGCATTGTGGTGATTGTGGAACGTGATGTGACGAAACGTTTTGTGGTTGTGTGCAGGGTTGGCGTTCAACTGGGGTACGGTGCTTGGCTGGGCGGCCGTGCAAAATCACATCCATATGGGCGTCGTTGTTCCACTCTACGCGTCCGCGATTGCGTGGACACTCATCTACGATACAGCTTATGCTCATCAGGTCTCCCCCACCACCCTCAAGTATATATCTAGCTCCATACGTTCACGTCTTCTATCTACAACTCGCCCCGTGTAGTTTTTTTTTCTCTCCGATATAATGACACAATTTTTGAACTTCCCAAATTGGCTTGTTGTTTTCGAATTTAATTTTTCATCTTCCATTTACTTGGGTGGTGCTTACTCGTCCTTTGCTATCTTCAGTTCGTGTGCAGACATATCTGCTTTACTGAGTACGACCAAAACGGATGTTGGTAAGGTCTGACTTATGTTACAGTACGAGGTGAGGTGTTGACGTGAACGGCTATGGTTTACTGCACCCCACTGATCCGGTCTTTCATAATGTAGAGGTGAAAGCCGGTGATTTGCATCGAATGGAACCACGTACCTCACTTGTGTTTTTGTTTCATAGACCATATTACACCTGATTTCACATCATAGCTCTACCACAGTTTTGCACTTTGCACATACCGTTTCGTTCCATATGCAAGCGACTGTGTTGCGAGTGACTTGTTTCTTAGGCAGAAGTAATAAGCTACTGAGTGGAATAGCATCAACTTAGCGCTGTAGTTTGCTAGTTTATGATAATTTTGGAAACGTTTTGTAGATGCTTAGGTAAACATAAATGGGATGTTTGCAAGGGTAGGCGGTAAGAGAATCTACCGTGAGAACGTGTTGAGCGCCGTACAAAAGCAAAAGTCATGATGACCTCACAGGCTTTCCAAATATGAAGTCACAGCGAATTTCAGCTTCTAACGCTGTTCAAAGCTGACCAGCACTTAGTAGTGGCTTTTAACTGTTAGCTTATATGACTATATTTTAGAGCTACATTTGAAAGGAATGTGGGGATCCGGAATCTCGAATGACAAGATAAATTGGAAAGGTCTCGAGAGTTAGGACGGACATCGTAAGGAAGAATTAGGGAACGATTAGGTGTTATCGTCGAAGCCTGAAAATTTTGAAGTGATTTATTTCGATTGGGCGTTCGACGTCTATAAAACTGTAACAACATTTGAAATAGTTAATGAAACAATAGTGCGCACTCGAACGTCGCTTGAAATGCATGTTGCATGTTGAAAAGTTATTTTAATGTCAGTAATATATTATTGCACCATTTGCATGCTGAGATCTGCTATTTGATAACTACATTGCGTTTACTGGTATGTTTGTCTGCCAATTATTTGATTACCTAATTAGCTTCCAATTTGTCACGATTGTTTTTACATACCTTTCTGTCCCATTTGTATATTCAATAAGACTGCATCCTGACTGCTTGACGGATATTCAGGAATGTATCTAGTAGCATACCAGTTGAGCGGCCGTTCGCCTAATTGCTTCCTGTTTTGAAGGGCTCCCACTACAATGATATATTAGTGGCACGGCGTTGCATAATGTGTACACGCAGTCTACGTATACACGTGTTTTTAAATATGAGTGTATGCATATATAGGCACGTTTGTGTATATATGCATGTTCCTTGTCGCAAACGTCGCGAAGTGAATAAAATGGAGAAAAGAAAAAAAAAGGAGAAAAAAAGCCGTGAAGGAACGAAACGGCTATGTTTTGGAAGCTGGGCAGCAGGTGAGCTAGCCATGCACTCCTTGCTGCACGTGATGCCCATGTAGCTATGACGCCGTTTCCTCCGACCGCCAAACACTCTCCCTCCTTACCAAAGACTTGTATCTCCGTTGATTCCCAACGAATGAGCAGGCACCGTTAGCTCCAGACGATCTCCATGCATATAAGCGAGCATCGAAGCGGTTCGGGAAAGGGGGCCGCGGACAGATAAGTTATCCGTTCGAGTATCGTCGTGGGTCAAAGGACCCAAAAAAGCGCCACTCCGGAGCAATCGCTTCAAAAAGGAAGCTCTCTTGCCGGCGCCAACATGGCACCAAATAGAGGTTCGACGACCGCTTCATAGCGGCCACAGGCAACGGAGCCAACAGGCTCGCAAAGCTCCGCGTTTCCGCGCATCGGTCACTTCCAGTGATCATTTGTCCCACCTGCTTTGTATATTAGGCAGTGGATCCCCCTTCCTCCCTTTCTGTTCCTCTCCCGCCGTAAGCCTTCCCACTTTGTATCAGTCAGAGAAATTCCTTCCCCCTACAGAACCCCCTCCGTTCTCCTTCCTCCGAGCCAACCTGTTTCCCTTACAAAGTACGTCTTCTCACCTTTTTACCCTACATGCATTTGCATTTTTGCACGCAAATGTATACACACATACAGGTGCCGTACGCATGCTATATATAATATATATATATATATATATATATATATATATCAGTAGTAACTTTCACTAAACATTGTTGCATCGTATTTATTAATATTTCGACAATGATAAGTCAAGTATTTTATAACAATTTTGATATGCTAAGTACTGCTGACAGATATTACTTAGGGGCTTTATAAAAGGAAGAAAGAACAAAAATTATTTCTTCCATGATATATACTACGTAATAATTAAGAACAGCACAAAAAATAAAGGTAATAATAAATCGCACGTCACGTTTATCAAAAATGATATTTTTCACTGTCCATACCGAAATTGTAACATTAAAAGCGCACGCATATATTAGTAAAAACTGTTAGGCCATACTTCTTTTTATAAATTAAATGTCGAGGGAAAGAGATAGTGGAGTCAGAGGCTTTCAAAGATTGCGTTTGTTGTTGACCTTCAGGGAACTCGAGGATTAGTGCATTCTCGTGGGCCGCAAAACTGTGGAGTGTCGTCGTTGAAGCTGAAACTTTTCACCGCAGGAATTGTCAGATTTTGGAGACTTCTTGAGACAGGTGCTTTCAAGGATCTTGGAAACATCTCGTACATCTCTGAGACTTCCGGCGCAACTTCACCATGTACCCTTTTTGAGGCGACCATGTATAGTTCAGTGGGAGCAAAATTCTGGACCTATGCTCTGTGTTTATGCCAGTTGTACTCTTTAACTTGTCAGGGTAGTATCGGCTTTCTAGGTTGTTTGCAGAGTCTGTTTAGGCATCTGTTCATTGCTTCCTTTGATGAGAGTTATCTCTTGTTACGGTGCAAAAAGATGTATATTATTTATATGAAGTACCGCGAACTATGACCTACTTATTTTTGTTTTTAATATTTTGTTTCTGTTTTTTCAGTGTAATTTCTTTTATCTCTTTTTTTACTCCCTTTATTTCCGTTGTAACCGATATTTGAGTATTTATTCAATCGTTGGTTGTGGTGATCAACCAGTCTTAAACGGGGAAATTTTCGGCTGGCTAAGTTAGTTCCTTTTTTTAAACTGCCAATCTACCGGGAGCGAAATTGTTATTAAATTTGAGGGGCGTGATGACTAGTCGTTCATTCCATACGAAATCGAAAACAATTCACCAAAGTAAGTCTTAAATCACCGCTGAATGTACCCTCACTCGTTTGCTTGCACTTCTGCTTGAAGTTATTGCTTTTATTTTTCGTTTCTTTTGTTTTGCTCATTTTTCTAACTCACCAACTTCACACGCAGAGACTTTCTTTCTTTCATTTGATATGTAGTTATAATTTATCATCCGAAGAGATCAAATTTTGTGATCCCATCGTGCGTGGGTGGAAGAAACAGTGTTACGAATTGAAGTGAATAAGTAATGTGTTAAAATGAGTGCAGAAGCATTACAATTCTGACACCAATCTCACAGGATTATCGACTGGTGCGCCATTTTGTAATAGATATTAGTTTTTATACCGCTGAATACATCACCATATACAGCTTTCTACCATCCGAACGAAAACGAGTTGAAAAACTTGCCAGAGGAGCTGGCATATTTTGCATTTTTTTCTCCTTAGCATAGGTTTAATTAGCATAGGAGATAGGGACCTGACTGTATAGGTAATACCCGTCAAATTTCCTTAGTCTAACTTCATTGGTTATAATCCTGAAGCAGAAACCAGAGGGCAGATAGAAGCGGGTACACATATATACGTTTAAACATCACCGTGCTATAGTTTACTTCACAAATGCAAATTTAGAAGTGGCATAGGAAAGAAAATCATGAAGTGGCATATGTGTGCCGTTGTTGTTTATTCAAAGTACGCCTATAGCTGATCAAAACTTCTACCGGTGATGTCGATTTTATAAGTTCTCTGCTTCGAAACAATGTGCCTTCTTATTAAGGGCATTATCTATGCTATTTTGTAATTTAGCCCACGCACGATGGAACTTTTTAAGTGGTGTTGTTTTGAAGTGATGGTACTTAGACGCCTACTTATTTCAGGATAAAGCTGATGATATAGTGGCTGGCGTGAAATCGACAGCACTTTTATTCGGTGATGATACGAAATATTGGTTAACTGGATTTGCTGCGATAATGATCTCAGGACTTACTGTAACCGGTGCAATGCTTGATCAGACATGGCCCTATTATTGTATGCTAGGCGCAACAGCTGCTCAACTATCGTGGCAGATCGGCACATTGAAAATTGATGAGCCAGATGATTGCTGGGCAAAATTCAAGTCTAATCAGGTTTGCATTTTCTCGTTTTTCTTTGTCTTAAAAAATGGTGCTCCTGTGTTACGTCATTAGTAGTTATGAAATTTGCGAGGTATGCGAAGAGTAATGTAATTGGTTTGTTATCGTAAAGTCGCCTTTCGGATGAAGCTAGTCAGATAAAATTGCTTTCCCATCCAGTCCCCTCTCGTTGTTTTGTGACATTTGGAGGGGGAGGGGTATGTATTGGTGTTGCAGTGGTGTCTGGTTGGTTGTAAAGTCATTATCCTGATCATCCTAAAAACAAAACAAAGGTCGCAGCGTGATTGGATTTCGGAACTGTGAATGAAATTTTTTCTGCGGCAAACGTTATCGCAAAGGCCATTGTAAAGTGCGTGAAAAGTCCTGTAATTTTCTTGTTTCTTGGCTAGAAAAATTTTTTATACCTGATATTTTTCTTCCACGAAAAAGTGACAACAGGTTTTGAAGTTGTGTTGGCTAGCAGAAGAGAAAGAAAGGAAGATGAAGCGAGGGGAGGGGAACATTCAGTTCTTTTCTCTCTCTTCTTCAACTGACCCATTCATTAAAACGAACGCTGAATGGACTGCTTTATATCACACGCACAAAGTTCGAATGTCACTCAGTTTCAGTGGCTCGGTGCGATTCTCTTCACAGGCATTGTGGCGGGCAATTTATTGCGGAAGGAAAGGCAGGAAGAATGTCTAGATGAAACACTTGATGAAGAACTTCATTTGACGGTGGTATAATATTACACTAATTCACTTTCTTTGATGGTTTTACGGTACGCTTCTTTCTAGCGTTATGCACATAGTCTCGAATATTTTTTGAGTCCGCTCGGTCGACAACCTGTTCTTGATGTTGTTTTGTTATAAACTATTGGTGTATTTCTGCACGGAAACCGATGGAAAGTAATTTAGTCACCGAGCACTATGCAGTACCCTTCAAGTTTGATACTTTCTTTCATGGCATCCGTTCAACCGGTGATCTCTCATATATTTTCTAGTGAATACAAAAAGCATGGAGCGGAACGCCAACATAAGCGTTCATTACGTTTTACCGAGTCAGACTCTAGGTTGAGAAGAGGTTGTGGTTTTTTCATATCGAAGAAATGAGTGTTCATTTTTGCCAGTTTTTGAAGCGAATGAGGATGCGTTGAAATCCAGAGGGGTAAGAAAGCAACCGTCTTCGGGGCAAGAAGGCGTGTGCTTCTTGCACTTCACCTAAGCTCAGTGACGATTACTGTGATCTCCCCCCTTCAGATGTCGTTCACATCTTTGTTATTGCTACTTAAAGGATTGATTACTGTAAAGGGTGGGGTTTCGTTGTGATGAGTCGAAAGTTGTCCCTGTATGAGTGCAGTGTTGCGGAGAAATCAAGTCGGCGTGTGAAGGCGTACCGGTGGAGGAAATATAACTCGTTTACTACGATTAACAAAGTTACACAACGATGAGTAGCGAAACACACATACTGATTAGCAAGCAAGGCCTCAGCCTGTTTATATCTTCGGCTACGGCCCCGAAAGCATGAGGAAGATTATATTCCACACGGGTGGAGATATCATATCAAGATCAAACAAATAAGAGCATTATTGCATTCGGTGCAACGAGTGCATTAGCAAGTTGAATGAAAAAGCGACGAAGAAGGTGACGCATGCTGCCCCATTCAAAAATCGAAAAAACGAACGCAGATGGATTCGTTGAGATCGTCATGCGCGATATTGCGGCAGCGGCTATTCAGATCAAAGCGAATCGCTAATGGATTCGAGCTTTGCTTGCAAAGACGCAGACGATCACAGGACGATAACTTTGCTATATATTGAAATGTAAATAGCGACAGCATTCATTCACTCATTCAAGCAGCCATCCATTCGTACTCCACAGCGCCCCGTCTACCCATCCACCCGGTATGCGTTTCGACATGGTGCGTCGACTTCTCTGAACCCAGACTCCGCGAAGCGGTCGCAGGTCCATTCACTGTTCATCTGAATCGAAACACTACCCAAAAACTATATGCTGCAAGGAACTGATACTTTCGAGAAGCTCAGAACCCGTGTAAGTCCTGCGCGAGGTGCATTTTTCATTGCAAAAGCGGCAGGCCTAACCTCTTCGGCTCAACCACTTTTGGATGATGGCAATGCATTACTCCAATTCATCCCAAATTACGCTCAGCCACCCGCTGAAATCACCCGAGAAGTGTGTATTCAGCTTCGAAAGCTTGGACTTTATATTCACTTGCTTGAAACTGAAGAACAATCTGGCACCCAAACACTTACCGTAAGGCAAACATCAAGCCGGGGAAAAGTCAGTTCCCTCTGAAAACTCAGCTCAGTATGCTGCGATGACTACTAACCCACAAGGACTACTCCAAACAGCCGAAGTTGTACATCAAATGCTCACTCAAGATTTCACCGAGACCTTGAGGTTCTTTTAGCACGCCTTGAGAATCTACCGCTAATATGCAACCACCTATTAATTATGGTTTCACTTGATCGCTCAGTGCAGTTGCTAAAATTTCAAGGTGGTGCCACAGAGTTTGCTGAGTTTTGGCATTATTTGAAGCTCTTGTGGACCACGGTACCTTTATTGACTGTCGAGGACTTTTTTTTAGTCGGCAGCCAGTATAATCTGAAGGTCGTTAAACTACTTGGCCTGTTCACTGCGTGATCGTCGCACCTTCGTCGAGTCGACGAAATTCTTCCACCGTTTCAGTTCACTCGAACAACTGCTTCCTTCTGTCTTCTCTCGAACGTTCATCCTTACCCAAATCTCAAACTTGGATATTCAAACCTCTTGCATTTTATTCGATGCGTACGACGCAACGAACAACACAATCGCAATTGGACCGCACAAAAGAACAAAACATGACAACATTCCAGCAAGACGGAATAGCACATCAACACCGTTACCACAAGCATGCACACTTTTGCAGTTCATAACGCGACAAATAACTCAACTTCTATTAAGTGAAAGTCCTCATCACGACAATCTACCACCTACCAAAAGTCCTTACAGTTCGTCTGAGAAATCGAAACGCTGTACCAAACTCTCGACTGTCCCCTAATTTCCTGAATCACTGTAGCTAGGACAGGCTATAGTTTTAATTAAGGTTGCAGAAATAAAAATACGACTTACACCCTCTTAAGGGATCAGGACACTGTTGATCACCTTTCCCACCCTAACCGATACAAAACAAAA
This sequence comes from Baylisascaris schroederi, assembly GCA_006503575.1. Lineage (NCBI taxonomy): Eukaryota > Metazoa > Nematoda > Chromadorea > Rhabditida > Ascarididae > Baylisascaris > Baylisascaris schroederi. Next base: position 1,530,541 of record QEWY01004161.1, on the reverse strand, counting down.
CTCGATCTTCCATTACAGTAATAACCTACCAAGAACATGAATAAAAATAAAACGCTAATAAATACACAAATGAAAGGCCAATTCACAATAATGTAAAAAATTCACGCACTTATGGCTTGTAGCGAACAACGGGAGGAAGCCTCTTCGTCGGTTGGGAATCGGTGAACTTTAATTGATTGGTTGGTTCTTCTGCGGGTATACAGGTGAAGGTGTAGTCGTGATAATGTTTATGCACAAATAAGCACGAATACAGATGAAGGTTTGCAAGCAACAGCTTCGCAATGCAAGTTCGTCGCTTAAATGGCACAATATGACATCCAATATTTGACCTCACGCAACTCTTTCACAAAGAGAAGGGGTTTTGTTCTTTTATCTCGAGAGTCTCGAAATTCGGGTGAGAGTTTTGGCTCTCCTCGTTTATCTATTGTTCGCTATAAATGAATATCATGTCGTTCGAACTTGATAAAAGAAAATTCGAAATATCAAAAGTCTTAAACAGGCCTGATTCGCGGGCTCGTTCACTTGTGCCCCTTTTGGGTCGGTCACCGTTTTTGTCCCAAGTTTGATAGCTTGGTACTGCGGACTCGCCACCCGTCGGACCTCAAACTCGGGTAATTAGACCCTGGCATTCGAGCAAACAATGAGGCGATGTACGACACAACGGAAAAACGTGATATAGTAAATCATTGGAACCTCAAACAGGCCTAATAAAGGCTAACATCTGGAGTAGAGACATTGTAAGTCTGATGACAATTCGTAACAGAAATCGTAAGAACACTTCACAGGAAGATTAATGGCACAAATACATGCACTAAGCGCTAAATGAAGAACATGGTCGAAATGTGTAAGAGGCTGAGCTCAATGCGTCGTCACTGTCGGGCATTGAGCGAGTTGAATGAGTGATGTAAGCTTGCAAGAAGCGTGAACGGTTGAGGGCGTCATGAGTGGCGCCTCTGGTGTTATTCATGCTTGCTCACCGTGCATTAGCATTTAGCGATAGACATCTCATTCTTTGTGATTTGCTCTTCTTATGCCATTCGCATGCCTTCTTTGATTGTTTCCGGTTCCCCAGCTGCATCGATATCGTAAATAGACGTTAGGGTTTCGCGAATGTTCGCGACACGGCTGTCGCATAGCACAAAGGAACGGCTCGTTCTAAACCTATTGCACTCCATGTTTATAGGGATCCGGGGGCTGCACTTTGGCTGAAATCATTTTTTCATGATGAATCCGTTTTGAGTGACAGTACCCATTCATGAGGAGAGCGGCGTCATGTTTCAGGTATTTTCTGCTTTGTAAAAGCTGTTCAGCCGACGTGTTCCTGCCCTCTGTTTTTTTTTTGCATGCCTTAGTCACCGGAAATTCTGATTCACACTCGCATTCCTATTGCCCTTTCAATGTTCACTTCAATGAATTCTAAAACTACTATTCGATTTTCAAAAACTCCAAATTATATTCACGAATAGTCGCGAAACTACCCTTCCCGACATCGTCGAAGTATCCATATTAGCAGATGTCCTTCGAAGCCCAGCAGCAGAAGTCATCAAAGGCTAGTCTCTTATCCCCCAAAATTGTCCACTGATTAAACAAGCCCTTTGAGGTGCATATGGCGATGAAGAAGAAATGAGGAACTACCCTTCCCGACATCGTCGAAGTATCCATATTAGCAGATGTCCTTCGAAGCCCAGCAGCAGAAGTCATCAAAGGCTAGTCTCTTATCCCCCAAAATTGTCCACTGATTAAACAAGCCCTTTGAGGTGCATATGGCGATGAAGAAGAAATGAGGACGCAACTAAGAAATTAACTACGCGCATTGAGAACCACCGACCACTGGCAAGATCTGAAAGCATTTGAAACCAACTGCGAACACATACTTGGCCAACAAGCAGCTGCATAAGAGGACATAGAAACTCCATTTATTTATGTTCTGGTCGCATTCAAACTTTCGTCTGATATCCGGGTCCTGCTCGCCCAAGAAAAGCAACATAGTCCAACCTGGACAACGAAAGAGATTTGCACCGCTGTCAGAGATATCGCACAGATGAAAAAGGATGCATCCGCCTGTTTCCAACCTACCCAGGTATTCGTGCCTCAGACGGGCATCGTTTTTCCTCATCTTATTTCAACGGCGATCAAACCCCCTCCTCCCCACGACCACTATTCTCTACACCAGCAACAGTATCAGTCCCGCCACCCCCTGCTCGCTACGAAGGCCATCCAAGACGATTTCAAGAAACCCCTCGCCTGCAGTTCCACCCTCAAAGTCACACCTCGTCCCCAAGACCACTCGGCTTACACCAAAGATCACTTATTCACTGTGCCTGCAATGGGCGACATCTCCCCAATTACTGCCCCACATATTACCACTCTTGAACAAAAACGCCGACGTGTCACCGAACTCAATTTGTGCCGCAAATGTCTTCGTTCTGGTCGCCATGCTTCTGTCTGTGCTCGTAAACCCTGCCCACGCTTCAGTTGGCCTCATGGCTCAATTCTTTGCTCGCAATTTGCCTCGTCTAACGTACATACAACCACGATAGCCATAATTGCATCGGCTGAAGCCCCTCTCAGGAACACAGTTCGATGGTCGCCGCCGCATTCCAACGCAAACCTCTGTCAAACCCGTTAGTCACTTTTTGATAAGCCGATCTCAATCCCTCCGTGCTGCAAACTTACCGTTTTCAATCCACAAGATCCATCTTTCATAATGCATGTAACCGCATTCTTTGATAGTGGAGCCCGGGGCTCATATCTCGCCGAAAGAGTTCGCGAGCAACTGCACCTTTCCTCTATTGAACGCAATAAGATTACTTTCAAAGGAATTGCAGGTTTCAAAAGAACGACCCACTCGAGTGATCGAGTTCAGCTCGGTGTCTTCCTACCAAATGGCGCAATACACACTATCAACACTCATATACTCACCACAGTAACCGAAAATTTGCTTCACGCTGACATTACGGAGAACATCGCAACATGCTACTCTCCAACGACAATCCGTCCTTCTTATCTCTCTGGTAGATCGTGAACCAGATCTTTTTGTAAGATCGAACTTCCATTATATTGCAAACTCGACCTCGATCAAACAGCTGCGAAGCAGATTTCATCTCTTGACATCTCAAGCTGGTCCCGTATTGGGCGGACAAGGAAATGTCTCGGGAAAATGCTGACGTAAGCCGAGTCATGCTTGCACACTCATTGTGGTCCGGCTAGCCACAGGAGGCAATCATAAACCAGCCTCCGCTTGCCGCTATTCACAATAATTCCAACGGACTACCTTTATGACCAGTTTCTATCCTATTTCCCTTGGAACTAAATAATCCCCAGACAATAGCAGACCACCATTTCGAAGAAACTGCATCCCAAGCTGTCAGTTCGGACCAGTCTGATGAAGAAGATTCTATCCCATCTCCTCATTCTTCTGGCAGGTATCGCCACGGACCCCTTCAAAAAGTCCATCTCACCCCTCAGATGCGTCCCACTAAATCTGCGTTCTGCATCTCACTAACGACATTGCTCTTCCCACTTACTCTCGCCGCACTACGAACACAGATTTGCCCTCATAAACATTCTGCAGCTCACATCTCACCGCATGAAATTGTCGTCGACAAACTACAAGCCACTTTCCGCTTTCAAGGACGCACACCAAACTTTACCGTCTTACATTGCCATTTCCCGCATTCTTCCCTTCAAACCGTTAACGATTACATCATCGTTCCGGGGACTGTCCTCGGCTCACCGAGGAATCCAACAACACGACAAGACGATCATTTCTCCAGGAGCACGTATCAGTAACGGATTCGGAAAACCCGAAGCTACAATACCTTTTCGACGTCGACAGCCAGCAAGACGCCGTGCGTGTTCACTTCGGAATCTCTTTATCTCGCTTCTCAGACAAATGAGCGTAAGAAATCCTACCGCCGCAACGCATATTACTTGGTCGAAACTACTTCACAGCTCGATACATTGGCGACTCACTCCTAATCAGCCGTTGCTACTCATTCGAACCAAAAACAATCCACGGGGATCACCGACTAGCAGATAAGTGTTACGAGCTACTACCTATCGAAATGGACAACCAACTGCTGTTTGTAACACCGCTCGGCCATGACTTGGTTGCTCAATCAGCAGAGGTCCCCTGCCCCTGGACGCCTCTCAAAATAACATCAAAAAACGAAACGTTAGATATTCGCAGCAAAAATTGCGAAGCAATGACGGTTTTCACAGCTGCAAAATTGCCGGATGCGGAAATAGAGATGATGAACCTAGCACTCGACTACGCAGAAAACGTGGAAATGCTTGTTCGTGCAAAGAAACCGAACCATAACTACATGTCAGCCGTCGAAGAATTCCTTTGGGGAATTAGGGAAAATATTGAGGCCGGAATACGGGAACTACAGGAAGAACTGGAAGAAATAACATATAAATTTAAATGGATTACAGGAGGAGCAGTTATTATAATCCTTATCGCTATCAGCGCAATTGTGCGGTGGAAGTGCCGCGGTCGAAGAAAGCGGCTTGATTCAAAAGTGTAATCAACTTGCGAGGTCAAGCCTTTGATCGAACGCGTCGCGTAACATCCTACACTCCAATCAAGGTCCCGGACTCGACTCTTGGATGCTAAGGCTTTCGGCCAAATTAATTGTAATATTGTATATTCTACTTTGTTTTAGATGCGATTTTCTCCTTTCTTTTCGTCAGGCGGAAGTGTTGCACTCGGCGCAACGAGTGCATTAGCAAATTGAATGAAAAAGCAGCGAAGATGACGCATGCTGCCCCATTCAAAAATCGAAAAAACGAACGCAGATGGATTCGTTGAGATCGTCATGCGCGATATTGCGGCAGCGGCTATTCAGATCAAAGCGAATCGCTAATGGATTCGAGCTTTGCTTGCAAAGACGCAGACGATCACAGGACGATAACTTCGCTATACATTGAAATGTAAACAGCGACAGCATTCATCCATTCGTACTCCACAGCGCCTCGTCTACCCATCCACCCGGTGTGCGTCTCGACAAGCTTACAACCTCGTTGTACAAATGAAGATCACCACGATCATTTTGGCCACAAAACTCATTTGATCACAACACATCACTTGTTAGCGGGAGGTGCACTTTCAGAGTTGTTTTAGCGAAGTGAGCGAAAGGTAGAGAAACTAAATTCGATAAGTAATGAAATATCTAAGATCAACCCCGGGCCCAGCATGCGCCGACTTTCGCTAAACCTTGCGTTTCAGTTGCAGACGGTGTTTTGGTGAGGTCTTATAGTTAAATCACTGACCACTTTGGAAGTGAGGTTTTTGAAACTGTACGAAGTGCGGCTCCGTGCCACCAGTTCAAGTCGTTCATTGATCTAAATAAAGACATTGAAGGGAACTTATCGTAAAACAACAGGTGCTAAGCAATGCGCATCGTGTATTTTAGCTTGCGGACATGTAGCAGCTTTACGTTGTCAAACGAAGTGTTCGCCTTCTGTGGGTGGAATTTTAACTCATGATCAGTGAGAGCAATGACGATTGAAAATTGATCATGTAACCCTGTCAGTGAAGTGTCCTCGTGTAGGATCGACCATTTATTCGCTTGATACAGACCCTCCATAATTAAACGTTAAATAAGCACCATCGTTTCCCGGTTAAAGTAATGTTTTGACTGGCGTTAAGGTTTCGCTTCTGGTTTAGAGTGTCGAATCCACAACCGAAATATGAAGTGCGGTCCACTCGTGCGCCTTAATGACAAGTAGGAACTGCAGGTAGTGGCCATATTGCGGACACGGCTGCCTAGAATGTGAGCAGTATGGATAACGACATATCCATGCGGATGTTTTATCGATACATGGCATTATCAACCTAGCAATAATCTTACCTGCAATCGGCTAACAGGCCAAGGGCACAGATCGTCGCACATTTTCCTGTTGTTTTCAAGCACGCATCGACGATCACCTCCCCATTTAATACTTGCTGCCTGTATGGTCCAAGTAAGGCATATGAATGGTACTGTTATCGCAATTCTTGTATCAATTTCAGCACCTACCTTTCTCAAAAATCCCTGACGTATAAAGTTCATACAAAAAACTCAACGACAGCATAAGCACAATCGCGCAACATAACAAATCAAACAGGTATTGAAAAATCATCTCAGAGACAACAATTTTTCTGTTTGAGGCATAGTCGGGCAATCAATCCGCATAGTTGTAGAAGTGAAGCAACGCCTTCAACCACTCGTACATGACAATTACCGATCTCCTGAAATTGATCGACGTTGAGTCTAACGACTCTAAAGAATGCAGTCGTAAAAGCCCATGCCGCGACCGATGGTTACTTAGCAGTAGCTTTCGCCACCATGTTGAATAACTATCACCACCGAGCTTATGCTATTTAAAAAACGATGAGACATCAAGAACGTGCAAAAGCATTTTCGACATGCTCGTTGGATGCAAATCGGCACTAGGACCTGCGCCGATCCGAAGTTCGGAATGTCAAAAGACACTGGAAGTCGAGAGATCACAGTTTGTGCCTAATCCATGTCTTAGGCACAATCCAGTAAACTTTCTTACATCAGCACATTTTTTAAAATACCCCTCCTTGTATAAAACACCGACCGATCCAGAGCAAGTAAAAGGTCGCCATCTGCAAGATTATTGATAAATATTGCAGACAATCAGCGGTAGAATCCCATTCAATATGCCGATACCTAAGCGACCATCAAAAAGGTATTGGGGATAAGTGCCATAGATTCAAATAAAGATATGCTCATGGACATAAGCAATCAGCATCGCTTCTTCATGCAATAAACATTAAATAGGTGCCCATTTTCCAGCATAATTTCTTATCCCCCATCCTCTAAAATAAAAATCAATCTTCAACGTGATGCGATGTATATCGATTATAACCAATGCCAGCACACCAAACAATCGTGTAAAAAAGACTATAACATCTCTCCCCACATAATCAGCCTGTTATGGGAATTAGGAAGTGGCAGCCGGAAGTGAATGTTCGGTGAAGAGCCGAGATGCGGTCTTCTTCCATCTGAGATCGGATTCCATGTTAATCAATGCCCTATAGATCTCCTAAGATCATTTAAATATGTGCGTGTTTATCGCTCATCATATCACAACTGCTTTTTGCATTAAATTAGGGCTTCAATGGTAGAATCCCGCCAGTATAATGGTGTCCACTATTCTGATGCGCCAAGAATTGCTACGATGAATAAAATAAGCAATACCCGTCGAACTTTTCATGAAATATCTTTTGCACGCATTCGTAATAGTACTTCTCTTCAGCGAATGTATTAGAAAAAACAACGAGAAAAAACAAACGCGTTCTTACTTTGATATACTCCATCTTCAAGTACTCAGGTACATTGGCGGATTTGCAAACTCGGAACATATTTGAGAGTATATCTTCTGCAGAATATCCCATCTTGTAGAGATGTTGCATTATTTCGGTCGCTTCGTTTATCTTCTCTCGTACACATAATTCCAGCATCTTTTTGATCATTTCTGGATGCGGTTCGTCGCATACCTTAAAAAAACTTAACGAATTTGTGACTTCTAGAAATAAGCTCCATGTATTTTTTTCAATTTTTATGGGCATTTTAAAACTATTCCAATGAAGTGAAATATTTTTAAACTTCTGAAAACAGAACGCCTGTTCATCGCATTCCTTAGAAGGTAAATCAACTAAACCGCTCTCAAACTAAAATCCCATAAGATTATCGAAAAAAAGCTCGGGTTGTGCTCTGGTACAAGGCGCGTATTCCCGCCCCCACATACTTTGTACGATATCCATCTTTCTTCTTTCCCATTCGCTAATCATAAAAAAGACTTCGTTAACTCTTTGACAAAAATACACCATTCATAGCGACATGACCATAAAACATTCTGAAAAGAACGGAAGAACAATTGATCAACGGGTCCAAAAACAGTGTAGATTACTTTGAAGACATTATCTGCGGTGACCTGTTCGAAGCCTGCTACAGTACACTGAAGATTATTGAGTGCCTGAAATTGAAACAAGAACGCATGAAACACAAATGTGAAATTGTGAAAGGCAATATGGAAGAGAATAAACGCGGAGAAACTTGCAAGAGCATATGAAAATGGCTGGCGAATGACATATCGTTCTTGGCAAAACTTTAAGAATCTTCTCATTTAGGTTGCTTGTCTGAATTAATACCAGTCTAGCCTACAGATTGCCCGAGCATTTAAATGTGAAAATTCTTGAAGAAATACTCACATCCATACTCACTAGTATTAGTAGAGATTTTACCCATTAGTCTCGGCAGAAATTTTCCACAAACCTCGAATCACAATTAGAACATTGGTTAGTCGTTTTGTTTTCAACGGTAGTTTGGAGCGAAATTCCAAATTCTTGGTTAGAAAGCTGAAACTTAAGTCGGTAATCTCAAACAAATCAAGTTCGAGAACTCCCCTGCCTGAAGCATGCTTTCGAGACAAATTTTCGCCATCTCAGATCTATATGCAGTATGCAACTATCTTTTCTTTATTGTGTATCCTAGATTATATATCAGGGGGCCTCCCGCTCCCCCCTCGGCTTTTCAGCACCCCCTTGCCTCCATCTACCGAACTTATGATCGAGTATCCTGCCACAACGATGAAAAGAAATCATATCTTACTTGTCGCATATCTCCCTGTGCCGTAAATATAAGTGCATCAATTCCTGATTCATCATAGACGACCTGCTCATAATCACACACCTGTAGAAGGCGTGTCGCTATTTCCTCGTCTTTTAACTTTGAAAAACGCAATATCGCACAACGAGACTGGATTGGCTCTGCAAAAAACGTTGCCAATGGTGGTTAGAAAGAGGGAAAGCGCGCCAATATGTGTCTTTTGCAATTCAGCTACTACAGTTTATTGATCTACAAGCAACTTTTTAAAACTTCAATAGCTGTACTTTGCATTAAATCTTCGGCAGTTTTACTACTTCCGGTTCAATTTATCAAGGCGGTCTATTTTATGAATATCGGAACAAAAGAAAATTTGACGCGATATGCACTTTTGCATCCAACTCGCCGAACTAAACAACATGAGAACGCTAAAAAATTATAAAATCGCCAAAAATCATTTTTTTTAAATGACAAAAATATAAACATTAATGCTCCCATACTGCAACCGAGGTGACCACTCGTGCAACTTTTCCATAACAGATTTGATTTTTTGTTTCAATTGTTTGCAAAGCATACCCTCATCGTGCAAAATGGCGTCTAAAAAATCGCCAAACGCAACAAGATTTTAATTTTAATGTCTATAGCAGATAGCTTTATAGCAGTGGGTTGACCAATTTGATAGATGGTAAAGAGGACAATAAGAGTTGAAAATTGTATCTCTCAACTTTTATAATTCTAGATTCAATGGCTCTATAGCTGAAACTACTTGACAAACCGATACCTACACATAACTTTCTAGAAAATATTGCTTTAAACTTCCGTTGTAAATAGAAATTTGCAATAATACCAAAAAATTCAAAAAACCAAAGCCATAAATTTCGCTTCATCTTTAGGCAAGAGAAACCACAGATGGAAGAAACAATCCGGACAAAATTTGGCTTCGAATAATCCTACACCACCGATTATGCCCATTAAGTTTGATCATTGCGGGTTTCATGATTTTGAGTTTAAATGACTATATCGCAAAAAATATCTAATATACATTTATTCTTGGCATAATTTCCAAAAATTGCATAGAAACAGATCGAGAACAACGCTAAGTAGGCTGATATGAGGAGACTTTGTCAAATGATATAGCATAAGTAAGCAACCTATGTTGTAGCATTTTGCACGTTACGCTGTAATTGTTCTTAATAATAAACAACTATATAAAAATGGACGCCCAGAATTGTTTTAAAAATTGAACTCTTTAAGACATTTTACAGTTGATGGCCGCCAAACGGTCGTTTCACAATAGTGTCGAACTTACAATCTAGGATCGACGGTGAAGTATACAAGTGGCAGTTAACTGTGTATCCTCCAGCTAAACGGGATCGGAAACAATATTCTGCGCTTGGGTAAGATGACTGACCGATAATTTTGTCCGACTGGTTGCAGGCAAGGGCGAAACGAGTTGTCTTGCTGTAGATCTCCATCGTCCGGCGAAGTGCTTGCTGTGCACCTTCGGTCATTGAGTCCGCCTCGTCGAGAATAATAATTTTATGGCGGCCTTCCGGCAGTGAAACTCTCGTCTGTGCAAAGCTCTTGATCTTGTTGCGAACAACATCGATACCCCTGAAACTCAGATCAGCACTTCTACATATGCACACCAAACGGCCGCATCCTTCACAGTCAATGAACGATAACATTGCTTGAATTAGACATATTTGTGGGCATACCTCTCACTCGGATCACGAAATGAGATAAAACTACAAGCACTAGCGGCAACAAGTCCGGAATGCCATTTTACAGCTTCCTGCGTTTACTTTCAAATGTGCAGTAGCAAGGTTTTTTACCCTAATTTTACTAGAATAAACTTTCATATCAAACCTGACTAATATGTAAAATCCGTTGCCCAAAATCGAGTTTTCATTAGTTATGGGCGAGTTTTCGATCAGATAACAAAAAACATCTTTCATATTCTATGCTTCGAAATAGTGTTGAAAATTGTGACAATTGGCGATATTTATGTAGGCAGTGGTGATCGGCGAAAAGCAATGCTAATTACAAATAGGGGCACCAATAATTGTAAAAATCTCAAAAATCAAACGTATTTTAAGCTTCCATTTTGCAAGAGTACTTTCATTTCTTATGCAAACAGTGCAATTCCTTAGGATAATCCCAAATGCTTAAAACGAACGATCAATCATTCGTCGATGTTGTACATCAAAAAAGTTTTCCATTAATCGTCATGTATTGCTGCAAAACGAAGTGGAAACCTGTCATCGGATGCGTTAAGTTCAAGACAAGCCTCCCGAATCTGTGTACCAAGTAACTCCCTTGCCAGCGCCCATATGCTTGTTGTTTTGCCGCATCCTGGTGGACCCTGCAAATCAAACTTTCACTCACTTCTCTACAAATGAATTTCATAGTGAATATTTTTCGGATGAATAACCACTGCATCATCAACATCCATTTGGACGTGTTTGTCCCTTAACTGGTGCTTCATTCATGGAACAATAAAAAGAAAACCATTTTTTCAACAATTTTTGATGGAATTTTTTGCGACGTTTCTTTCAGAGACGGAACGAAGCAAACCGCCGTTATCCATTGTTTTCATCAAAATTTTGCAAATCAGCCCAATTTGTTTTTCACGAGTCTCTTTAGAACATCAGCAGTCGCAACATGCAATAAGGTGAGCGAGCAATGTTTCACTTCAGAAATAGGCAAATTTTACTTGATCATTGACAGCATTTATTAATTGCCCCTCCATCGACTATAAGCAATGGGGAAGGAGAACAGCAAAGAGGTGTATCAACGACTCGGATAGAGGCATTTCTCAGAGTCACCGCAAAAAAATGAACAAGCCCATACCACGGAGAGTTTCGGAATTATTCAAATATCTAACACTTCGGGTTGAATTTACTCAGATGGAAAACCACCAACTGCTTTAGGAATCTCCGCAAAAGAGATTAACTCTGTTTCCACCTGTTTGGAGATAAAGGTTTGATTGGCTAGCAAGTGTTTCTTCCCTTGAAAAATTCCAACACAGAATCAACTCACCGATATGACAATATTGGGCAAATTGCCCTGCTTTGCGAACATGCCTAATCGTTGTATGGCTGACTTATTGCCGACAACATCTTGCAACTTTTGTGGACGATATTTTTCTAACCTGAAAACATGCAAAGATGCGAAGAATTTTATGCAAAGTATACGAAAATAAAAATTCTTGCATAAATAAAAGGGGCGATGTGGCGATTCCGTACTATCTCTACTGTTTATTTCTTCTTCTCTCTGGTTGCCTCCACCTCTTGCTCTGTTCGGAACATTTTAATCTCTTATGGTGTCAATCGCCTCCAGCTACCCTCCGGTCCTTCGCCAGCTAGGTCCTTTTTAGAACGGTTGAGTGCAAAAAGAGCAAGTGTTTTGCGACTTCCCTTATGCACTTTTAAATGATGAGGTAAATAAAACCACACTGAAATGCATCCCAAGATAGAAGGCATTACTGCAGGATTCCTCAAGCACAAAATCGCCATATAAATAATTTACAGGCCAAAAGATAAGACCCTATTCGATGTCAGTGAAGAATCCCAATCACTGCCTGCCTACTTTCAGTAGTAGATCAATAACGTAAAAGTTAGAAGTAAGAACTAACTGACCATGGTATGCTCATATCGATAAGCAACGAGTTTCTATGATCAGAAGCTTCGTCCACCAAAAAACCTGAAAGAAAAAAAAAATTAAGAAAGATTCAATGCCGGCACCGCATTTTGTTCCAAATCCTTCCCTCCTCGCAAGTTCCTCCTGTGGAATTAGGTTCTCTGAGGAGGGAAGGAAGTTTCAAATTATTGCAATGGCTTGAGAAAATCAGATAAACGGTGAGGACAAAAAGTCCTTAATCGAGTCCACTTTTTTATTTGCCATATGCTTCGAGTTCTTTGAGGAAGGGGGTGGATTTCCCTTAATGTGGAAACGCAGAGTAAAAAGAAGTCGTTTCCATTGAATATTTCAATGGAAACGACTTCTTTTAACTGGAAAATTGAAACTACTAAAAAGGAAAATGCAGCATGAGGAGGCAAAAAATGATTTTTTATTGAATACCGAAAAAAAGAATATGGATGAAAATGGTTGGAAAACATTGCGAGACTGGAGAAGTTTGGGGTATGTGGCATAAGATTGCTAAATGCCTACTGAGGAGAGGAAAAAAAAGAACAGTGAAAAATGGAAAATGTTAGGAAAACATCTGCAAACGAAACAGAAACTGAAAGGCACGAAGTAAAGTTTTGAAAAATTTTCCGCCCATGTTTCTGTATTTGAACAACCTTATTTTCCAAAAACAAAAACCCATCAAGCAGTCACCTGTGTATAAGCATACAACATTAAAAGACCTCTCAAAACAGCGGCGTGTTTGTGAGGCGAATAGTAGAACGTTCAAAAAGCACTGCAACCACGAATCACACCACAATCGTAAACTTGAAACCTACGAATGAAAAGCAATAGATTCGAAACAGACATAATCTACTGCTGAAGCATTTCCTATATCGTCACATCGATGAGGCAGTATAGGAAACAGATAATATTGAATTTAAACTTGAAACCTAACGCGTTAAGTGCTGGGCGCTGATTGCTGCATAAGGAAACAACGGGCGCCGAGAAGTCAGCAATGCTCTCAAAGGGAATATCGCTAAAATTTGTCACTCTATAGATGGTTTGATTCGTTGAACCGCATTCCCTGGAACTTTTATGGTACGGAGTCGACACTTCACATCTTGTACTGACACTACACCGATCAGGATCCAAAGTTTCCTCTTGGACCTGTGATCACCATCCCCATAACCACCACCATCCTTGCTTGCAAAAGAATCGAATAAAATTAAAGAAAAAATCTCAGATAATACACATCCACAAATATACCCTCCCCCCCTTCGATTTCCAACATAAAACTTCCCGCTCTTGTCACCGTCTTCACCTCAGTTAAATCAAAGCATTTCAACTGGATTCCCTTTGGAAAATTCAAATTTTTCATAACTTTCCAGCTAAATACCTTATAAATTCAACTTCGGGGCCGTTCAAATACGTCTGCTTGTCGGACAGGTGGTCAAATTTTCGATGGTTTGGTAAGCTGGAGGTTTATTTTGCTATATTTACTTTCATTGATATGGCTCAATGCGTGTATGTAGTGGTTGCCGTGTTGATTTCTTTTCGCGCACATTATAGTGCAGTTTTGGTGTAAAATCCTTAAGGAATTTCCATTTGCTTGGTAACGTCCCCAGTGCGAGGGCCAAAAGTTTTCGTTGAATATTTGCGCATCAATACTCACTTGTTTTGTAGGCGTTGACGGTAACGTTGTAGTGTCGGCTGTTACACCCATGTTGCGTTGGGGTGTAACGGCTTGCATAAGGTTACCGTCTTCCATATACTCGGCAGATGGGTGGTACGACCTTTCCTTCGTTAAACAATGTGATCATAATTTACGACTTGCTTAAGTGTTGCATAAGTGCGCTCTAATTAATAGCTACTTTTGCGTTGATGGGCTGATGGTTTATTTCCCTGCACGAATTGGTGTGTATTCAAAATGACGAGTTGACTAACGATCGCGATATGCCTCACTTGAAGGAAACATATGATTGACCCTATAAAGCGCATATCGCGCAATATAGGCAATGTGCTTTTCGAGTCACAAATTTTTATTCACCAAAGTACATAGATTGCCCCTGTGAGTCTATCAATGTATTCTGCCTTTTAATGAAAGAAAGTTCGATTTCGTCACCCTTAAATATGGCAGCATCATGCTGATTTTTGATAACTCAGTGCAATGAGCTCTGAAATACATCCTACAGACATTTCACTTCACGATAGTTTGTGCCTATATCGCGTTGTTCATCAATATCAGCTGAAATTAATGATTCACCCAAGCATACCGTCGTTTGCTAGTGTATGAAATATGAGAATAAAATATGGCATGCGATCATGCGTTGAGCATGATTCTTGTGGAACTTTTCAATCTCTCTATGAACTTTGCTATCAAAAGCATAATGCAACAAGCTTTCTTTAGAGCTTATTGAAGTAGACGATACTTTTAGAAGCTTTATGAAAATCGATGCATGTGTAGTCGATTGGAAAATGCTTTTTATAATTTTCAACACCGTTTGTTAATGAATCATGTTTCGCTAGCTTCAGTTTTGATTAAATACCACTCTAAGTTAATACGAACATAATGATTTTTGTGCTCTTATAAACCGATGAGGTGTATTGTCTGTGGTTAGGTGTCACATTATATGTTGGCCGCATATTTTATATATGAGAAATTTTAAACGGAAAGCAGTGTACAAAGTGCTTATATACTTTTACATAAAACGGCTGTAGTAATATTAGTGTTGTTATCACGGAGACCTCAGAAAAGCCAAGATTTTCAAATTTTAGGGGAGCGGGAGGGGGGAAGAGGGGGAGGATTCCAGAATTAATTTTTTTTCGCCTATAAAGCAGAAGTGTTCGCGAATATTGCTGATATTTGAGGATGCCTAAACAAGATTCGGCAGCTCTCAGAGTCAAGTGATCTCGAATGAAGATAATCTTTCCTCGAAATTTTGAAGCTGCTGAAGGACATTTCCCTCTTGACAGTACTAACTGCTGCAGTTTTTTTTTGCGTTTAAGTTTCCCGTCCTCACGTTGCAGAACTGTTTCCGGTTTGATGTTTACAGCAATCCAAAATTTCAAACAAATCTAATCGTCACTGCTGTTGAACGCATTTCAGTGTTCATACTTGGGCAACCTGCAAGGTTACTATTGTGCTAGCTGTATATAGTAATGTTTTTATTGCCACAATGAAAAAAGGACAAATTCATTTCGACCCACACAAATTACTGAGCGGTAGACGGAAATTTGGAATTCGAAAATTCGTTTTTTCCCGTAAAACATGGCCACCGATTTCGTTGACGTCCAGTAGATGCATTATGCGATGAGCACAGTCTAATGTTTTGCAGTATTCAGGCTCAACGAAACGATATGATTGAATTGTTTTCCGGTTGGTTGACGATCAGATTGCGTGCCGAATTGCTTTGTTTTCTCCTCTCGTTGGCGAATACGGTTATCGGCTCCGAGAATATCTTCTTGGGCGCTAATATTGTCTACGCCGTTAATTGTGGTAATTGCGTTAATTCTTTATAGTTTGTTGTTTTTATATGATGGAATAGTGGAATTATTAGGTGGATTGACTAAAGTTTCGAATTGTGCACTTTTATAAGATCAAAAGAGCAGCAATATTGAAGCGTTTCAGCGCAAGATGGGCAAAGTTTCTTGGGTAGAACGTGTGCAGAAAATCGCGTTGAAAGGTCCTTATTTGTGATCTTGAAGAGCTTCTTTTTCTTCTGATAAAATGCTATGCAGCGACATATTTAGCAGAGGTCGTCCATTTGAAGAGACCGTTTTGGGGAAGCGAAAGAATTTCGAGGACTAGCCCATTTAGAATTCTCACATAACTGACTTCTTCATCCTTTTGCTTCCCAAAGAAAAAATTGCCGTTTTCACCTTTCTTCGGGAATTACATGTTTCGTAAATCGTCGCATCTTTCCCTGATTTTTACAACAATAGGACGTCAGCGGGTACTTCTCTATCTGTTTTTTGCTTCCAGAAAACTCTCTTTTGGAAGCATTTCTTACAATATTAATTTAGAATTGTCAGGTCATTCGCAAAGTTTGTGGGGGTATGTTCTAAAATTTCTTGGATTCAAATATGTCAATTTCAGAAAATTCAAAATCGTGACATTTAACTACCACCTTAGCAGGGATGAGGTGTTTAGGAAACTTCGCAGCATTGAAACACATCTTATGCCTCGGAGTATCCGAAGATGCGCACTTTTGGTTGGATTATACGATTATACGTTGGCCGCTGAGTTGCTTCTTACCTTAAGAACAATGCAGAGTCGAAGATTCAGCTGTTCAAAGTTAGTAGTTTTGGAGGCATTAAGTGTAGAAAATGTCCTCATGAAGTTTGTCGATGACTTGCCAACTTTAGAGATAGATATCCTGTGCCTTCTGCATCGTTGCTGTGCATTGTATCTCTAGGAGTGAAGTATTGCTAAGAATTTTTTGGTATATCACATGGCGGTTCTAAGACTGAAGTTTTAGACGAAACTGAAATCCATACTCTATGAAGAAGACAAATCCGAAATCTACGTAGTTATTTCTTAGCATAAGAAGTAATCCTTCAGGTGCGCACCCACTATCGTTCTGCTATCAGTTAAAGTTTATTCTATATTCGTATTGTAAAATATTTTCTAGCCATTAATTACTTCCTATGATGGAATTTCACATTGGCAGTGATTAATGATTATAGGAGGACAGGCGCATACTGATATTAATGGTGTTGAATATATTGCCGATCCATTACGAAGTGGTGTAGCATCAGACTATGGCAGCAGATTAAACGTCCTCCGTGTCGATCCCCATGATGCTATCCTTTACCAAACCGAAAGGTATCGATCGGTCTTTCCAGAAGTTTTGAGGTGTTTGCCATCGTTGAGATGAGATGAGGCAGAAACGCTCAATTATCTCCGTTTCCAACTTCTATTTGAGCATAAATTCACAGCGGTCATGAGCATGAAAAGTCATACCACGAATAGTAGTACTTTAAAATGTGACGTTGTGATATTTCAACTGACATATTTTCAGTCGAATATACCATATTATCGATAGCTAAATGTGTGCGAATATTTGCAGCTAGTATGTTTATAGACGTTTAGAATATAATTTGATGTTTATATATGCAATAAGAATTGAAATATTCTCATTTTTGCGCCATTGAAAATAATTTTTCAGAGGTTATTAGTGGGACTGAGCGATGATAATATATTATTGGTGTTTACGCGCGGAAAATTAAAAAAAAAAGAAGCAGAAAATGCCAAAATACTTTAGTGTTTTTTCAGATATGACACTGCAGACTTTTCTTATGAGATTCCAACTCCATTGGAAGATGGAGAATATACACTCGTTATGAAGTTTTGTGAAGTCTACTTTCAGTCTGCTGAACAAAAGGTTTTCGCATATATTTTTCTTATTTCTTTCATTTAATTCGATAAAAGACTTGTGTAAAGTGCATTGTGGTGAGGTGGAATAGGTGTATATATGTGTATGTGGAGCTTGCTGAAGTTATAAAGCTTTGTTGGTATAATATGTTTTTGTACCTTAAGTCCTGTGGGCTAATCGCTTGGATCAACTTCTGGTTGGTCCACGAATTTTGGAAGAAGAAGTGATCTGTCTCGAAAGTGTCTAAAAATTCGTTTTTGTTTTACAACTAGTCGGTCATTGATACGCAAAAAAACGAATCTCTTATAGGGGATTTGAACGAATGGTGTTTACGAGAGTGATTTGAACGCTTTGATTAAGTAATAAAAGCATTATCAAATGCTTTATTATTTGTTGCTCGCTTATAGTATTGGTTAATCCGATGGGCGGGATTAAGAAAGCGCATATCCTTCTATTGCGCTTAGTTAGGGTTGTTATGTAGCATGTACCTTGTGGTTAATAGCTAACCGTTCAGGATTACTTCTCATATATTTAAAATTTGTTGAAGCGGTTGAAATCGGTTGTTGAAAACATTTTGAAAAATTAAATTTTATCTTTCATGTCGTATGTTTTATATCTGCTGGAAAATCGGAATATTGCTGCTGCGAAAAGGATATTAATCTAAAAATTTTGATTTCGCGGCGATTTTGGATTTTTTGGTTTTTTTCATTACAGTAACTTACAGAGTAGCAGTTGTTGTGTGCAGCTGACTCAGTGACGCATTTCAAGGAACTGTCTTTTTTTTTGTGGGGGGCGGGGGGGAGGGGATTTGTGATAGGTCTTCTCATTTTGAGTTAGGAGTTTGTATTTTTGATGAACTCTAAAAATTGTTTCTCTCGAAATGACGCGTAACTTTAAATGGTTTTCACTTTTTTCAAAGCATTTTCCATCCTTCTGGTCAAAATTCCAAATATTTTTTCATCAAGCTTCGCACTTTTGGTTTATCAAGGTTAATGGATCTGTTCATTTAGGTTTTCAGGGATAATGACTCCTGCATTCTCACTTGGAAGTCCTGAAGGCAATCTCAATAGTTTTGATTGGAATTGTAAAGCTGCATTGTACTCATCTCGATAGATTAGTCAGTAAATAAACGACTCAAACAACCAACTTCATCTTTGCTTCTCAGTCTACCTTGAGATTTGTAGAAACGATTCTCGGAACTCGCAATTGAACTCATTTTTTTATTAATTGCTGGACATCGCTTTTGAATATTGTAACGTTGAATGAAGTGCTTAAAACTTGTTTCATGATAGTTTATATGCAGGAGTGAATGGGCATTGTCGTTGTTGATGTTAAGTGCTGTTCACTGTGTCCGCTAATATCGAAAAATTGAAAATTTGGGCCCTTCAGTTATTATGAAATATTAAGAAGTTTCCTGTCAAGTTATTAATTTCAGGTTTTTGATGTTCTTTTAAACGGAGAGACCATCATATCGGAGTTAGATATTTGGAAGGAGGCCGGTGGAATCGGTGTAGCCCACGATGAAGTCTTTAGTTTTTATGTAATTTTGTTTGCTTCACTCTTTCTTTTTCTTGCACACTTTATCAGTATTGTATTTATAACTCTTTTTTCTATATTCAATTATTTCCAAAATAAGACAACGCTGCTGACATTTTATTTCTTCAAGAAATCATAAAATGTTCTCACCGAATCACTGAAAATTAAAATTTGATGCAAGCTTTCCAGAGGGAAAGCATTTCGAAGATCGGTAATATATTACACAAAAGTTGATAACCAGACACACGTTATTAGGACATTAGTTACTGCTTTCTATGGCGCGTATTTTTGGACCTTTATTGTTTGTACCACAATGCGTTCGTGAAATACATCCCACCTGCGGCTTTAATCTGCACAAATTGATGTTTTTTAAATAGATTTCTGTTGATATCGTTGAAAGTAAGGTGCTATTGAAAAAAAAGGACGTATAAGCGTGCCTCCTAACGTCCAAGACTTTTTCACATTCATCCATCATATTATTTGCACTTTATATATGAAATGCTGAAATTTTCAGGTAAAAGGTGGATCACTGGTTCTTAGTGGTGAACAGTTGGATGCATCCGGTGAATTGCGGCTTACCTTTGCAAAGGTTTCCCTTTGTTGTTGTTGTTTTTAATTCTTTTTCCTTAAATCATTTCGTTGCATCGTTGATTTGTTAGATGTAGAGATGAGAAAACGACTGACGAGTTCAATACTATCTTTATTCATAGCACAAACGAATTATCTTGTTAAATATTTTAAATTGAAAAGGTTTTTCTCATTGAAATTATAACGAAATAAAGCTTTTGCACAACATTTCTCGCTGTGTTAACGCAAGTACATATGGTTACTCTACCTTACCCGAAAGTAATGCTCCTTCACCCTCCATTCCCCTCCCCATTTCCGCTTTCCATCCTCCCACATTCTTTGGCTTGTGGTTATCTTATGATAGATGTTTGAGTACCTCGTGAATCCTTGATTTATGTTGGCAGTATTTTACGCATCGCTGTTAGCTGAAGCATCCGACTGTCATTTACGGGTCCTAAGCTTGACACTTATCTCTTCCTCGATCTTGCCTCGGAGAGTGGGTGTTTTTTTGGTATCTGAATCAGTGTCTCCGAATGGCTGTTTTTCAGAATTAGGAATCGCAAATGTTTCCGTTGAATAAGTAATTTATTCTATGTATAAAATGCTAAAGAATTGATAAAGACGTTACAGAGTTATTAGAACTGCATTTTATTATCAACATTGCTTCACAAGTTGAGAGCAGTGCACTTATTATAAGAACTGATAAGGCTTGGGTCGTCTACGTTGAAATTCTCAATGCAATATCCCAAAGTAATGACATACTGATATTTAGCTGCTCGAATCTAAACAGTAGGTATCGGCAAGCTTGCTCGTCATGATTTTGTCGATGAAGTTAGAGAACGATGGCATTTATTTCAAGAATTGCTGCATTTATAAGGGAAGCAGTCGTCACTTATCGAGATATATTTGAGCACTAACAACACTAAGAGTGATGTTCATTCCTGTTATTGCTTGTAAGTGAATAATTTTAGGGTCCCTATGACAATCCGAAAATCAACGCTTTTTATGTTTATCGAGGACCGAAGAGTGTATGTGAATTTTTTATTTTTGTTTTTATTCTCTAACTTCATGATAAGGGAATCACTTTTCTTGTCGAATTTGGTCTCCAGATGAGAACAAGCTTGCTATAATGAAAAAACTACTGAAAAGCCTATGTGACTTTTTTCCGGGATCGAATGAAACTATAAATGATTCGTGGAAAATTTTCTCAACGCTCGTATTATATCCCAAAGGTTTTTTATTTCGATGAAAACGTTCGAATCACCTGTGAAGTTTCAGCTTGAAGTCACAGCTCGTTCCTCGTTCCTAATGCCTCAATCCACCCATTTATTTCTAATTAACTTCAGTATTCACCGATCCTCACAAAAGCACTTCAAAGTATCAAAAATAAAGCTTTTATGCAATACAAATTTCTCAATTGATCCATATTTTGAGGTATCACCTCCACTTATTAAATAATTGGTAATTTGTAAGCTTAGAAAATCACCTTCAGATTTGAATATTTGCTACGTGCAGTGTGAACGCTGTTTGAACATCCTGCTGATTACCGCCTTCTGGAATTAGGTGAACTTAGCTTGGATTAAGGACCCAACTTGTTACTTGAGAGCCCCGTTATTTAAATGAACGATGCGGCTAGCTTGTTGCGCAGTTTTAGGTTTACTTTACTTCGCCAAGCACCATATTGTATCGCACCGCATTTTTCTTTAAAACTTCTATTGCTGTATACCGTGCTATATCCGGTTTATTCAACCTAGTGAGGTATCCGTATTGTACCAGCTACCTTGCAAAATCGTACATTTACTGGACGCTGCACATGTTAGATAAAGAACTCTCCCACAATTTTCATAAACAGTAGTGCACGTGGAGAGATTCTGATGTGAATTTTATCCGCCTTTAATGGTTACTTCGATTCATGTACTGGATATTTTATAGGATATTCCGCCGCTGATGGATATGACACCTGAAGTTGAAGAGGAACCCGAAGAGGCGCAGGAATACATTAAACCAGCCGATAGTCTTCGTTATGCAGAAGGACCGGCGGTTGAGGATCCATATGCGGATCAAGATAGCAGCCACATGTTTATTCCGTTTCTAGTGGCATTCGCATGTTTCTTTCCAATCCTTTTCTGCCTTTGCAAACTGTGATGTTACATTTCCTGGTCATAGACGGTGATCAACAGTCTCGTCTTAAGTCTTTTATTCGATCGATATTCGACGGACAGAAAGCTTTTCGAAAATTTTTAAAGAATTTTTGGGGGAGGGATTTTTGATTCCGTTGAATCTTCGCTACTTCAGACATTTGCTTAGATGCATACTCATTAATTTTGAATTTCCGATTCCTTTTGAATTCGTTTTAGGCAAATGATTATAGATAAGTAAATCGTTGCTAATCAAACACGAAAGTCCCTTCCATTGTAGAGGTAGGACGCAACGAGAAATTTCCGGTTTTCGAGGAAGTGAATCGCATTCGTACGGAAACAGACACCAGTAAGTTCAAACGTTTTGCGAACGGGAATTAGAAAGGATGACATTCCAAAAATGTTGGAAAATATAATCAGAAAACGCGAAATTCACTACCATCTTTTTTCTTAGCCAGGTTATCGGGTCATGAAGGCTGCTCGTTAACGAGTCACTGAAATAAAGCTATTACTAGATACTTTCAGTTTGAAGGGTATGGTCTGATGTCTGACGGCTTTTCAGTTAATGGGTTACCAATTCTGACAAGAATAGTAACAAGTCGCGGAATTTTCGAGAAATTAGAAAGGAGCATGCACATTGCTAGTGCTGATATTTATACATAGTCTTTCTGCGGTCTCCGTTACTTCCAAACTAAAGGGTGGATGAGGACGGTTTCCGATGCCTTTCTCTCGTGATAGGAGATACCGTCGATTGTCGATGACGAGCTTTGGTGTTGCATCTTTTTGATCTCTGCTTAACCGATCTCCCGTTGCTGAGTTGCCCAACTTGCATCTGGCTTACAATTGGTCCTTATGCGGGAGAACGCGTATTTCAATGTGATTTTCTGATTCATTCCGTTTTCTTCGCAGCTTATCAAACCTTTTATACCATCTCAGAGTAATAGTTGTTTGTTGTTTATTGTTTCTCTAAATGGTCGCTGATGAAGCATAAAATATTTGAAGGGTACAGTTAGCAATCTCTATTTCTTTGTTCTCTTCCATTTGCGCGTTTTCTGTTTCGTGCATAGTCGTTTTGAGAGTTTCCTTTCGCATTTTATTGTTTTGTTTCTATCCATGAAATGGCGTTCTGTTATTGTGAGTATAAAGACCTCTTTCACTTCATCGTCTTTTTGTTTCAAATTTAGGTAATCGGATCACCGGTGCACTGTTTCATTCGATATTTAGGGGATCTTATTGCTTATGACTGCGTAAAAATAGAATAAGATTTTCATTTAAATCGCACATTCGTTAAATAGTACCAATCAGATCTGGTAGTGGTTTAGAAGGTGTAAACGTTTAGAGAGTAAAGTCTAGCGGAAAAAGCTGTTTTCTCGTTTTCACACACATGCCACCGTCTTTAAAAAGAATATCACTGCGTAGAGCAACTCACCGCGGACTAGATCGCATCTTGCTCCACCATTAGCTGCATATTTACTTCCGGTGATTATATGCACTTCCAACTGTACATATCTGCCGTCACATATTATATATCACTGTTTGACGTAATGCATCCTCGTTTATAGATGCTTCTAGCGACTATTGCTCTTTAGATTTCAGCACTTACACAAGCACTTGAGTTAAAAACGGAGAAGAAATTTGACTGGTCTTGCCGTTTTTCGAAGCTGTTTAAATGCTATTTCCTGTCTAATTATTACGATGGCGCTACGCAGGTGTATGGAAGAAGAAAATTTTCACATTCCGTCCAATCCAAAATGAGTGACTATCTTTTAGATTCCTCCATATAACTTTCTAATTTGCACGAACTTTTAATGCTTCAGAAAACGTTTATCAGCAAATGAAACTGCTATTTAGGAGTGGAGAACTGTGCCCATAGTATGCCTATAACGGATTTCGTCATTGTTCCGAAGGAATTGAATTATACTAGTTCTTCGGAATATGAAACAATGATGATGTAATGTCCTTCTCTTCAGTGGTGGCATGTGTCAAGCTGCGGATGCTGGTGGTACGTGGAGGGAGAAGTCAACTCTACCGTAAGGCTCGGAAATAGTACGACTTGCGAAGTGGTTTGCACCACAGGAAACGGAGCACGCCTGTTGTGACGCAAGCCATCTCATACGAAAGCACCTCACATTCCGGACCGGTTTTGTGGAGCCGTAAGTGATCCTTCAACTGCTTGAGCGGAATGAAAACCGAGTTAGGGAAGATGCAGTAGGTGAATTAGGTGAATTTGAGTGAAGTTCGGGAAAACCGGTTGTGAGGTTGAAGACTATAGGTAAAGCATCATCTAAGCAAACCGCACGCATTGTGCAGTGGCCTCAAAACCACCCCGAAATGGCTACTGCAAAAATAAAAGTGCCAATTGCATGAAGCTTATGCCGACTTTCCTCTTGTTGTCGACTTTTGTAGCCGATATATTACTTCAACAAAAGTTGCGAGGTTCCGAGATGTTTAAAAGTGTTCCAAATTTTTCAAATTCAACTTGTCCGCAAGTGAATAGAGTGCTTATGATTAAGCCCTGGCCATGGACCGAAAGAAGGCTGGCATCGTGAGCCGCCATCCCGACATATTTCAAGGCGCAGCGGCCCGTTGTGCTCTGGATGGGGCATACGACAGTTGCGCCTTTGTGGAGTGGGCACACAATTTGATAGCCGGAAAACTTTTAGATGAGTTGTTGAAGCATTAAACATATTGTTAAAAGATTCTCAGAGTTCATGTGCAGAAGTCTAAGCGCTGAACACTCATTCGCACCCATTATGCAACGACGCAAAACGGTGCACGTCTGCAAGCACTTTTCATTTTCGAAATGCACCTCCTAAAATGCTGTTAAGTGAAATGTACAACTTTAAGTGGGTATAGCGAGATGCAATTGCAAATACACCGGAAGCCATTGAAAGAGTTTTACGCATTATCGTTGTCATATGAAGCTTCACCATAACAAGATTTATTTATCAGCAAAAATAGATATAAACAACTGAAAAAAAATACCCGCATGAAACGTTTTCTGCATTGGGCATCTTTACAAACTATAAAAAAGGGAAGCAATTTGAGAGGAACTACAACGACGAAAGACACGAGGAGATTGTACAAGGTAGGAAGCTCGCTGCCATGGAAGGGAAGAAGTGAAGGTCGAGGGAATTTCTTGCTGTTATGCTCCTTCCTCCTTTCCTGAGACGGCGCAAAAAGTGCTCAGTTTGCAGCTGGGTTGTTTTGAAACATTCGAATACACAAGTGCGTTTACTTCTTAAGTGGTTGCCAATATTTTCCACTTTCTGTGTTCTCAAGTTATGCCCACCTGAAGTTCGTGTTAGCCCTTCACTCCTCTTTCTCTTCCCCCTTTCCATCACTGAATGCAAACCCAGGCAACACGCTTCAGAGCATTCAGCTTATATACAACAAATCGAACGGGTACTGCAGCTCGTTCGCACATAGGCAAACTGTTCGAGCCAACATTATTGCTGACAATACATTCATTAGTGAGCGGTTCTAATTGGCTCATACAAAAGATTCATCCGTCCGGCTTCTCCAGAAAGTCGCTAAGATCGTGAAATAACCGGAGCTAGATCTTTTAAGAAACTTGAGAATATAGATATCTTTGTGAACCCTGTATCTCGGGAATACTGCCATCGGACTTTGATCTCCATCTAGAAATTTAAACTTCACTTTCGTTTGTTTGTGCGCATGTACGCTAATCAGTGGGGAATTTGGTTAGAAATCTGCAGTCCTGCCTCTCTTACTTCACCAATTTCGAAATTCTTTTTGATAATGTTGATCTTATACCATCAGCTAGGACGATCTATACGATTCGATCGATCGGAGCAGTTGGTATTTTCACTTGTGACCGCTAACCTTTGTTCATCGTTTACACAATAGTCAGAATGTTGGTCGTTAAAGTTGTCGATCATTGGCATTCACTATCAAGTAGTTGAATGACCCACTGACCAAAAATGGACCAGCGGGATCGCATTGACTAATTGAATTTCAGCCAACAACCAGAAAGCCTTACTGTAGCCTTGAGCAAATGTAAACGCAATTGGACTCAAACGCGAGACTGGCGAATGTGGATGTCCACTAGTGAACGTCTTAGGAGAACTATAAAGCATAACCAAGCAAATATGGCCTCAAGTGCTGTGGGATCGGTAAGGTCGCCACTTTGGCAGGACACATCGGTATTAGTAGACGACGAATACGAAGGCGACATTGTTGTTGCAGGCTGGCAGGGCAGCTAAAACTGGTTAGCGATTAGCACTAATATATCACATTTTGGGTAATAAACGGTCATGTTATAAAGATATGAGTTTGCATGTGTTTTCTGTCGAGCAACTAGCTCGTCAATCAGGAGAACTACGGTGATCAAATCTGGTAGATTACATCCGATGTGACGTTAGAAGTTCATTTTGCTTTTTTAGGTGTCTTAATATTGGCAGCTGGCTACTAATAATATGTGCCATATAATGGGTTAAATATATCTACAAGTAATGGGTGCTTAAAGACAGTGTGAAATCCGCATATGTAAATTTTTCACAATCGGTTGTTCGCCACGGAAATCATTTATGAGCACTATTTCATTGTTGTGCAACCGATATGTTTAATCGATTAAAATGCGGAAACACACTGTGACAATCTGGGCACATTGATTTATTGGGAATCTCCCGGCAATATGCCAACAAAAATTAGTTGATCTTGCCTATCTCATATTTCTCTATTCACGTTCTGATTCGTAGACCGTTGTATATTATGTATATAAATGCATGTAATTTTTACATCAGATTACGTGAAGCCATCAGAGAGTTTCGTTGATGCAAAATCGACCAAACAAGTTATGCTTCGATCATATATGAAAAGACCGATGATTCTAGTCAACGAAGCAGAAGAATAAGATCACTGCATAACTTCCATTCTTGGATACATAAGTGCCTAAGCGTTTTGCGTTAATAAAACAGAGCCTACCAGTTTGAAATTGTCTGTTCACCCTAATGGCTCTCTGCCATAGGAAAGAGTAGAGAATGACGAATCGCCACACAAAATAATAAATAAATGAGCGAGTAACATACCTTGCCTTATTGATGAGTAATTTTTTAAGTGATTCCACTATCGATAATCGATCGATTGCAATGCGTTCGTATTCCGCGCCCATGTCGAGTATTACATCGAATACATCCGGTTGTAGGATGTAAATTTCATGCAATTTGAATAATTGCCCACGAGCATCTCTTAATGGTGATCGAATTATCACTTCGGCACCATATGCGAGCAGCAAATGTACCACCCTTTTGTCCACCTGTACAATATACCTCAATGTAAAAATTTTAAAATCATATTCTTCGGCTAAAATAAATAACGAGAGCGCTTTCCTGAGGTCGAGGAAATTTCACGACCTTTGGCCGAATATGCTTAAACGTAAGAGCAATAGGCCGATTAAGGGAAGAATAGTAGACATGCCTGAAATATATCTCCATACGTATGCACGCCCGCGTGCATTTTTTCTTAAGTATATTTTAATGGTTTCTTTTGCGAAATAAAAAATTATTAATATATATCAGCGATAAAGCGCCAAGGTAGTTTACAATGCCATCAAAAAAAATGCGTCGCGTGTAAGCTAATGCAGACTAAAGTCACCAAATTCTCTTCTTATGACGTTACTGTCCATTGCTTTGGGTGAGAAAATGTGGTTTTTCTTAATTCTGTCGTCGTTAAGCATCCTTCGTGGGTGTTCCAAAAGCTGATTTTCATAAAAAACAGAGAAGTATAAAGGCTATGAATGGAGAAGTGTGTTTGATGACGAAGAACTATTGAGCAATAAATCCACTAAGAAATGAACAGGGTTAGGTTTATTCACTCTTCGAAGATCCTTCCGTTTCGGTTCATAAAAACGGGTAAATGAAATTCATTTTCTCCTGTAAGCATTTCATTTATAGTTTTGATATTTTTGCGATGTAAATGTTTTGGTGATTGAGACGAAATATTCAAATGAGTGGAAGAGGTGGAACGAACTTTATAGCAAAAAAGAAACATCCTTCGCCCAGTTACCTTAGAGATTTTTTGTTCACTGAATCATTAATTCCCTGCAACGGAAGATTTATTGCACGACGTTGCGTTCGGTTTGCGCATTTCGAAAGAATGGAAGTTGCTCATCATCGGAATGGAAGGAATTTATTTGCAAGGACATTTGAAGAGAAATAGGAGTAATAATGCAATATGATCTATAAGAGCGATAGATGAGTACCCCCTAACGAGTGTTTTGATTTTGATTCTTTTCTCGCCGTCCATATGAACAAGGATTTATTCAATAGAATTGCAGCTTTTTATTAATTGTGGCATTGGTACAACATGCACTTTAGAGCCGTATAAGCTTTTACTCCTTAGTCAATATTTATGTGTAAATAAAGACGAAAATGAATAAAGTCAATCTTTTTCCATATTTCTGACTACTGGAAAATTGTATCTCCTTAACTTATAAATTCGTCGTTTTCAATAAAACACATCGCCTTCTAGGAAAAAACTTACTTTCTCGTGGGACTTGAAATACTCAACGAATGGTGTCGGAAGCACATCGCCTTCTGGGAAAGTATGTCGTAAATTCACATCGGCACCGAATTCGAGTAGAAGACGCATTATTTCATACTAAAAAAATGTTTTTATTTTAGAAGTTTTTAGACTTTCTCATTGACGTTTATGGAACCATCAAAAATACGCTAGCTAGCACCATAAGGCTATCTATCATGTTGCTATTCTCAGTGTAAAGATTCAACTGTGATGTGGCTAGCGTTCGCATTTCACTTCCACTTGTGGCATCAAACTGATTTGTCAATGTTTATCCAGATAGAAATAATTTCAACTGATCAGCTCAAAGCATAAAAATCTTATGGTAATAAAAGTTTTTATCCCTTCCCTTCCCTTGCCTCCAATGAAAAATTCTTGTTTTCAGATATGTGAACTTGGTAAATTTGGAAGGGAATAAGAAAGACGTCAACGGTAAACAAGCCTGATTTTTAAGAATAGAGCAGGCGGCAATATGCAGCGAAGAACCGATGTAGGTATGCACAACGTTTGGTTTCGCACCTGCATCCAGAAGAAGACGCACTAGCTTCGGATCATCTTTGAGGACAGCTAGATCGAGTACAGATGGCTTATCATAACCATATGGTTGGTTAACATGCGCTCCATGCTGAATACAGCATACCTTAATGCCATGGCTTCAGCTATTCTAATATTGCTTCATCCTGACCACCTGTCCACCTGACGAGCCGTCTATTCGCTAAGGTTCGGCGCGGACCTGTCGAGTTTCATATTCGACTTTTTAGCGATCGAGGTTTGCGGCAGTGGTGTTCAGGTAGCAGTCCTTGTGCCCCTATAGCCACGGTTTGCCTTTCCGCACTTAGCCGGGATGATCACCGAGGATCAGACACGCAGCCGTCACCCTGTCACATACTGGGAGCCTTTCCAGCATGGTAGGACCCGACGGAGCATAATGCTCCGCTGGTATAGCCCTCCGGAACCCGTTGCTTATCCCGCAGCGCGAAGAGGTGGTGGAGTATGGTCTGCGGACCATTTCTTCATCCTACTCGTCAACACTCCTAACTGCTAATGTTGCTTTATTGCAATTACCATGTTTCATTACAATTGCCAATATTAGTTTATTCCAACTGCTCGTTTGAGTCTATTACAGTCACTTGTTCGAGTCGAAGCGTCGTATTCAAGAAAAAGCACTCTTCTTATGCAATTTTCACTAAAATTTTGCATAATTCCACCAAACAACATTACTATACATAGTGAGATATAATAGGACTAACAAATCAATACTAAGTAGGGCCATTGTTTCGAATGTTCGAATTATCCTATTCCGTTTAGGTTAAGTCCGTCGCCGGTAGCTGTAGATTAGAACTTTGCAGCTTGTTATATAATTTATTTTTGCAATACCTCAATAAGCAATGAGACGAGTTTGATGGAGCCATAAAGGACGGCATAATGAAGTGGAGTTCGTAGATCTTGTTCTGGCATTGCGAATGCATTCACATCAGCTCCATACGTTAGTAGGACCTTCGCTGTTGCCATACCTGCATCGCCTTTACGACAAGCTCGCATTAATGGCGTCAGACCTTCACGATCATACACATTCGGGTTGCAACCAAATGATAGCTGAATTAGTATCTTCTCAGTAAGTGACTAACTGACAGCCTTATATTAATGGACACCAGCTTAATAGGACAGAAACATAATGCCTAGTTGCTAGCTGGGAGTTGAACATCTGTCCACCTTAAAGGAGGAAGGAAACCCGTAGACGATAGAATAACTTCATAAATAAACTGTCTCAGTGAGTTGTGATATTTATGCCACTAGTTGTAACCGGAACTGAGAATCTGAATTTCAGAAATGGAATTCAATCTGAATGGCATTTCAGATCTGAATTTTTTACACCCTAAGACGATAGATAATTTCTGCTTCTTTTGATGGCAGTGCAAATATGATGGGATAGAAAAAATTTATGAGAATGTGTAGAGAGAAAGGCCGACCAGTAAAGCTATGAGGTTTGCATCTTCATGATGTATGAGGCTGATCTCAGGGTCGGAGAAATATCTGCTATTAGGATCGGCGCCGTTTTGAAGTAAAAAGCGAGCACATTCGTAGTGGCCATTCTTGATCGCGAGCCGCAATCGTTCTTCCGTACAGTTGATGCGTGTCATGCCCGCATCGTTTCCGACCAATGAATGGCACACCTTCGCCATCTATTTTGAAGCATTAGTCACGTATCGATAAATCTTTTTCTTGTCTCAGAGTGCGACAAATATTCATGTGAACTCTTGTACAAACAAAAATCTTCATATTATTCGATAGGAATTCACTTTGGAGATCGCATTTACCTAGTGGCCAACTCAATTGATGGCCGTGAAAAAAGAATTATTTTAATTTGAGCTTATCATATGAGTCGAAACTTTGGATCACTTTCTTGCTAATTCATTCGGGATTTTCGTTATTTTTTCACTCAACATTAGTTGAAAATAGTTGCGCTCAATGCCATCTAAATATGGCAATGTCGAGTCACATTACATTTATTATTATTAAATAGTCATCGCCGTAAAGACAGTCATATCAAAAGTGTTGCATGCCAAAGGGGTCTATATATATATATATATATATATATATATAATATATATATATATATATGTATATATATATATATATGGTTACTTTCAGCACTACTGTGGACGCTACATAGTACTATGGTTGCATCAAATAAATAAACATTGTCAGAAATTTTAGCCCATTTTGTTTCAGATATTATCACTGACAAAGCCAACAATTGGTTCACTGGAAGTCCGGTCACATTCAGTAGAACCACCAATTACAATGAATTCCTCAAAATTGCAATAAATGTCTAAGCTTTCTCGTGTTCTCAGCCATTATTGCTTTGTGTTCTTAGCCGCTGTATATACCTTCAATAAGGTAGCGCTAACAAGATAACACAATAAATGCAGCGCATATTATCGTACACTTTTGCAAAAGTACATAATGGCGACCTTCTTTCTATATGTGCTTATGCATGTGCTGTCTATCCAATAAATTTAACCCGAAAACATACTTATATGTCGGTTTATTCGATAGTTTTAACCCCAGCTACTACTAAGAAACTTGATGAATAATAATTGCATTTTGGGGTGACCTTGTGCGCTGTATTTTGCATCGATCCATCAACTCCCAAAAAGCAAATATATAATATATATATATATATATATATATATATATATGAATAGAAATTTACACGCTTTTTTCACCGCTCGGATTAGCTCTTCCACCTGTCGGACCACAGAAATAGGAATGTTCTTCATAAAATTTGTGCGATCAATCGAAATTTGAGCGACCATATCTATCATTCGTTGACAGCTTACGAAAGTGGCTGGTCAGGTGAGGGAAACGCGAAAGTGCAAATCGTACCAGTCGCTTTGGTATGTTCTTTCAGTTATTGGAATAACATATGAACAACAATAGCATATTTTTTTCATCAGTAACCACGAAAAATGTTCGTATCAACAGCGAAACATGACAGTTTCTTATACTTTACAGGATGCAAGCTGCATTTATTACAAGAGTTCAAACATTTCTTGCTATCGTACTGGAGGAAATGCAATATTGGATCTCTTAATTTAGAAGGGACTCAACGAGAAGATTTTTAGCAAAGAGAACCAAGTGAAAACGAATAAACTATGAACACCTACGCATAGCCCAAAATTGGATAAAACCAGCTGGTTCTTACGAAGCTGCAAATGGAATTAGAAAACATGAAAAAAAATTTTCGATTGTTAGGCACTCAAAATGACAGCTGCTCACCTCATGAATGCCTATGGTATTATTACAGAATTCAACACCGTTAAACACTCAAAATCTGAATGTTTGCCAATAGTTTATGTCAATAAAAGCTCATTTACTGATTAAATTAATGCAAATGCATTGTTCTTTTTTGACAACAATCTATCGCTCGCTTTTTCACTATAATATTATATCAGTGTCCAGCGAAGTAATTCGAAGAGCACAAGTGGCAACAAAATGTGCTAATTCAAATTGCTCTAGATGCATCTTCGACTAACGAATGCATCTAGAAAAATTTAATTTCGCAGTTTTTGCTGAATTTGAAGTTATATTCATTAAAGTGTGGGAAACTTCTCATCTCATGAAGTAGAACTGTTTTAAAAGGAAAACTAAAAAATATTTTCTTAAAATTTCCATGAAAATATTGAGTCGACATTCACGAACTGAAAGAATGAAGATAGCTTAAGATTTTCTCAGTGATCAGTAACAGCAACAAATTAGAATTTGGTTTGTTCATTTAGATTAGCGCAATTCAACGCATTTATAAAGTTTTATAGTCAGATGGAAAATCGCCGTCTATATGCCTAATGATAGTTCCTTAAATATGAAGGTTGCTCGTATCGTTGAGTCATTGTTTCTATCATCAAAAATGCGGTTATTTCGAAATCTTCGAAGAAATCTAGCGTTGCCTCAGCACTAAGCAATTAATCACCACAATTCCTTCACGTCATCACAACAATGAACTCAACTAGACAAAGCAATTAGTGAGGCACCACTTGCCCTTTTCTAAATAAACAACAAATGGGCAATACTCATAAAACGTCTATTTCTTTGTTGAAAGATCTCAACGGAACTTCATTTCGTTTCTTACAAATAGCTAAAGAATATGTGAGATCAATTCCTCTCTCAGCACTCGTAATGCTAAAAGCAATATATAATCGAAAAATCTTTCGAAGAGAGATGAATATGCATAAATTATTAGCAAAAAAATTATATAAACATGAAAGGATTATAAAATCAATTCTACTTGATGAAGTGTTCAAAACAATTATAGAAAAAGCTAACTCATTTATCTATGAACTATTAATTCAATTATCAACCAGGCTAGCAAAAACTTGATAAGGCAAAAGCATATCTCAAACGAACAGTCCAACGGTTATAAAGGCAGCCAAAGAAAATGATTCATCGATAGTTATAGAGCTCTATTAATAACTGCAATGATTCAAAATCGATATATCATCGCAAACGATTGCTCTTAGCATGTCAATTAATTTGAACAAGCAAATACTAGTTCAAAATATCTCATCTATTCGGCTATAATTAGAAGAAAGCTAACAACATATTTTGCAATAGAATACGTGGATTAGGAAGATTCGAGACACAGAGCGCCCTTCTCCTTCACCCCACTCCCCTTCGCTCACCCGCCTCATCTTCTATCGCTTCAAACATCGTGTCGGTCCAAAAGAATCGCTCGTATCTTTTATCAAGTGAAATAGAAAGAAAAATTTGCTTATATACACCACAAAACTCGATCCGCTTGAAAATTTCATTGTATGCAAGGTAACCTTTATTGTTCGACCGCTTGATTGCTTGCCTTCACTAGCCGAACATTAAAAAGCAGTGAAACATTTAAACTGTCCAGTTGTAAGCGGGGAATTGGAACCACCTGCCCTCTATCCATAAAGCTCGACCTTTGCGAGATAAATATCGCAGCGACTAAATTTACAAACTCTCTAGACTCTACTGGTAGCTGTTGCAATGGCGGCAACCGATCGGGGGTCTTGCAATGTCTGACAAGTGCAGGTGGGCGGAGAATGCGTCACAGCGATAGTGAACTCTACTGATAAAGGTCGAACATTTCGAATTCTCTAAATGATGTTTAAAAAAATGTTGAAATGTCCTGTAAAGTTCATTTGAAGAGCTCGGCGGTGGAACGGATTAAAGAAGAGCCGCTTTTAAAACGAATCATCCCACTGCATAGAACGATTGCGTCTAAGAAATGCTCCATTCGCGCCAAAACACAACTTGGCGTCGCTTTCGATTTTTACACATGTATTTAAAATAGTTTGTTTGGAAGGCGTCAATCAAAATTCAAATATAGCAAACTAATTAAAGAATGTGGCGACAAACAGACCGTAGATGCAATCTGCGATTGGTTTTTATGATAACCCATTCACCACCACATTACGTTCACTGAACGGAAGCACTTAGTCATACAGAACGAGTGGTGAATTTTTCAAGCAAACCCAACAACAGCTGCAACTCACCGCTTAGCCAACTTAAGTTTTCACTAAAGCGATAATCTAAACTTCAAAGTGAAGTTTCCGTAGTGTCAATGATCATTTCAAGCTCGAGTGTCGCCGACAATAGCCGCAAATAGTTGCTTTCCTCGTTTTTCGGGACTTTCCCAACTCATGCGACAGCAAAATAACGTACTACTCGGTCGAAATATGGCTGAAGCAAATTTAGATAGTTTTTCTCATATCAAGACTCAGGTTTCAATAAGAAAGCAGTAATCTTTTGGTCAGTTCATCAAAGTAATCGATTTATCAATTAACAGCAGTTAAAGGTCAGAAGAATGTGGAATTCAGTTAGTTGAGCGCATTCAACGAAATGAAAGGATCGATGCGACATTAATTGCAATCAAATGCAACGACCTTTTAATGAATGTATGAGAAAGTCGCTCGTTTCAGCGTCATCTCCACCTTTTTTAAAGCTATTTTTTATGGGGATAAAAAAGAATGGAAATGTGGAGAATTGCAGCGTAAAATCTTGATGCTTAATCGACAGACACTGGAACGGCGAGTAGCGATCATTCACACACAAAAAATATCAATTTACCTGTCGAGTATTTCTTATACCATTTTTGCTGCACATTCTTTTTGAGACTTTTTGAAGACCATCTTTCTATGTCCTCCCCTCTGTTCCTTCTTTTTTCTCTCCTCCTTCATCTTCTTCCCTCTCTTTCTCGCTCTTGACTAGACAAAAAACAGTCGCTGTAATGTTTTGATTATATAGCGTAGGTGAAGCATTTAATAAGTGGAGAAGCTCGTCGTAAATGCAGACACAATATGCGCTTTCGGAACTCCGCCCCCAGCCGAGCGGTTGCCGAACTGCCAACAAGTAATAGATTGGATGCATTCATGTTTTGACTGATCCCATCGCTTTTGTAAAAATTTGTAAAAGACTTGTATTTTTATGGATCAAACGATGCAAAACGAAGATTCGATGGTTGCAAAATGCATCTAAACTGGTGCACTGAAGGGCACACGGTGGGCTGAGGCCTTCGGGGGAGCTGCTATGTGATGTAACAAGTCATATCCACCATAGGAGAGGTACGTTTACCTAATTCCCGCGGCGATGGTGAATATCTGGCCACCCTGTGAGGATCCCTGCAGAGAATGGAGGGTTGGAAAACGCTTGCTTTTATCAACAATCATCTCCATGTTGTCCATGCCACTGTGCTGTATCATTTCCGCATAGAACTGCAGTGAATTAGCACTTTTTGAACAGTTGCGGTTTTGATCTATCACTGGGTTTGAAAAGAGCTGGTCTGGATCCACTAACAGCTACGACTGACATCCAAAAGGTGTGTTTGCGCCGGACACAGCGACTTGCTTGGTTTGGGGCATAAAGAAAGGGTGGAGTTGTGGCATTTAGTGCAAATGAACATCTCAGAGATACCTGCACAGAGAATGTTGTCTGTCCAAGAAATTTTATTTGGGATGTTGAAAATTCATATTTTTCTGTTAAATAGCAAGCGCAAATGCCCTATTGGTCGTCTGAACACAAAGAATTTGAACGACACAGATCGTGAACGCAATCGAGCGACGCTGTTTGCAAAATCGCTGCACAGCCCGCTTTGTACAGAGAGGTTAGTGTAGTCAGCATCAAGAGTGCATCTTTTTGGATGGGTCAACCCTTCTCAAAATGCTGGGTTTTACTAAGAGATTGGTTTTCCCTAATTCGTTTTATTGTATTGTATCGTATCTCATTAAAGTGCAGTGGGTAGGCAATTTTTGAGCTGTGTGCTTGGCGTATTGCTGTATTGGAACGCAACTTGTCTGATATACCAATTGCGGCTGAAGTGCAGAATGTGTTTGCTGCAGACATATTGCTAAGGGATTTTTAAAAAGTTGTTGCTAATGAACAGACTTTGTTTTAGGGATCATGTAAAAAATGACCATGGTTATGCTGCACTGTCTTCGAATAAGGAAATTATAGTGACGCGAAAGAGAGGTGCCGAGGGTGTGGAGTATCGCGAAGCTCACTTTTTTGTTACAAAAATGATGAAAAGTGAAAACAACAAAGAACTCGAGACTGCGAGCGAAATGCAGAGCTCATCATAATACATCATAATTTTACCTACACTTCATCGCTGGGAAAGAGAGCACCACTTATGGATTTTTCAAGGAGTAAGACGTAACATAGCGCATTCTAAGAAATTTTTCTATTGGTAAGCTATGATAAAATACACTCACAAAAGTTAGAACTCGA
Organism: Baylisascaris schroederi; assembly: GCA_006503575.1. Lineage (NCBI taxonomy): Eukaryota > Metazoa > Nematoda > Chromadorea > Rhabditida > Ascarididae > Baylisascaris > Baylisascaris schroederi. Next base: position 1,493,872 of record QEWY01004161.1, on the reverse strand, counting down.
TAAATTATATAACTGACTAGTTCATAAAATTTTGACGCCCTACAGCATAGCATAATTTAACTCAAAAAACTTCTAGAGTAGCAAAGCATGACGTAATATAGTTCTCGAGTTTCGAACGGAGAAATGAAAACCACAGAAGTTTAAAAAATCGTAGTGGTTTGCCAGCACTGGCTCGCGAAGTTTCTGCTAACTGCTGTTTCTCGAATATTGATTAAACGTTATTTCTCTTGCTGTTTCTTGTTGCTACCAACTCTTGAAATCGAAAATAAGTCGTACATCGCCTACGTGCATGACTACTCTCCCAGCAGATGGCATTTTTTCATGACCGAGAAAGATGCAAAGGGACGGCACCTGAGTTAGTGTGGGCTTATGCGCGGCTATTTCGTTTCATAACTGTTTAATGAGTTGGAAATATTTTCGTCAATTCGAAAGGCGTTTTAATTAGCTGAAGGTCCATTTGTGGCTTGAAGGTATTGTAAACTCATTAATATCAGAGTGAATATCAGTATCACGGTGAACAACATTTCTCCTTTGTGAGACCGATTTCGCCTACGATTTCAATAGATGAGTCGACGTTGGAAGGTTTACGATTTCAATAGATGAGTCGACGTTGGAAGGTTTTTGCTAAAAGCGTGCTGAAAACGTGGTATTTTAGGCTTCATTGCAATGTAAGGTTGTGCACAAAGACAAAATTCATAAAATCTCGATGCGTTAGGCAGTTGCGACATATTTAATTTGGGGCAAATTCATGTCGCCATTGTCCATTTATACGATGGTCACATTTGCAAATTTCCATTCCTCGGAGTGTTTTCGCGATGGAATGATTCAGTTAGGAAGAGGGTACAGTTCTGGCATGCCTGATTCTTCTCAACTTCAGCGTTTTATTTGTAATTTCATCAAACTCTGGTACACTGTTTGGTTACATATGGGCGAGTTTCTTTGTAAAATATTGATGTTGAGCTCATCCAACTTCAGCCTATCCTCTTTCCCGTTTTTTTTCTAAGTATGTCCATCATATCCGGGCATCCTTTGTTAATAAATCTGTTTCTCTATTGACACCTACGCGTTGCATTTCCCTTGAGTGTATTTTGTTCGAACACACTGCCTACGAAATTATATATATATATATATATATATATATATAATATATATATATATATATATATATATATGTATATAGAGAGAGAGAGAGGGAGAGGTAGACGAGGAAAAGAGGGAGAGAGGGAAAGAGAGAAGGAGCCATTTTATAGGACGGTTATGTAGCGCCCTCAGAACGCTGTCCTTCAAAGAGGCTGCTTTTTAGACAAGACAAAAAATTGCAGCAAGGTTAGTGACTCCGTTGACTTTGTTCGAAGAAATATGACAGTCAGTTTCGAAGGGGAAGAGCGAAGACTTGTGGGAATGTGTTTTTCTAGACGTTTGCTATAGATTACTGGAACTATAAAAGTGCTAAATAAAAACTGATTGCTCATAGAAATGCACTCTGACGGTTGAACAAGCGATCAATCAAGTGCTGACAATAGACTTCAATATTGAAACAGCCATAAAATGAAAGAATATGAAATTTTATCTACCTATCGATAGCATTGAAGCCAGCAACGCCACTAGTCAGCGGAAATGAATGTTTGTAGTCGATAACAATCTTATTGATTGCCGAATATTACCACTATGGATGATTGTTGTCATCGCTTTTGGCATCTATTAAATTCTATTGTGTGATATGATTATGAGGTGTTATAGAAAAGAAAGCAGTAACTACTGAAGGACATGCTTTCAAGCAACTTAGCAGTTTGCTATGCAACATTTCTATATCGTTTTTAACAAACATTCCAGGCAAAAGAGGTTGTCGTCTATGTGCATTAACAAATGCAAAATTGATGCATTGAAGTTTCCGACAATTGCAGCACAAATCGTATACCATTAGCAATAATGATTCATTTTAATCGTCGTTGTAATCAATGATCCGCGAGTAATTGCACACTTCGATCATTTTATTCGGATTTCTTTCTAAATACCATTAATGGATTCAACGCCTCGTGAGGTGTGAATATTTTGATTCAGAAGACAGCGCGCAGAAAAAGTTTCGTTTCTCATCGTATTCTAAATATGCGAGATATTCAAACGTCCTGTCCTTATGATCTTTCTTATGAAAGCCCCACTAAATCATGTACTTCCTGAACGTCTGGAGAAGGTGGAGGGCACTGCTATAGTTAAAAGGTAATGAAACATGATGTAGTGCGTCAAAAGTTAATGTGGATTAGAATGAGACCGATATGAGGATGGGCGCGGTGTACGCTTTTGCGTTCCGATCGTCCGGTCAGCCATTCTGCAAGTAATCAAAAAAATTAAAAAATTAAAAATGTAGAGTAGTACATTCATATTGTAAACGATCCGGCCACGCCACCTTTGAAAATCATCTACAAGCATCCGTTTTTCGAGGATGTGAGATACAAATTTTATTCACGTTTGAATGTTTGTAATCGTTCGAAATCGACAGGCCAGTATAAATTGTGGAATGGGTTGTACAAATTTGCTACCCTAAAGCCTTCTTAGACTGCCAACCAATAATTTTCTTACTCGGCAAGCTTTGCAACTCTAGTTTCTGAGGATTTTGAATCAAAATTGCCAAACAGACTGATAGGACACATACACATATTATACCATGCATAGACACAACGCCATCTTAGCCCACTTCGGGACAGCAAATATGAAAAACACATTAAACAAAACAAATTTTTGTCCACCACTTCTAAATGTCTATAAACTCCTCTCAAAGTTGATGGACGCTTAGATAACTTGTGGTGATCGGTGTAATCATTAGACCTCTTAACTCTGATATCAGTGACTGTCGATTTGAAGCTACTATCAAAGAGACAGAAATGAATCGACGTAAATTCAAACCGTCATGATATTGCCATAATGCACCTTGAAAGCGTAACTTTGCCAAATAAACATAAAAAGAAGCCTCGCCAATCTCAGTCGATTTTCATATTTTGATAACAAATAATGTGCAATTCTAAGCAGAAGCTGAGAATAACACAGTGTTGCTTGGAAAATATGTGGAATAGAACACCAGAGGGCTTAATGCAATATACGCTTCCATAGCTCCATTGTTTAGATCAGCCAGTTTCATAAATTTCCAATCGCTTCATCTCCATAGATCGGCATTTATGAACTATATTTGCGAGTATTTGTAATCTAGCTTCAATAGTTTTCGGACTAAAGCTTCAAAATACAAAGAGGAACAGGTGCACAATATGGGAAAATTGGCAATATACATGATATCACAATGTGTTTCGCCAATGCAAATGTGCAAATGCGCATAAATGGGAAAAAAGACTGAATTTCATTAGACAGTAGAGAGTGTTGATTCGACGATATCAACTCTAAAAAATCGTTTTCGTCGAATGAGTGTCTCTGCATTAAATACTCAATCTTTGAGAATGGGATCAACATGACGGAACCTTTAATTGTTGATATATCTAAAAAGAGTGCGGAAATCTCCCTTCGAGACATCTTAAAATCGTGGAAAAAAGTATTCATTTGATGTGTAAAGAAAAATTGGTATGTCCGCGATAATAGACAGAGATATAAAGGAAGCAGAGAGATGTAATAAATTTTGTCATCTCTAATAGACTCTAGTGTAAAATAAACATTTTTCTTGTCTCATCTCATTCGGTTTTTCTTATTTGATTAATAAGAAAAACCTCAAATTCAAGGTTATGCTGAAGTGATTTTCCGCAGGATTTCTAAGAGTATTGAGATTACCAAGAGACAACCTGAGTCACACACGAGATTCAAAAAAAAAAAATAATTTCACCGTTTAAGGAAATAAGTTTTCACAGGGAAAAGCTTTTCAGGGAAGAGAGAGGAGAGCGGAACAAACAGAGCCGCTACTGCGGACAAAACAGTAAACAAGGTTTGTAAATCCAATGCTAAGATCCAATGCTTAGAGAGTTTGCTAAATGCTAGCCTATATATATATATATATATATATATATATAAATAATTGAGTCTGTCAGAAAGGAGTAGAATAGATTTTTTAAACCTCATACCATAAGTTAACTCAGCCACTTGAATTCTAACTAAAAGGAATTACAGCTAAAAGATTAATTAAAAGAAAGAATAAGGAGTACATGTTAACGCCTCATGTCAACCATTTAGTTTGGCTCAGACTCAGACGATAACCATTGCTAGGTGACCAGTGATTCACAGACACACATGAAGCCCTGCCTCTGCGCCAGCTGGCGAGAGTCTTACTATTAAGTGCTTTTATTCGTCACTACTTTTACTTAGGTCACGTCAATTCCAGTGCACACTTGATGGAACACGCCTAATGAGCGCATAGTGCTAACAGTCAGAGTAGAATTGACAACATCAACATGGTCGGACACTGTTTTCTTCGGTCATCAAACAGTGGAATAAATAGCACTTCGGAAATAAAACGCACGACAGTGAAATACAACTTCCAATAGCATTCTCGAAAGGGCACCCTTGCTCACTTTTCTTTATTCAAAGAGACTGAACTGTAGCTAGTATATTTACACAGCCCTAAATTTCTTGTTTACCTATTTGGTTGCTTGCATTGGTTGAATCACTTGATCGAGAAGCAATAACTCATTCTTTGTTTTTTGTTCATCATTTTCTCAGAGAACTACGCGTATTCAAGAAACTCATTAAATGAAGTGGTATATTTCTTGATTTGGGTTATAGTGCAATCGTTGTATAGTCTATAATTATTAAGATGGTGCAAAAGATAAATTTCTTCCACAAGTTTATTCATAATATTGTCTCTTTGCCAACTGAAGAGGAGGAGGCAGGGTAGATCAATAAACTATACGAATGAAATTTGTGACTGAATAAAGTAGAAATAAAGCCTTAGCAGAAAATGATCACTACAGAACACGAAAAGGCTAAGGAAAAAGGGAAACTTGAATTGAAATCCATTGTTTGCGTGAGTGAATCGAAATTAATTGTTTGCTTGAAACAAAAACACAACTCGCCTCGCCTTCAAAAGGATTACACACGAAGGGGATTATTCGCCTAAAACCAAAAGGCATCATTACTGTTGCGATTTCTCTTATGCATTTCTCGTTAACCTCAAGGAAAGGTTGTTATGTCAAGAAAAATAATGAGACTCCTCAACGTCTCAAAGAGTCGAAAAATTAAGTCGAAGCTGCCAAAGCTGATCGAGTCTTAAAGAGGCTGAGAGGTGAATATTGTCAGTAAAACGTCATCGAATTAGTAGAGAGATTTGAACGTTTTAACTACGACGATAAAATGCGCAATACACTCTAATAAATCTGCACAGAGCTAAGAAAAATATTCTTTGAATATGCAGTTATCTTCTTTTCTTAGCTTATAGATGAATTATGAAGAACTGCATGTGAAAAAGTTGGCGCACTCATTCGCTGTAAATTAACACTCTAAAAATTTATACAAGTCGAAGTCGATGAGCTGCTTCGGAGTTGCTTTATTCTCAATTACGACATAAGCTCAACGGCTGGAAATAATTTGAATCTAAATTTGTTTCTACTTATAGGCAGAGAGCGGAAAAAACTCTCAAATGACTTTTCAACATCGGAATGCAAATTTAGCCATATCTACGAAATTCACGCTTGCAAGTGAAAGTGGGCGGGCTAAGAACAAACGTCATGAACGTGATAGTTACACAGTAAGAGAACCTGGAAGATTACAAAGCAAATTGTGAAAGGAAACCACTTCCGCTTTTTGGTATTTTTAGTGTAACAGTGGCAGCACAAAACCTTACGAACATATTTCTAACCAGACATTTCAGCAATTCTGCCTTCAAAATCAACCACGGCAAGTGGGGATAAAATAAAATAACCGTGACCTCAAACATGGAAAGGATTTTAGACCCGCAAGCACAGAAGTAAATGGTTTCTGATTTAAAATCCAAAAATGACAGCGAGTAATGCAGCACATTTGTTATAGCATATTCGGCCGTGTAATAGCCATAGCATATTCAAAAGAGGTGAACCACCACCTGTAGCCAGCCTTGTTGAAGTCGCTTATCCACATATAGAATGCTTGTTGGAGTTGCATTTTGGGACACGTCATCAGTGTTTAATCTTCGTCTATAGTGGTGCATCATCAACTGTTTATTATGGTGATGCTCTTTCGGTGTTTTTCTTGTGCTCACTGAAAGCATGGCACGGACAAGTTCTTCGTCTGGCTCGTTGTTGCCCACTAAACTGCTTCTCAAATGATTCCGATTCGACCTGCCGAGAGATCGGTGTCAATCACCAAATACTGTAGTTGTTCGTTTATGCTTGTCACGTGCTAATCACACATTTCCAGCTGCTAATTTTGTCGACCGGAATAAAATAAGGAGAGGCCAAAGAAAATTTTATGCAATCTTAGCTCTCTATAACCTTTCACTGCAAAGAGAATCTCATCCATAATTCGAGTACCTATTACTATGAATTTAACTGTTCTGTTATAAGAAGTATGCCATATTTTTGTGAACCGTGATAAGCGCATCCTTGCAATTCGAATTGTGAACCGCCACAAGCACACATGATGCACGCGACTGCAATATAAATTTGCATTTGCAAAATGCACTCAGACAACGTTATGAATACAACTGTGGACAAAAATGTATAAATATGCAGGCGTCTGCCCAATATTCCAGCTTGAGTGTTGAAAAGGCTAGAATTAAGAAATTTGGTGTACTTTACACGATAGATCAAGCCCGTAATCAATCCTTCACGTTGGTTCATCAGCTTTGAAAGAAATTATTACTTTTTACCTTTGTAGGTAACTTATGAAAACGATTGGTCTGGTGAGCAGCGTGCAGAAGCGCATGTTACGCCTTCCCCTGGCACATTTCTCCACTCATTTGCGACTCGACTGCTTTGAAACGAAAGTTGAACGGCTCCAAAATGCGTGTATAATTTTCGGCAGTTTTATGCGGCCATAACGCCTTTAGAAATCGATAAATCAGCTTGAATCAGCTTCGTTTTGGATTTAAATTACGCCCATCAAATGTCATGGTTCTTACTTCAGTGCATTCCGAGTTCATATGTTAACGGACAGATAAGCAGACACGGACGTACATACATGTGCAAAAACGGCCGTGATACGTTTAGCAAAAATAAATTCCGACAAGCGCATAAACAGTTGGAGAGCCAACTTTTTTTGTAAATTCGCTTTTGCGAATCATGCAACATATTCACAGGTCACATTTTTCCATACCATTATCTTTATTGTCTGTAAAATATGGAGTAAAAATTTGCTTCCATGTTTAAAACAACTCGGATTTAAACAGATGGCTTTTGAAATTCTTGCAGGCCTAGTGCAAGGCGATTTTTTTGTAAATTCGCTTTTGCGAATCATGCAACATATTCACAGGTCACATTTTTCCATACCATTATCTTTATTGTCTGTAAAATATGGAGTAAAAATTTGCTTCCATGTTTAAAACAACTCGGATTTAAACAGATGGCTTTTGAAATTCTTGCAGGCCTAGTGCAAGGCGTTTTTGCAGCTGGCTTCAAAAAGGGTTATACTCGATAACTCGGATTTCCGAAGTGAGCAATCTCCGAACCTCCGAGCTCTTGAAGTCGGAAGCTTGGAATTTTTGAAGTTGCTCCGAAAACAATTCTTTAATTCTCAAATCTCGCTGGATCTTTAAGTTTGGAGTCGTCCGACTTCGTCTAATAAGTAATTCCTCCACTTCGGAATCACCAAGTTCCTTCGGTAGTCCCCCCAAGTTCGGCGCAATAAATCACAACTCAATTATGTGGCTTGTTCCCACTCTTTCTTCCTTAATAGTAACGTGAAAATAGCATTCCGATGCTAGCGTTGTAAAATACCTGATGTTAAAGCTTTGTGCAGCTTAGACTAATTTTATTTGCTTTCGCACACATTCCAATGAGCTTCTCAGGATACCCTCTGAACAGTTGAAAGTGCAGTAATGACTGGTTTTTCGATGATGACTACCACCGATGGTTCATTTTCGGCACCATGGGCTTACACAAATGTCTAAATAGTCCGTTACCTGGGAGTTTTATTCAGCATTGAAGACAAAAAAAGGCAATCTAAACAAACGATGAAGGAATCCCTTCGAATGACTTCCTCTTCGAAACTTTTAGGCAAAATTGTTTTCGCGGTTATTCAGTGGCACTGCTTATAAAATGCTGCATTTAAAACGAAGCTGTATCAAACCGTACAAATGAACGGAGCCGAAAAGGTTGCAGGTTAATTGGCCGCAATGCCATCGGAGGCACCAATTTCAGAATGTAGAACGTCCTAATGCTAAAATCAATTGAAACGGCAGGAGAAACCTGCATGAGGGGTCGATGCGAAATTCGCTCTCACATTCCAGCCCATCAAATCAATCGGCTGTCAAACATCAAGAACGATGCAGAAAAGGTAAGTAATTTTAATTCTTTACTCTACACAGCTCTCGTGAAAATAACGAGCTGAATTTCGCAAAAGTGCATTAAACTGTTAGGAATCGACACATTTCTCCACACCTTTATGGTCTTGTTTCACTTGTAAGCTCTTGTAACTAAACAGTTCACAACTTTCGCAGACCGATGTGTATTGGCGAGAAAAAGATTTCATATTACACTTCGTTTGAAAGGATTATATCTGAGATGGATGGACTGAGTGAGGGATTTTGCATGCCACATGGTGATGATATCATCATTTCTGCTGCAAACTATCAAAGCATTCTCTATAGGATCTCTTGGGTCAGCTGAACACGAAGAAACAAGTAAACCTTGCGGTTTGTTTAGACAATAAGTGACTCAGTGATATTAGCCATGAGCATCTTATGAGGACGGATCTCAATTTTCGCAGGGACCGATCGTTCCGAAACTCGTCAATCCGGGTAACAGAGATGTATTCGAGATAAGGAACGCTAGCTTATGCGTCCGGAACTTATTAATGTCGGCGTATATTCGCACAGCAGCTTATGGATAACGCACTAAAATATAGATGGGGGTAATGCAGTGTCTTATACGGTAAATATTTTGCTAAGAAAATGTCATTCGTTGTCCTTTTGTCTTAAAGAATTTTCTTTAACACTTTAGCTCATTCTTGTCATTTTGATGCTCGACGCCACTTAACTACTCAAGTTTAATTTCAAGCATTCAACATGTCATCAGCCTGAGCGAGCTATGTTAGGTTATCTGTGTTAATGCACAAAACGCATCTTCCGTATATTGCTAATATTGTATTTTCGAGTCCATCTGTTGCCATTTGTTGAACGGTTCCATTTGATTATCGACTCGTATCTGTTCCACTATGCGTGTTCCATCGGAAACCGGATTCTTAAGGAATTCGTAGAATGCCTTATCATCGAAACCAACTGATTCCGCCTGTGAAATGGTGGAAAAGTTACTGAAAAACAAAGAAGCACGACTGTCTCAATGATAGTATGAGATTATTTGAATTCGGAAAACTGAAACAAAACATAAAGAAATGTCAGTTCTCCAACTCAAACTTTTAACGGGTTTAGTTCCCTTCTTTGAATAATAGAATGGCAAACATTATTCACTGCTACTTCTCGTTATTCGGCTATTCAGTTACATAATTGAAGAAATACAAAACGGCATTTTTTAAAGAAACTTTTTAGCAAGAAAAATTGGTTCAACCTAGAATCATACGACAATATAAGCTGACGCTGTACATTTACATCCCAATGAAATACAGGGGACCACCAAATTTACAGCGTAGAGGACCACCAGGTTTAGGCTCACCTTTTGGGAGTTGAGACTATACTTTCAACAATCCGCTTAAATGTTTGGATCGTTAAGCGCTCTCACATTCGGTTTAAGGGGCCTCTGGTCAAATTTTCTGAGAAAAACGAGAAAAGCAGAAATCTACAATCACTTGATAGGCCGGATTATCGAACGAATGAGGCACCGAAGGAGGATTTTGCAGCGGAGAAATCTACAATAAACCTCTTATATTCTTTCTAGTTAGGAAATTACGCGAGTAGACGTGAAAACACGAACATCCTCGGGTGTTGCCGCATAGTAAATGGCGTTGACGCGTGACCATAGTGCAGCTCCCATACACATCGGGCATGGATAGCAGGAAGTATAAAGTTGGCAGCCGCTTAGATCAAATGTACCGAGTGCCGAGCATGCATTCCTTATAGCGGTCACTTCAGCGTGCGCTGTTGGATCGTTCGTTTTCAGCACCTGCAATTTACCTTATGCAAAATACGTTGAAATTCATAAGGTGCGCATCAATATCGACTCCCACTCAGCGATACATTGATGCACATCGAAGCTTTCTTCTCGTCCTCTGTTTATTTTCATTGGGTTGCTCCTTTCATGTTACATGAATTTTCGCTTCTAGCGAAATTCAATAACATAGTGATAAGCGAAGTGTTTGTGTTACTCAGTAATGTTTACAACTTAGGCCTCAGGTGGATGATATTTGAGATCTTCGAAATCTTCTCCCCATTTTTGCATTGAGAAGACGAGATATGCCTTAAGCCTGGGTGGTTGCATACGAATGCCTCGTTATAGCGCCCCTCGAATCAGATTTTCATAGGTGACGTCGTTGAATTCTGAAAGATAAGTGGGGATTGCTGATTTGGGTGATCGGGAGAATATGCTAAGAAAATGCCCACGGAAAAGGTTTAAAATTGCCTCTGATCAAAAATGAAACTCTGTGAATCCATTCGACGTGACTGCATGTTCTTTCATTGACACCGTAGGACAACGGTGGGTCCTAGGTACGTTCGTCTTGTACGTGTGATTACCTGCTAGTGCTATGAGCTGATAATTAAGGTTGATGCGAAAACTAATAGTGATATTTTCTTTCACTTGTGTTGATGACTTCACTCTTCCATGGTTGAACGAGCTTCTTTCGGTGCGGGTAACATTAGGCACAAGCGTAGACGCAAGAGAGAGACGGAGAGAGACCGCGCGCGTCTTTAGCAAGCAACGCGGAACTGGTCGCTCGGAAATAAATCGTCGCAACAAATGTGGAAATATACAGTAAAAAAAATGAGGTTGGAACAACGGATTTCAACAAATTTGAAAGAGCATTAAAAGCTCTATCAGAATCAGAAATAATCTCAGACAAAAACAAGAACTTTTCTATAAGATCAATTTCTTAAATAACGTGCAACTGATGTAAATTACAGTGTCGCCTTATCCATTACCTCATGCGTTATATTTGTGCATTTATGACATTGTTCTTAATGAAGAACTGAATTCATGACACATCTCGATGATTTAATGAATTGACGAAATCATTAACAAATTAATTAAACTCGTTGTGGCTCCTTATGAATGGATCTTTCATGCAATTGTTATATGCACCAGTTAGGAATTCTTCAATTCGACAGTTCTGGGTTTCCTTCGTTTCATTTCTTTCCTATATATGCATAACGATAATGGGCACTGTAAGTTTGTTTGCTGATAGAAAAGCCAATCGACGCATTCAGCTTGTGGTTAACTGCATTGTCATACGTTGATTGCATGCAACATAGGTAATTTGCACGGCAAGTAGTTCTTCTAAACGTTATTCAGCCATCCTAGATTAGTGGTCGAAACGAGTGTTCTTGATAGTCCCATCTTTTTCCTCATCTCCTTCGCATCTTGTGAATTGGCTTTTTAGCGTCGGTTGGCTTTTCTACCATCAAGCGAACTTACAGTGACCATTACCAGTATGTCTATATAGGAAAGAAATGAAATGAAGGAAACCCAGAACTGTCGAATTGAAAAATTCTTAACTGGTGCATGTAACAATCAAATGAAAGATTCATTCATAAGGAGCATCAACGAGTTTAATTAATTTATGAATGATTTCGTCAATTCATTAGATCGTCAAGACGTATCATGAATTCAGTTCTTCATTAAAAACAATGTCATAAATGCACAAATATAACGCATGAGATAATGGATAAAGCGACACTGCAATTCACATCAGTTGCACGTCATATAAGAAACTGATCTTATAGAAAAGTTCTTGTTTTTGTCTGAGATTATTTTTGATTCTAATAGAACTTTTAATGCTCTTTCGAATGTGTTGAAATCCGTTGCCGATGATTTATTTGTGAGTGACTAGTACCGCGTCGCTCGCTGAAGACGCGCGCAGTCTCTTTCCGTTTCTTTTTGGCTAAGTGCGCCGACCCCCTTCTTTCATGGTCGCTGATATGACAAAACAGTTTTTCATAGTGAGCTGAGTTTTTTTCTCGCGAGTCTCCAGTGCGGCACAGATGTCCGCTATTCCTGGGATGTAACTTGACAGTGAACTTCATAAAAGTATATTATGGTATGGATAATTACGCATATCTTTAGCTGCGCCATTTCTCCACCTACGATGGAATATTTTCAAGAATTTCAGTCTATCCATTCCGCAATAAGAGATATGACAGTCCACCTTTATAAGATATATTGTTTTTTATGATTACTTGTGGAATGGTTCTACGCGGTAACGAAATGCTCGTCAGGTTTCCTTTATTGCAAGATGGAATCATTTCAGGTCGAGGGAAATAAAAATTTTACAAGGTTGACAAGCATCATAGGAGCAGTCTTTTAAATCTCTCTGGTGAATGGATAAAAAAGCCTAAATGCATGAATACGAAGAGAAGCAGATGGCTGTAAAATAGAACAAAATTCAGTAGAATAAATGATATATAAGATTTTACCCTGATCTTCCTACATCTTATCCGAGCAACTTTTTTACTTGAGATCTTGGCGTTTACCACTGTTAGTATTCGAAGATGTAGTTTCCGGTCAAATTGAATATTAGTAACAAACTGCGTGATGAAATTGTCACAAGATTACTACATTAAACCCCTGAACATAGGATGTTCATAGCACTATTGATTACGTTGTTAAATTTCATTGCTGTAAGGCACAAGTTCATCAGAAGATGATAACATGGATTCTGTATTAGTCACTCGTAAGCGAGCAATTGTTGCTTTTTCCTCGTGTACCAAGTTATTCCGCATATTCTGTCGTTGAAGTGGGTCATCTCAGTACAACTTTCCGATGCTGGAACCAGTAACGAGTAACAAGAAGTAACCAGTGAATCTGTCATAGTGCAACCTAGCGTCTCTCGTATCGTTGCTCTGCATAAAAGAACAAAAATAAAAGACTGAAAAACGACAATTCTTTCTAGAGCTCCGAGACAATCTTCTTCCTCAACGTTCTAGCTTCATTTTGGCCAGAGATAATAATGCTTGGCTGATGCTTTCCACACTACCACAGTTTCACCTAGAAAATACACGATGCAACTGGAAGTACATCTGATGAAAACGTCAAACGCATACCATATTGTGGCCAGCAGCGATGATGGAACTGTTCCGCACAATAACTGCGCCGAAGGGTCCTCCGTCACCGTTACCAACCCCTTGACATGCTTCGTCGATTGCTTTTCGCATAAAATCCATTCGGAGCTTGGCTGAAATTTCAAGGCAGTATTGCCAAGAGATAGAGATGGTGTTAATTTAATTGTTCGGACGAGAACATGGATTTTTGCTATTTAAGAATGCTATTTAATAGTACTTGACCATCACAATTCGAAACTTCAAAATATCGTCCTCCGTACTTTACATATTTGAATTTACTTTAAATTTTAATGCAAATAAGCAGCAAACTTTCCGTTCATCACATCAGACTCATCACATTAAGCCAGCAGCGTCTAATAGCATGGCACTAATTATCCCATCTTCGCAAGAACATTTACAACCTTGATCTTCGTCAACTGACAACTTATGATCCATGACAGAATAAGAAAATACTCTTACTGTTGAAAATGACTAGAATGCTAAGAAGGGAAATTTCACTACAGTCGTAGATAAGTCATTACTCGGCAAATTGTATTGACCTATCGTGGTCATTCTGAGTCATCGACATTTCTCTGCCAGCTTTTTGGAGATTATGTTACTTCATACTTTACTTCTTGTGACTAAAATGAAACTATTACATACTACTCAATTTTTATGAAACCCAACCTTAACTCTAATAAAATGTTCGTAGTTTTGAAGAGCAATAAATCAAATCACATTTATTATTTCATGCCGTTCCATCATCCCTGCAAATGGCACTATTCTATGCTAATAAATGTTATGCTTCGGAAACTCCTTCAGTGAAAGGTTTCTATTAAGAAAAAATGACCTTCGATTAATGGATTTGCCTTATGTGGGAAGATAGATAATGAACAATGACAACAGAAACGCTAGAATGTCTGCAGCATTTGAACATTGAGATGGTGTAGAAATACTTGCAAGATAAGACGAATTAGGGTGTTTGTTATGGCGTTCCCACTGTACCCTTATTCACTAAATCAAACATCAGGCATAATAACAAGCGATCAATCAGTTAACCAGTTCATCCCAAATAAGGATGTTCACTTGGTAGTGCTGCTTAGGAAAGCGACGATTGGAAACGTTAACAAGTACACTGTTACGTTGCTGCCTTGTCGCATATACGATACCAATCGAGAGGTGTTGCAGACTGACATCCAACTGAGCTTAACACGACCAAAAACCATCAAGGTTTGAAACGCGCAGCCATACAACCAGAGAAAAAGCGCAATATTATAAAGCAGAGAAAAACAGGTGTCACTGAAATTGATGCGTGCAAATGGAGTTGCTGCGCGGTTGCCCCACAACATCAGCCGTGAGAGGGAGTCGCGGTGCGGTCATTCATCAAAACGAAGAAATTGAAAATGAGTGCTGATCAGCACCATAAAAATCAATAGAAATGCTAGCTGCTGATAGACTTGTAACGTGGCCGAAATTTTTTAGATGTTTTAAATACTTGGAAACGATAGTGATAACAGTAATAGGAGTGCCCTTAAGGTACGCTTTGAATACATCAATGGAAAAAGCATCAACTACTTCGTGTCGAAGGTCTCACCAAACCCGTCCAACAATAACAGAAAAAACTCTCTTATATTCCTCGAAAGCGGGTCGAGCTTGAAACCATCCAACCTAATCGTCATATTCATAGCTACGTTATTTAATAAAGAACGCAAAGATCGACCATTAAACACGGACATTCAAGCGATTCGAGATCAAATTGCTGTCACCTGAGCTGATATGGTGAACCATTGTTTCGAAAGAGAAATCTTTTTGTAATTCTATGTCAACATGCAGCGGTTTATAAAAGTTCTTACGTGAGCAGCTTTGCATGAAAGAATGCCTTCCGAACTGCTCACTCTTTAGCCTCGGCATTCGTGTCGTTCACAGCACTCCAAAATCGCAAGGTAGAAAGATTTCTAATGTGGAAAGTGATTTACTTGAAAAATTTTTGGAAATCAAACCTCAACTACGCATTAGAAGAGCAGAAAATGGATGTATATGATTCACATATAAATGCTTAAGAAATTGTTTTAGACCAGTTTTATCTGCCTCAAAAAGGAATTTCTCTTTTCTGAATCATCCCTTCTTTTTTACTTTTTACCCTTATACATCGGAAGCTTTGATAGATATGGAGAGAAAACCGCGATATAAGAGAATACTTGAGCAAAGTATGAAAATGATCGAAACAAGCAAATAATTAGTTTGCCTACTTTCATTATGAATAGAGTGCAAATTACTTTATTCAAATAGAAACCAGAATGCAGCTCTCATTTTTTGAAATCATTGACGGCGCTTTCCTAAGAGAAAAGGATTTTTTCGGCTATTTGGCAACGCACTAAACAAATAATAAGCGGCAACATATAGTTTTCTATGAATTCACATTTGCGCATAAGCAAGCATCGATTTGTACAAAACCTGTGAACGTTTAAACAACATCGAGATATTTTTGCCCGCATATAAACGCTTTGCATAAATAATGTTAGGAATGTTGCTTTTTTTGACAAGATTAACATCTGTATTTTGAAGAATGCAGCAAAACTAAACAACAACTTGACAAAGGTATCAAATCATAAGAGCAAACATTTGGAATTTATGGCACTTCATCCAAACAAACAATCAACTCTCTTAAAAACGCTTTTTGATGCGTTCACTAAAAAAATTGTCCGAAATCTCTTGAAATCACTTTAAATTATCGGACAGAATAGAGGAATGAGTAATAGTACTCAGGTTGTGCGAATGAACGATGAACGAGCATATTGCGAAATCGCCTATTGGACGTTTTCGTCTCATAAGTGCCCACTGTATTGATTTGGTACTTGTTGAGAGAGCGTTCGCTGTGGGGCCAGTCGACGGCTTTTTTGCTTTCCCATCTGCTGAGCGATGAGTAAGGCAGACAACGCTCGATTAATGTGTGAAAACGAATCCATAAACAAACGAAGAGTGTTTATTCACAATATGCTAACATGAAAACTAGGTCAAATTTCGATAGCAAAGACAGCAATACGGTCATTCCCTCTTTCAATAAAGTATTTTCGATCGATAAGTGAATACGACGTATGTGATGGGTTCGCAACAATCGTAAGACATTCCCTTAGCGTTAACGCTGTTTTGGCTTATCACACTTTACTCAAGACATTATTCAGCTCTAGTAGTTAAAATGCGATCTAAAAGAAAGAATGCCTTCTGGATGCGAAACCTCAACAAATACAGAATGTTACGTTTATACATGTGAGACGAATTCTCTTGAATGAATATTATAATATATCACTGACAGTTCTATATCGATAACTGCAGTTGCACTTTTGACAATCTTTGCCGGTTGATGTGTTGCAAACCAAGCCTTATCGCTGTTGTGAGTCTTTCCACACCTCACCAATAAAACAACACGTAAGGTGTTGATTCTCTTTCTAGTAATCATGAACCAGCCGGTCTGTACAGAAGAATGGCAAATAGCGCCGATCGTACTAACGCTTCTGATGAGAATATCTTTTGCGAACGTCTCGTCAGTTCTAATAATTCTGGGATGGAAGCAATAAATAATAGCGTTACTTAATGGGATAGCTCGTTTCTCATGTGCATTGTAGTATGTTCTGAATTGCGTTGTTGGCGTTTTGATGCACTTTGATGAGATTCGACCGCCCTTGTGGAGGAGAAGATGTCTTTCTTAGTAGACAGATTTTTGCAGGATGCAATCCAAAGAGCAGTAAAACACACACAAATTTTTGGGCACATATAATTACGCATCGCTCATTTAAAAATAGATGATAGTTCATTTTGAACACTGATATGAGTTCATATCACAACGGATAGATTGTACTGCCCAAATTTTACAGCTAGCTGCAATGACCGATGAGTTGAAAGTGAGAAACAAGCAAGCACGCGCATACACACATACACACATAAATAAATGCATAGATATGCAAATGCACACATACGTACAAACTTGCAAACGCACATAGGTGCATGTACACATCGTACATGCATGTTGATGCACACAATGATAAACAAGGATATGAACCCAGAATAATGCGCTTTGCAAATGCAGACCTGCGAATGCGCATAAGAAACAATTGTGCAATAGCGACTGCAAGGATCGTTTAATACTGCTCTTGTACAAGTTGCTTTGTAAAATACCCCGTGGCGCTTCCTTGTTTTCCTCACTATGGTCTAACGCATGAATGGCACCTTATTAGCCATTTGGCGTCTATATGACAACGTTCCAAAGTGTTGCATTTTCAGTTCGTCATGTTGTGGGTTCGAACACCTATAATATGCATCCGTCCTCCCCACTCATGTCTATTCAAAAAAAAAAAAACTTTTGTGAGATTACTATTCTGATGAAAATTTGCGACCAACTCACTATTTTTGATCGAAATTTGTAAGCTATATTGAGTTTGCTGCTCCCTATTCTAGCCAAAAATTGTACAGCTAAACTGCAATCCCATATTTCATGAAAGAGAATTGGAGTTTGAGCGGTAAAATTAATAAAAGCAATATGTTGAATAGTAGTGAACGTGGCAATCGACGAGGTCCAAAAAGTGAGCGGAAGCAGTCGATTTAGGGGGAAGGGTTGGAGACATGGTGACAAGAAGCTCTAAATAAATTCCAAAGGATCCTTAGAAAAAAAAAATGGTCCATTTATCAGCCTTTTTTGCGTGATGCATGTTGCACGAATAACTAAATAAAATAACGCAATATTTTGGTTTTTCTCTGTGGTTTTTGTGTCTGCGATTGCGCATTTTTGGGGGATTCAACAGAATCTAATTTCAGCAACTTGAAACAGGGATGTGGCAATAGCTCTTAGCTTCCCATGGTTCCGACGCCCAAGCCCGTTATGGCCCGACTATAAAAAGCAGTGATGAAGCTTAAAATCTTATCCTTCGAATCATTTTTTCCACAGTCACAAAAACTTGATTTTACTGATGCTTGATTGGCCCATTTCCCGAAAGCCCCACCTCCCTGAGTGAGATTGGGAAGGGATACTGCCCATATGCGATTCAGACCGTACATAGAGAACCTCTTCCATTCTTCTAAAAAAGTGAGTGAACCAAAAGCAAATCAGTTGCAGTCGGTAAGGAAATAAAAAGAATTGAAAATTTTGGAGTTTTGGAAAAACTACCCAAGGAAACAATCTTTCCGGAGCCTTTGTTGCCTTCCCGGTCAAGTCAAACCAACCATTTATGGTCCACTCAGATGGAACAACTTTCCACCATTCGAATTTAACTGCATCAAAATTGACTGTTGGCCGCTCGCCAACCAGTGAACCACGACTTCGGTTAGGGAGTCATAAACAGAAGGCTAGTGTGCTGCAAAGGACCGGCCAAAAAGATTAGGCGCCAAGAATTTTTAATATGGGGAAGGTACAAAGGAGGACGCGACTACGCATGATTCAGGTCTTACCTTCAATAAAAATCTTCATTTTCACGATCGACTGCTTTGCTTAAGCATCTCGTCCAGTGTGCTTTCTGCTCTAGATACCCCAACTAGTACATCTCAGCGACATTAGAAACATTCTCTACAGAAACTGCTCAGTGTCTAAAGTGGTCACACTTCACTCCTTGAAGTTGCCACATTGTTACCAATAGTAACGCCTAAAGGCACTTACCCATATCGCATCGATCAAATACAATATCCTCAAACAGAGTGGGCGGGGAAGTTCCTCTATCGAATCTCATTTTCTTATTCTCTATAAGTAAAACAAATGAGATGGGAGACGAGACCGCTCTCCCAAGACAGTTTCGCGCCCATATTGCAATTTTGAGCTCATCAGATGGGATTTTTGATGATAAACTGATAAGCCATTCTTGTTGGTAGAGTGTTGTTGCGCATTTGTGGACATCAGAATCAAATCAAAATCCCACAATTATACCCATTAATCTTGAAAACGAAATACAACTGTCATAGGCTATGCCAGGCTGTTGGGCCCTGTTTTTCCATCTCCTCATGATTTGTCCCCGAAGGATTCGCAAATTCCTCTTTCATGTTTGAATGGATGCTGTGCAACGTGGCAACAAGACGAGAGATTAAGGTTTTTTGTTAAACCGCAATAAAATCAACAATAGAAAGCGGCTGTGGACAACACGACGGCAGGTCGGACGGCGTTCCGAGGGCACCATAGCACGAACGGTGCCACCAACGAACATCACGAACTTCTCACGCCGGAGAAAATTCGCGGCCGGATTGCGCGTCGCTGTTCGCAAGGACAACACCTCAGTGAAAAGCTAGAAGCACAGTGGTGTCGTGTAACCAATATACTGCCCTATTACAGGCACCGACTCAAGCCTCAAGGTATTTAAGTAGAGTTTGCTCTGTCCCAGGACCATCACTTCTTTGCTCTGTCCAATAGCAATTGATCTATGATTTATTGACCACCCCTCAGATCTACCCCGATGTAACCGTCAACTCAAGAATCTGAAGAATGTTTGACCGCCCAGTGGATTTATTCTGCAATTACTTCGAGTCCAAATTATAGGTGTGGCGGCGGTGGAATGCGGAAACTTCAGATGCACCTTTCAGAACCGTCCGCAACAGGAAAGAGTGGAGAACCACTGTGGACAAAATTCCTTGCGCTTGAGTCTGCAAAGGAATCCGTACGTATTGGTTCTTATAATCACATCACATCAATCTGATTCATGTTTATCATGCTTCAACGACCAAGCGATCCCAAGCGTTTTACTTTCCACATTTCGTTCGGTTTCAAGTGTTCAACACTTTATATAGTTTTGTGTAGCATTTTCAGTGTATGTTATAGCGAGGTTCTGTGCACGTTTACGTGTTTGACAGCTTCAACTAGTAAACCACTGCTAGACGAGTTAAATGCCAGATGTGGCGCACGTCACACACATCACAGCTCTACATACCCTCCCCCTTGACCCCTCCATCTCTTAGCGACTTCCAGACGTTTAAATCGTGCCTACGAACCCTTATGCAGCTCACAATCGGTTGGTTCGCACCCTACGAAATCAACAACGAAAAACCCGTCTATTTCGAAAAGCAGTGAATGCCCCGATTAGCTAAAGCATGAACGCCTGACCCAAAAGCTTTATTGCTTGTATCTGCCAGGTTGTATCGTTTGTATCAAAACCTTGCACCCTAAAAGCTTGCACTGGCACACATCATTAGTAAGCCGATGTGCTATTTTTCGCTTGAATACGGATCTGTTCTTTTCCACTTAGTCATTTCCCAATCGCCAAGCTTGATTAAGGAAGGAGAATTCTGTTCAATTGCTCCCAGCGGTGTCGCTGATAACGTCACGTTCCATTCCTCCCCTGTCCCTTTATAAAGCAGATTGCTTTGCATAGTTATCCTCTTTTAGAAAAAAAAGAACAAAAACATTGCAGCAAAGTGGCCCTAACTTAGACCACGATTCCCTTCAAAACCAAATGCTCCATGCCAAATGCCTCTCATCGAATGACGGTTCGTTCATCGAAGCAAGATAACAACCCATAAAATACTACTCATAAAGCTCTCACCTGTGAAAGTTTAGCTTCCTAGCTAATGTGATGCGTCTGCGATAGAAAATGAGTTTAATCTGATTGAGCAATGAAACACGAAAAACATAATATCCCAGAAGGAACCCTCAAAAACTGAACGAATTTACAGTGTGCGAACATAATACACAAAAAAGTAAAACCGAAGAAGAAGGTCCAACAAAACACCAAGAAAGAAAACATCTACGAGGTGTTTGAGAGGACTGAAGAGAGTTTGTTACCGCAGCGGAATATCAGCTACAACAGTAACAAAAAGTAACATAGAGTGCAAAAGATAACTGCAAAGGTATACAGCCACAGCTCACAACCCCGTTATTCGCAACAATGATCCATAAGAAATAATAACAGCAAAAAAAAAGTTTTTAAAAGAGAACAAAAAACGAGATCAATAATTGTACGGCCTCCAAAAACCCCTACAACGACCTCCAAAACCCCCCCCCTCCTGAAAACTGGCTTCTCATCAATGTGCAGCAAACCGCCTCCTCATCCCGAAGTTCTTTCCCATCCTCCCCTTCCCGGCGATTTCGCTGATGCGAACCTTCCATCAACGATGAAATACATCTCCAAGAAAGGCACCCACTGCCAGAAGTGAAATATGGAATTGCAGCATTCCATATTTCACTTCTTCTGTAATCTCTCTACTGCCACCAAGCCAGTCGTTATCGATTTCAGTAACGTAAAACAATTTACATTTTCCTGACCTGCCTCGCCACCACTCTTCACAACTACACTATGCCCTCTTTCGACTTCTGCACCATATTAAAATCAAATGGTTTGCATTGAAAATAGTAACTGCTAGTATCGGTCAATAACAAAACGATAAATGAAAGAGCGAATAAATGCAATACAAAAATATTCATCAAATCCTCACATTGCTCGGCACCGCCAACCCGAGGTATGAACTCAACAGCGATTCATTGACAGTGACCGCGAACGGCCTAGTACGATCTGTCTTTATGCCAATCACCTGAAGAACACTCTCATATATTACAGCTTTCAAAATAAATAATTCTTTCGCTGCGACACACGACTGTTTGTCTTCCACTTCTAAGTAATTATTTATATTTCCGTAATTGCATCAAATTATGGTCAATTGGACATAGCTGTCACAAAACTTGGGAAATTCAATAATCACAACGTTGATACAAACAAGACAGTCTCGCAGATAGCTCACTGTATACCCAAATCACAGAACAGTCACTAGTAATCTCGTTTTCGCGACTCTTTCTATTTTTAAATACGTCTACTCCGAAAGAAGCCTCCCAAGGACGCTTTCAATCAAAACACCGCACAATCACATGAAAACCAGCTAAGTATTACTTACAAAATGTCTTTTCAGCGCATGCTCCCGAATGTAATGCGGATGTATCGCAGTATCACAAACTTGACATCTCGACGAACCA
This sequence comes from Baylisascaris schroederi, assembly GCA_006503575.1. Taxonomy (NCBI): domain Eukaryota; kingdom Metazoa; phylum Nematoda; class Chromadorea; order Rhabditida; family Ascarididae; genus Baylisascaris; species Baylisascaris schroederi. The sequence continues at coordinate 1,471,673 of QEWY01004161.1, read as the reverse complement.
CACACCCAGTGCACCTGTTGGTAATGACGCACGAATTGCTCCTTCTATAAGAAAACAAAGTTCAATATTCGTAATCCGCATATGCAAGTAATTAGAGGCACTCACGAACAGTACTGCAAAGACGCCTATAATGATGCATCAATCGAACAACAGCATATCCAGAAACGATACTCACCGGTCAATAACTCAGTGTTACAGATAACGCGCCAAGCAGTTCTTAAACGGAACATGATACGTCAAAACATCAAAACCCCTGCTTTTCCCTCGTGGAACACTTTAGAAAATCGTACCATTATAGCGCGTAAAAAAACTGCACTATCCAGAACGTTGCACATGCAATCATTATCGACCTTCTTGAAATCTCATGAAACCCCTAGCCAAGATCCATTCACCCTTGATGACCCAAAACGTTGATTAGACTAAAAACTAAAAGCAGCAACCTTAACAATAAAGAAACCTCGACCTTTAGTTCGTTAGGGAAGCACAGACCGCATTCACGGCACATGCCCCATAGCGAGAAAGCGTGAATATAGGTATGTTCCAGTGGCGGACTAGTGGGAGTGCTCGGTAGTGACCAGAAACCACGTGATGACCCACAAAGAAGACAGCATCCCCTTAAACATCCTTTATAAGCTCAATATATTAGCAAGTGGGCTTCGAAAAAAGAACTTAAGTAGTATACAAACGTGCAGACACAGGTGTCCACAAATCCTTAAGCACACCTTCAGATTAGATTGTGAAAACAGAAATTTTAAGTGTGTTACATTGCATTTTTGATTGGCTAAATCTTTACAGATACACCAAAAAATGATCGAACGAGTACTACACATCCTAGTAACTCAGGAAAAGCGAAGCAACCCAAAAACCGATTCGAAACAAGGACGACAGGTGTGCCCTTGAAGTGAAAAAAAAAAATTCGAAAATAAAGACAACAAATAACGCCTCAGATTAATTACAATAACGCAAGTAGTTTAGCTGAAGAAAATAGAATGCGTAAATAAGAAAGCTCTATGCAGCGATTTTATGATCCAATGAAACAAGTAAAGACTCACGGAGATTTCGACAATCTGTGTTCCGCCTCATGCAGATGCCTCGCTTCATCGCTTGCGAATACCATCTCGCACCTGCTATAATAAACCAGCCTTGGAAAACACATCTGTGAGATACTCAGTTGCTTTTGGTTAAAACACAAAAGCACTAATATTAAATCTCATTGAATTACGTTCTTCAAATCTCCTCCATCCAACCCCCCCCCCCCCAAAAAAAAAAGGAACAGCTTACAACAATGATGATCTTTTCCGACAACCTTAAAGTGTGCCGCTTATATGCAAATCCTACCCTTTCTGTTCCGCTGCATCCGAACTTCATTTTCCAAACATCAAACAATAGCTCATCTTCGTTCTTATCTTTAAAATAAAGATTTCACACAGCAAAATAACATACGAAGAATAAAAATTTGGATTTGCTAAGCGCAAACAACATCAAATGATTAAACCGGTTGTACATTTCCGCTCCTGTCATGCCGCTCATTGAGGAAAAATGTCCACTGCTTAGAATACTCCAGAAGTTCGTCAACAAACATTACTTCAATCAGTGACTTGATAGCAGTCAGACCAGTTAACACTTTCCCTCCCATAATCGGCAGTCCCTCCTCCTATTTCCTCTCTTCTTAATCAACGATCACCTCTCCTATTCCTTCTCCTTTCAACCTATGAACCGTTCTCTTATCCCTTCCTTTTGTAATCAGCCATCCGTTGCCCCTCTGGCCTTCATCTTGAGCAAAAAAACTGTGCTCCCTTATTCCTCCTCTTGATCAATAATACATTCTCCTGATCTCCAGTTTCTTGATTAGCAAACTATTCAAGAAATGACTCTTAGTTCGATTATATATTGGCTGAACCGGATCACAAAATGCATACCATTCCGTCCACCGCATCGGGAAATGAAGATCCCTGCCGACATGTTCCGTCCGACTAGCCAAATGGTTCCTCAGGCCGCGCACTGTCTCAAAAACTGGTTTCCTCTGACAAAATGGACATCGCAACATGAGCGCCGGGACTGAAACCAATACTCCGTACTTTTTGGACCAATACACCAATACGAAGATGAACGGTGTGAATAAAAATCAAGAAGCAGTCTCATGAAAATCAGAGCATACTGATGACAATACAGGATCGCTATAGGGTCTACGAACACATTTATAATAAATTTGAGAAATAAGGTAAGGAATAGTTATTTAGCAATTGTTTATTATACGAACCATTCTCAGGTCTGTACTATACGAAATCCTCTGCCATAAGGTTTTGTGCGCAACCAAGCCACTATATAAACTAATGACTGCAATTTTCTTCTATGTTATGCAACCCGAAGGCGCTGCAGGAAGCAATCTCACATCACAGAAGAACGCGATGCGCGTCATTACAAATATCTAGGTGAAGGAATCACCTCGGTTGTTATGATGCACTTCAATTTGATGTTTGATAGCAAGCTGCTCGTGAGGGAATGCCCTGCCACACTCAAGGCAGAAGTAGGTGTTCTGAATATTGTGTCTCAAATTGTGCACATGTCCGCTAGCCACCTTTTCTATGCGGATACCAGCACACTCTGGCCGTATGCAGACCAGTTCGCCGCGTGAATTACGCACAATAAAGTCTTCCGAAACACATGTAAGTGCCTCCGTCTGAAACACAAATAGAAACATTATTAGCCAACTTTTTAACACTAGCACAGATTTATATAAAAGTGAAGTGACTCCGGACTAATTAAACAGTGAAGCAATCGAGTTTGAAGCTTTACACCATGCCAACCACTTTAATCGATGCCCCTCAAATCATTCAGTGGAATCAAACGATGCCACTTCCGCTCACAGCTGTTGAAATAGAACGCGGTTTAATATACATGTCACTGGAAGAAGTGGGGTGATCGTGCAAACTGCTTTAAGATAGTTGGTTTCCAATGTTCAGATTTCACGCACTCTTTAATACCGAAATGATGCATAGGAATAACCAACGAGTTTTCGATCATAATCGTCGCTGCAACATTGCGTTTGTATTTAGTAGCAACGAAATCCCCAAACGACATTATAACTGAACAGTTGAACAGCCAAGCAAAACGCTAAGCATGAAGTAGGCCAAATACTCCAAATATGCATAACCCCTTCGACGCTAATGACAGCATTCTTGTCATGCCAAACAATACGAGCCTATTCAGCAGGTTCTGGAGGCAGCCTGCTCAAGAAACGAGCCTAACCAATCACACAACTCGCAATACAGTAAACAAGGGATTTGTGTGAACAACTAAGTGCAATCTGTATTGAACAAGCGGATGGTGTTTCCTGTTTTGGAACACAGATCAAGATAAAAATGTCCCTCAAGACAGATAAGAACATGTGGTGGATCAAAGTTCCGAGTACTTTTACCTTCTACAAACATTTCGAACCTGATGATAAAAACTCAGTCAAATGAAACAATTTATCTATATCTAAATTACTTCAAATAAAGTGACAAAGCTATATTAAACAAATTTCCGGACGTTGATTCAAACACGGAGCGCAACTTTCTAAAAACGAGCATGCCTGATTTGATGCAACTCCTGGCTGAACTGTTGAAGAAAGGCGTTGAGCAAGATTCTGCCGTTGAGCCGGAATCTGCGTGCCAGATGTGGAAGGAGCCACGGTCAACTAAATAATAAACTTGCTGAAAGTTTTATTTAGAATAATGTCAAGTTTTGTGTAGGAATTCGGTTGGCACAAAAAATTGAAAAATGTCAAAAGAGCAAGCGAAAATGGATGCATTTCTTTGAAACAGCAAAATAAATCAGGTCGTCATCTAAGCCTTTCGATACGACTCAAAAATCCATAACAAAGCTAGCCTTAGCATTGCAGAATCAGTTAGCACAGAACATGAAATTTCTGCGCACCCTTATCATCTTGCTGACAGACGAATTCCTCCGACAAGACCTGAACACCATAAAAAAAGTTACACTGTTGTGATCCCAGTCCTAGCCAAAATGACTTTCCTCAACACAGTACAATCACTCATTATTCGAAACACTCAATCGAATAAAAACATGATAAATAAAAGCATGCATACTTAACAGAAATAGTATTCAAGTGAAAGGAGCATACCTGTGCTCGGAGATGTGGATGTTCAGCCGGAACGACATGATCTACCTGTTGTGCTAGACTGCAACTGCCACTCGTTGCAACGGATGTAGCACGCTGCATTGGACTTGGCTTAAAACAACCTCATCAAAGTGACCGCTCACCAACGAAGATGCACAACAACCACTCTCCTTTCGTTCTGCTATCACACATCTACCGTGTAAATCAAAATTGATATAAGAACGTTTTTGTATGCAATACTACGGAAATATAATTTGCATAGTTCGAGTTCCACTCATAAATACATCCAAAATACACGCCTCCGATGAAATCCTGAAAAACTAAAAAGTTCTAGACGGGATGGTGAGGAAAATCTGCAACCTGGCATTCGAGTGAATGTCAACCCTGCGCTATTAGCAAAACATGAATGAAACAAAAGAATAGAAATTCAAGACATAAAAACACCCATTGGAAGTTTTCATATCTCTGACAACAGCTACAAACTTTACTTCAACGATGTCAGAGCAAATAAACAGTCCAATAACCACAGGTCGCTAACGAGGAAACGAAACTAAATCCGATTACTTCGAGGCGAACTGCGAAACATATAATTTCTTTGGAACTAAGAATTTTTAGGAAGTTTCTTTGAGATCTCTTTGCTAAAGTTTATCGTTCCCTATTTAGAGATAATCCTCCAAAGAAGAGGACGGATTTCCCAGATCTCCCTTTTGCTCAGTTCACATGAAACATGCGCTTTGAGAAGTTATCTATTAACCCACTGATTACAAAAACCCGACATTTGAAGCCAGCATTCTCTAAATATTTCAAAATTATTTGAGAAATATACCATAAACGAGTGTGTATTAACAGTCGGTATCTGTCTCTGTGCGTACGGAATGGTTTGGGTAGTCGGAGATTGCATGCGAACGTTTATGTTCGGAGGCAATGGCTGAAAAAATTATGTAAGAATTGGATGCAGGTATGAAAAGCGAGAGTACTTCGGATGAAGGCAAATATAAAGTAAAAGAAAGAATCGCGTACGCATAAGAAGCATTCTTAACCCGACCCTCCTTGTACCCTTATAGAATATTTTGGAAATTTCACGGCAAACCTGAGAAAAACGATTTCGCAAAGAAAGTCTGGAAATCAGTAGTGACGAGCTAGTAAACAGCATGTGTATCATGCGAGATTTGACTTTGGTAGGCAGTTTTAACTGACAAAACATGGTGAATTATCCTTGACCTGCGATTCGGAGAAACACAAAACAAAGAAGCAAAAAAAGTGCTACGTGATGAAGATGCAAAGGAGACTCTCAAATTTTGATGAGCAGAGCAGTCGAAAAGTTCTGATTCGTATTTTTCGCTCCTTACTAAGCCACATTTCTAAAGCTTTGGTAACGGTTCACCAAAAGGACGAGCTCTCAATAGCCGACAAAGCTAACTGAAAAAAAATCTATGGAAACTTTGCCCCTCAATTCAATTTTCTTCAACACTATCTTACTGCTGTTCATGCTTATGTAGTTATCAACTCCCTTCATGTTTATGTTTTGATATTTCATTGCTCAACATGAGATTATGAGTCCCCTATTCAAAATCCCCAGACCAGCAATCAAGCGTTTCGCTAGGTTGGAGTAAGGCAGGTACAATGAGTGACCCATACTAGGAGAGGATACCTCACCCTCCGTGCAATTTACAGTGGCAAAAAAACCTTGCTAGCAAACATTTTGCAGAAATGCACAAATCTATCTACAAATGCTGTCTCCATGCAGCCCAATCAGTTTGCTGTAAACATACTGAAGTCTGAAAGTTTAAATACAGTGAGTACCTGAACGTACGAAACGGTTTTTAAAAATCGCAGTAATTTGCTGAACATTCCAAAGCATTCGCATCCACATAGTGAAAGTGGAAAAATGACAATAAACATATCACAAACGATGGCAGAAGCTTCAATGAAATTTCCGAATTCAAAAAACGTTTAAAAATGAAGCCCTTTTCTCTTGTCTGCTCATCAGTTGGACGTAGAATATTCAGGTCATTGCTAAAAAGGTCTCGGAGCGAATGCACCCTCAACAAGAAATTATTTGATGTTTGGATGCAAACCTGCAATTGCGGCTGAGCTGGCATAGTCGTCTGTCGCTGATTCGCTTGCTGCACTCCTTGCAAAAACGTCTGTAGTTGTGCACTAGTGCTGGATTGTCCACTTCCTGAGGGAACCAACGACCCAGAAGCACGTTGTGGCCTTGTCTGCATAGCAGCAGCATTAGATGATGCATTTCGCGTAAGTGATTGCATCATATTTGCATATGCCGAAAGCTCTGTTGTATTCTGTTGCGAGTTTCCCAAAATTGCCGTAGAACGATGCACTTTCGACCCCGATGTGACCGCAGCGCCCTGCTGCGACACAGTAGTACCCGGCAGTGCAGCTTGCGGAATAAGTGACTGCGGCAAAGAATGCGGTGCAATGCCTACTGGTGCAACCGACTGAGACTGCTGCATTGTGATATTCGTTGCACGAGTTAGTGACCCTTGTTGGGCTTGTTGGGCTTGCTGGGGTGCCACCATAGCAATATTGCCCGTCACCAAAGATTGAGATTGCCCTTGTTGCACATCAGCACCTTGAACTCGACGACGACGCGCACGAGCAGCACTCGCTTGGCTGGTGTTACCCGCTTCCGAAGAAGGTGGCTGCCATACCAATGCTGCCTTCCGTCCTTTCCGTTGAGAGGAGGATCTCCACATTTGCACCAACTGGGTAATTACGGCTGACGAATCATCTGGTCCACGATTCAGTACACGCTGAAAATTGCAACACAAATCCTTGAAGTTACATGCTCGTCAGCTTATAGCTTCAACAAATTTACGGAACAGAAGTAAGTTGAGATAGAAATGCTTATAAGCGATATTTATTCAATGGTTATTTAAAATAACTCCATGAGTCAGAAAATAAAAGTGTTCATGTCCTGTCTATGATGAATCAAATAGGAAGGGAAAAAACCAGTCAAAAAATAAGCCGAAAAATGAAAGAAGTGTTCGATCCCTCAAACTGAAACTCGGCTTTACTGGTGAATATCACCATTTGATCTCTCCTCTTTAAAAGTAGCAGAAAATCCGATATCATCCCACATACAAGAAATCAGTGACCATCATGCTGGCACATTACCGAGAAATGTTTTTATGTTCAAACAGCCAAAACCTTACGGGTAACGAGCTGACGAACGCAGGCTTTTCACTTTGCAATCGATTGAAGCTCATCTGAAATTATCATCAAAATAAGATCAAATAAGCAGTGATATCAAACAGAAATGAGTGAAGATTCGAATAAAAAAAAAGGGCAAAGTAGAATACACTGTTGAGGCTAAATATAAAGAGAAATTTAAATAAAGCCGCTGCTCCTTGAAGCAATGGCTGGAAGAAAACATTCTCCGTGTAGGAATTCGCTTTCAAAAGTGAGATTTCAAAACATTTCTCGACTCGGATTTTCATATATGCTATCCTCTCATGTGAAGCAAATAAATGCCACTTCATACCACTTTTGGAATAACATTTGAGTAAAATATTTCACGATCTTAAAAATTTATTACAGGAATATACCTGTAATGTAGCGAAAACGGTGAGGCAAGACAGACAAACGAAAAGAAGACGAAAAAGCATATCGAAGGAAGTTTTCACCTGTGCCGCTCCTTATATCGAAGCATAAAATAACGCAAAAGATGTCATAAAATGTCACAGGAAACCCCCTCTACCTTCCAGTTCGCAAGACATGAGAATCCCATAATGTTGCAACATCCTTCAAGTTTATTACTTCTTTAAAACAGAAGTTTAACACACCGGCAAATCAAAACGACGAATATTTATTCTGTAAAAGATTTAAGCCAGTCTTTCCAGTAGTCCGAAAAAAAAGATTCAGCGGACATTTTTAGTCCTTCAAAACTTGGGCACCCCTCCCCCTTTCCCCACTCCTACAACCTCTTCGATCGCAAATAAGTGCAAGATATGGCAACATCCTATTTATTATGATAAAAAAGACGCCCGCGAAGGAAAACACGACCGGCGGAAGAATGCCGAGGCAAACGACACAATTACACCAAATTTCAAATCTGCTACCACACAGAACGCGCTAATGTTAAGAAATTTACAAAAGGAATTTAGCAAAGAAGACTCAAAAGCAAACGAAATAGTCAAATTATTCTCATTTCCAATGGATTCGACATTAGAGTAAGCGTCAGTTTATCAAAATGTGGAATCATTTGGTGCATTAAAGCGAACCTGAGAAACCAGCATCCCTCCGCATGTACACTTTAGTGCACCGCAGAAGGAACACTCATTAAAATACATGCTTTTCAGTAAAGCAAAGTCGATTGAAAAGAAGAGAAGGGACACACTCGAAAAGAGTGAAAGAGGACAGCCTACGGTCGTAAGCGAGAATTCATCAAGCAATGATTACGAAACACGAAAATCTTCACGTGAACGGGAATCCAGTAAAGTGCCCTCATTTTCTGGGCTTGACTTGGAAGGAAATCTCCAGATGGAAAAATATTTAAAACTAAAACTTTTTGTTTCGCTTCCATCCTCGAAAACGTCTTTACGCTCTTCTAGTTTAAATTTCATGTTTTCCACTCAAAAACTTTGGGCACTGCTTGCAATCTTCCCCTTTCCAAGCAAACCAACGACTCTGTGCAGGAAACCATAGCTGAAAAAACATGACGCTAGTAGCTTCACTTAAAAGTCAACTGGAATACAACAACCAACCAATCCACTGCAGTCTGGACATGTCATCATGACATGTTCGTTGTGTGGCATCAAAAACGATCGATGAACACATTCGGAAGGCTGCACGACAATCAACGCTCCTCGATTCATCGCCTCCGCGTAGCCAGCCTCGTCAATCGGCTGATAATGGAACATAGAGGCCGGTGTTACGCCTAGCTTCGATGACTGCATCAGCATCACCTGCTGGAAACAAAAATATTGCGCTTGAAAAATTCTTCGTTTCTTGCAACATATGCAAAGTATACAGCTCACTCCAGGTCATCTTTTCGTCTTTTCCCCTAAACCATCGGAATGTAAATCCTCAATCACATTTTATGAAGGCGATTTTGGTATGAGTCATAAGTCAACAGTATATAAATCAAATGTAATCTTGAATCAGGGATATGGAGAAGAGTGGACAAACTTCGATACGAAACACCTTGCAGTCTTTGGAGTGGATGTCAACACAAAGAAAAAGTCTCTCAAAAGTGAAAATAGCTTAGATTGAAAAATTACACGGCACAACTCGTGATACACCTCTGAAGTGTTGCGATAGGAATTTTCTTATGCACCCCACCTTGCTTAAACGGCCAATTATGAGAGGTAACGGAATCATACCTGCTGGACACACTCATTCCGCACAATATGTAGGTAGACGATTTGCCCATTTGTGCTTCCTGTACCACAATTCTTGCAGAAGTACATCACCACCATGCCATGATTGCGCATCATGTGGTGACATAAACGCTCATCCTTAAAGATTGTTTATGTTAGTAACGTTTCGCTTAACAAAAGACCCATACGCCTACTTCGAGGTTCTGGGACAATATTTGTGTATAATAAAATATTGTAATTTTTAAGCGGATAAATTGAATTTCCAATACCTCGTTACAACAACCACTCCATTGGTTGACTACTCCAGATCGAATTTTTATCACCAAACGGTGCGATCCTATGGTTTAAGCTGTGGCAACTCAACTAACCGAGTTGTATGTGTTCGCACAGAACCCACACACATAGGTAATTCGCTGTCCCTCCAGCGAATGTTGCGCCAAATGCTGCCTCATTTGCTCCTCGTTGAATGTTACCACACAGCAGTGTGGACAATTCTGTAGGAATCCGTGTGTACGCATATGTTTATCGTAAACTATTTTCGATTCATATGCCAAGCAGCAAAGACGACACAGATATACGACTTGATTTTGTGGCACACCATATACCTGCAAACCATTTCTTAAGGTGATTTTAGCAACGAAGGCCTAGCTCTGGCTGTACGCAACGTTTCATGAAACGCTAGATCAATTTCACTTGCATACGTCCTCAACAAGACTCCTCGTTGAGGGCATACTGCTGCATGATAATAAGTGAACCTAATGACTATTCGCTCCAGTCGCTCTCATCAAATGAACAACTCCAGCGAGTTTACCTTTGTCACAAGTCCACGAAAGCGGTTATCACTCTTTCAGATTGTCTAACGGAAGTAGTTCTCCCCTTTACGCCATAACGAATATGACCACTCAAAAAGCAATACAGTACGTAAGCTGAGAAAATTAGAAACGCGGCCAACTACGACATATTCGCATGCGCTAGAGTAGTCAGATTGGCATTCAGTAAATCATCGAAACTCTATTTGCTATTTGAGAAGCATTCTCTCAAAGATTTTTAATTCTCTGAACAAAACTTATAAATGAACAAATTTCCAGTCACGCTCCCAGACATCCACAAACCTCGGTAACTTCCCATCAATCAGTTTGCTATTTTTTGATAAGCAATTATCTCCTCTCAGCAGGAAATATCCCTGAAGGCGAAAACATTTTATATTCCAGGAGACAAAATAAAAACAGAAAAAGTGACGGCAGCTGAGAGACAAGCCAGGACATGACATATGAGCCGTAATATTGCTCTCACAACGAATAATTCTTGGAAGACATATAAGACAAGAATAAGACGAGAATAGAAAGTGAAAAATCGTACCGCTGCGATTGTGTTACCGGCGTCGTATTTGTGAGAGGCAATGTGAACATCGAGTGAGGCACGAGTTACAAACTTCGATGTACACTGTGGGCAACGAAAACGCGGTGTTCGCTTCTTCACAAATTGCATTCCAGGTCTTAAAACGTACAAAGCGTTAAGAATTTTCAAGGACTCAGGTCCCAACTCCATCGCTGGAAATGGTGGAAAAAGACAGAAAAAGCAACTCAAAACAAATTGAATGCCGAAACATCTTCGCAGTTGCTACACGAAATGTGAATAATATATTACAGCTGTTTAGGGCATTCTATCGAACGAAGGGGAGAAGGGGAGATTATCTCAGTCAAGCCATATTCGATTTCTCCCCCCCCCAGTAGCAGCAAATGAGTAAAAGAAGCGTAACTTGCATTATCGCGATAGACTCATTCTTGGGCATATGAAGCAACGATCACGTCAATGCACTATTGGGAATACAATCATAAGGATAGACATTTCCATATCCCGAACGAATAAATATGGCGTGGTGAAATACCTCAAGCGCCTCAAACAAACCAAAGATACCGAAGAAATTTTCTAGCTAACGGCTTTCTCTTGTTTGATAGATGTCTAAACCATGTCAGTGTAAACCTAATGTGGCTTTCTCAAACAGCAAGACCATTCTACCCCAGCTGAAAAATTTACACTGGCAAATAAAGCAGCCCAAAATTCGCTCACCAGTGTTCAACAGCAAACCATGAACTGAAAATGGCACGAAATTTCGAAAATGCCCAGCCCGTGGAATAGAGTTACCCGAAATTCACATCTGAGTTTGAAATTCCAGATTTTCGGGTATGTTCATAGACGTGTTGGCTGAGAATTCTCATGCAAAACGCATGAAAATACTATCCAATATCTATGGAACAGCGAGCGCTTCAAAAAAGTCCTCAAAATTTTTATAGGCATAGCAAGTGCAGCGGTGGACAAAGCATACCCTTCACCCGCAGCGATCACTTGAAGATCATCGTCTCCGTCATCGACAACCTTCTTCAGATTGCAAGATTGCAGGTTGGCAGACTTCACCACACCGACCTCCTCGTTATTTGTCTCGTTCTGTCCATGTGAAACGCACTGCTCCGAGCCTTGCGTCTCAACGCTTTTCGATCCCTGAAACGATTCTGCCCTAAACGCTCCCAAAAGCTGTCGTTTGAACACATTTCACAGATCCAACGAAGTCAAAAACATTTCATCTAATTGAAACACTTCCTGGAGAAGAGCATAGCAAATGACTAAGCCCACACTTATAAGCTCACAGCAAATGACTAGACACAGACTTGCAAGCTGTAAGCAAAAAGCATTTTCAGAAAGACGAAAAAGGAAACAAGCTTTTCACTGTTTTAATGTGCATATTAAATACTTCAATCTTTTTAGTTTTTGCCCACTACTATCCGCTCCTGAAGACTTCCAATATTCACAGTCATCAAGTTTCAGTTGTGCAAAACCTAGTGAGATAATCTATGGTTCACGTTCCTTTTGTATTTCAAGTTTTCCGCAATCAATTGCTCATTCGCAACAGACTACATGCTACTCCAGAAATGAAGGATCACATCAAGTTTTTAGATGTACAAGCATTCATAAAGCAACCTCCACAACATTAACAATTTGGATTTCATCGTCGTCGTCCTCCGCAGACACATTAGCACTTTGTTCCTTGGCGACAGTGCCCACCTCTTCTTCAGCAATCTCTACCGTGCGCAACGCTGCGGGATGTTCCGGTGCCGTCGTTGCGGTAACCACAAACGTCTTAAGCCAATACACTTATATGAATCATCCCGTCAGTTAGTTACTGTGAACTATCATAGCAAAATGAAGAAGAGCGCAAAATGACAGTTTAAAGTGCCAGATCCACTCTTTCCTGACAAAACACATTTTGATGATTCCAAAATCCATCCCTTCTATTCTGAAAGAGGCAAAAGGACGATCACTCGTCTTTGTTAGTAGTCTCCCGCTTCCCCACAAAAGGCCAAGTTTCTACATCAAGACTCCTTCAGTCACGCATGATTAATACGCCACTTCGCCGCCTTTCAACCTCAAAGCGCATGTGCCTTTGCGCAAAAAAATTTCTCGTGTCGCATCTGATCTCGACTCAGTCATAATAAACCGCAATTGCATTTGAACTATACAGCCGATGAGAAGACGTTTTCTGGCATATCGACGGACACGTAGTGCATGGAACCGTTCTGATCGATAACTGAATATCGGCCACTAGGGGCGATGTTGAGGGATGAAATAAGAAAAAATCCACCCTGTAACTTCTTTATGCATCCAAACCTATACCAAAAAAAATTTTTTCTCATCTCCTTAAGAAACATATAAATGTTATACATATAAACATAACTTGTACAAACATATAAGTGAAAAATACCTGATTGGCCTCTTCTAAAGACTCATCAATAACGAGGACTTCATCCCCGTCATTACTCAAATTCAGTTTATCCGCAGCGTCGATGCAACCATCTTGCGTTGTCCCAACGTCAGACGTTACTTTCGGTGTTTCGCCTTCACTGTTTTCCACGCGCGACGGGCTTGATGATGGTGTACATGAATCAGACGCCGTGATGCATTCATCTAAAATAGCACCCACTGATTTTCTCCTTTATATGCATATATTTTCGTGCGATAAAAAACAAAGTCAGCTTGACGGCATGGAAAGTTAGCCAGCATGAAAGGATGAAAAGCAGACGAAGCAAGGTTTTTTTTGAATTTTTGATCGATCAAATTCAGAAATTTGACCAACACCAGCAAGACTGCATAAATACAGCCCATCCACTGCACTTTATGAAGGACTCTTGAAACGCTCCTTCCTTATGTAGAATTGGCTCACTTATTCCCATTGCATCTACATGAACGATTTCGCTTTTCATTGAAGCCGCACTAAATATCACTTAAAAAAATGCGCGCCTGCAGGCAAAAAAAACCCATGTGATTCTTCTCCCTCATCGACGCCACAACTTCTCCAAATCACGTTCTCAGGGAATGTAAAGATACATTCAAAGAATATGATAAAATCGAGAAAAAAACTGGCAGCCGGGCCGTAGTTTTATCTTCATTCTGATCAAAGCTAGTCTAAACAGAAAAGACAAGCATCCACCTTCCCACAGCTTCAAAGACTGATTTTCGCATCACTATGAAAATCTGCTACAATAATGCAATAGTGACGTTCAATTATTAACGTGGCCGAAGTATTTCAAAACAAATTTTTCATTGTGCTGCAGGCGTCCGCCGAAAACATTTTAAATAAGCAGCAGAAAAACACATACGTCCACTCTGCTGAGTCAATCTAAACAAAGCAAACTGAAGTCTCCGTACTTCGACATGGCAATTATTGGGAACCATGTTCAAAAAAGGAACAAAAACTTCCTCCACCAAGGTCTGCAAACGCCCTTAATCCGTTGTTTCAAAGCAAGAAAGCTGGTTACAGCTGCAGATTGTCGCCTTCCGCTCCAACTCCCAGAAATGGGAGAAAACCACCTCCGTAAAACATAAAATCTTAAGTTTACATAAGCAGCTGCAAACGTGTGGAAATGGTTTTTTCTAGATGAATATCACATTGGCAAGGAGAAGATTCACAGTGGGTGAGAAAACATTCCTTCCTCAAGATCACAGAAATTAATATACATGGAGATATTCAATGTGATGAAAATATAACAGATAGCTGAAAGTACGAAAATCAACCAAAAGATATCGTTTTAAAACTACACAATTCATTGCGACTTCCTCCAATGAAATAACAAAAACAAACCGCTTTGTTCCGTCTCACCACTGATTTCAGCAACGACCTTCTCCATTATGCTACTGACCGCTTCTTCATCCGTTTCTAAAATTATTACATTCGAATATAACATTCCACCTGTAAACACCTCACAACAGAGCACATGGCGATTTCAAATAAAGACCACACCTGTGTCATCACAACATTCTCAACAGAAGCAACGAGTCTCGAACCCCACCCTCCACTTCCTACGATCTCAGATATTTACTGGCACCAAAAGCTGCGAAATCTTACCAAACGGAATATCGATGAGTGGCACTGCTTCATGAGACTGTTCGCAAAGCACTCTCGACTCCTCCGTATGTTCATTGTCCTGCTCTGTTCGCACGTTCGCCATGAAGTTTACTGGCAACGGTACACGGTGCGACGGCTGAGTTCCATCCAACCCAACTTGTGCTACGATCGATTCAGTTGCACAGATGGTTTCCGAAACTGAAAACCGATGAAGAACGCTGGATGTAACCTGAGAAAGGAATCACACACCGAAGATGCAATTGCTCATGAAACGAAATCAGCTTCCATGGATAAATTACTCTTACTTTCCTTTCCCTCTTCATCTACACGGTGTAAACCTTTTATATGTAATGAACCCTTACGAATAAATGAACAATTTTTGAATGCGAGGACAGTAGAAATATAACAGCAGCATTATGAAACGATACTGAAATATGACAACCTACATCTTTTTATCGCAATATTGAAAAAACAGAAAGAATTTCGCTACATGCCCTTCTCTTTCTCTTTATGTTAAATATACGACAGCACTGATAAAAATTAAAGTAGAAAATGGTGCAGCCAGTTAACTATTACAAAGAATCAGCATAAAATGCTATAAAATTTAATCAATGCTCACTGCTGCTTTCACTTCACACATCAACAGTTCAAAGCCAACCGCTCCACAATCGGCATTTTTCAGTTTCAATATGCCTCCCCTCACTCATGCGCCCTCCAGAAAAAAAACAAAACAAACAAAAGTCTGTTCCAATAAACCAAACAATAAACGAAGGAATGAAAAAACATGAACCTTGTTTGGCAGGTGATGAGCTAATCGAAACAGAAGCATCCCTGTCAGGAAGATCATCCAAAATAATCACGTCATCATCCTCTTCTTTTTCCTGCTTCACCTCAGCAGTGGGGAGGCCGGCTGCTCGCTGGACTCTCGCTGCCTAGAAATATAACTGATAAAAAACAGCCGGATAATCTGATGACAAAACTCTACTAAATATGGATTATCTCCCTACTACTCCTTTTCGCTATCATATTTTCGGTTGGCAAATTATTGCGCTTTCACGGTATTTTATCTCTTCACAGAAGGTCCGATCAGCTAGGTTAAGCCGATTACCTCCTGCTTGATTACAAAATTTGGGCTTAAAGAAAGCATCAAACGCACAAAGGCCAAATAACCCGCAGGCATTGAAATTCTTTCAGTAGTCAGTGGTGAAAGAAAGAGTGTCTTCTGTGGGGCGGAAGGATATGATCTGCATGTTCGTTTACTACAGCTTTTAAGTTGGTAAATAGGAAAGCCTAATTCGCGGACGCTATCCAAGCTCGTCGACTTCAGCTTTCCAGGTTGATGCGCCACTATTGGCTGATCTATAGCTAACCACTGAAGTACGTGATTCCACTAACCATTTCACGGATATAACAGAAGTTCTTATCAGCCCACTGAATTCGGCAACGTTTAAACTACTAAAGTATCTTAAAAACATATATACCGCTAAAAATATAGATCTGCAGCATTTTGACAATGCTCCTCAAAAATTTCTCTGCAAATATAACAATCAGCAGAAAATCTGTGAAAACAGAGTTGAGTTTATTTGTAGTGAACCATCCTAGCAGAAAACGAATGCAATGCATTCAGCATTGTTGCAAACATAAGAACCATAGTTCAGTGATGTCGACTTGATAGCACCTGTAAACGTTTCACCTTTTTTTTTTTTCAATTCATATGCTGGCTTTTCAAAATAGTCAACACTCAGTGCTACAGATTCAGTCGAATAAAAAAAAGCAGCATCTGAATAGAGAAACAAAGCAAACCCTACCGGCTGTTCGGTCTTCTTACTTGTCGGCGGCTTTGGTTTGACTGATCGTTGCTTTTCATTTAGGTCGATCATTCGACGCTTACCCACCGATACGTTTCTATGAACGTTTAAATGCGACAACTGCTGCTGCTTCTGAAGTAATTGTTTGTGCTAAACAACAAAGCAGGACACTACTCTTGCAATACAAGACTGTTAAAGGGGCAATAAAGAGAGCAATGATTAGGCGATCATAAATTTCCACTGTAAAATCCTTCTAAATAGAATCAAAAAAAACGGGAACCACAAAAGGTAGGAAACATCGAGAAACAAATACCGACCAGCAATTCAAAGAAATCGAGCAAAGTGATCGCTAAAAACTTTCAAGTGTCGAAGCCAATCTCCAAAGCAGTAATGTAATATTCATTGCGCGCTTCTACGTATAGGCATCAAAATCACCTTTCTACGCACTTGACGAAACATTCTTAAAAGTGAAAAAAAATAACTACCAAACTCTACTGAACGCAATTAATGCTACAACATACCTCCCGCAAAGAAAGGTCTTACTAAGCCATTAGTGCGAGGATCTCTAAAAAGAGCAACATTTTGGTACTTTAAGGCAGCAACACGTTGATAAAAGGAAAGTCGGTGGCACCGAATGGTTTTTGATAGTTTGTAGCCTGCATAAACTTCATAAATACATCAGTTAGGTCGATTCAGTCGCGACGTTAAAGCTATATGTTTCTCTCAGATAGCCACAACGCTTCAGGAAAATCACAAATGAAGCTCAGAAAACGAGCACTTGAAGGTGCTGCTCTCGCCAAGCAGTGCACACAGTGAAGTCGTGCCAATAAACATCATACGCTCGGATGATACAGCCAAGCGACGTTGTGGCATTTGACGCCATAATTTAAAAAAAAAACGTGTGTGGAACCACGACTGGTTGAGCTCGAGGATGAGGGGTGGCGTTTTATGTTCTTTGGTAATTCCAATCGCATAGAGGTCCCTATTGATGAAATAGCATGCAGCGAGTTTGAACGAACTATCGTTATTGCTACGCATCCGACCTTCGTCTCTAACATTATCAAGTCACCGCAATGCAAAATCGATTCTTAACCACGCAACGCATTTAACAGTCTCAACCTCGATAAGTTAGCAAACAAAAAAATCAAATCAAATAAAGAAAACATCTAACCGAAGGAAGGAACTTGTTACAAAGAAGACAGAAGTCGCCCATGTGATTAACATGTGTCTTAAAATGGCATTCAAATTCGCGCTCAGTGAAGTCATTGCGGTCACCGCAAGAGCATCGTAGACGAGTATTGCATATATGACTTGTGAAATCACTTTGAACGAAGAACTTCTTCGCGCATGACGAGCAACCAAACCTTAACTTCATCGTTCAATCACTTGTATTAAAAATGCAAACATGTGGTGCTCGCCAATGAACCCAATCTTTGCCGTAATACACATAAATACGTTGCAATTATTATTCAATACCAATGATGTTTGTCACAGTTGAAAGTAATCGAGGAATTTCAATTTAACAAACAGTGAGTGAATTTTATGCGAGAAAAATCAGCAGAAAAGTGACCTTCTGATAGGTTATTAAGACAGTGCTAAACACTTTTCTTGCTAAGAACTCGTCTTCTTTCTTAGCCATTCACGTTTGCTAAAATTATTTTTGCAATGTACAATGCACAACTAAACAACTTTACCGCCTCTAGAAATCTCATCCATCCAAATGTGCAATTCCACACCCCGTATGATGTGTATGCACCACCAATCACAATGAAGAAAATGGCTATGAGTGCTGTCTATAAAAACACTATCTCCGCAACATGTCAAATAAGAGGAACACACCTTTCGTAGATATTGCTATGTACATCCATGCGATGCCTACGAAGATCGTCAGGTCGGATAGGTCGTCCGTTGTTACAAACAAAACAAGTATTAACACCGTTACACAAATAGATAATGTGTCTGAACATTTGTTCTTGTGTGCGACGTATGCTGATCGGATCATTCGAATCGCCCTTCGTGCACGTGCAGCACAACGAACAAATCATCGTCACCCCCTTAAAGTAAAATCGTTTAACTGAAGAAACCTCTGCAATTCTCTATGATACAATTTTTTCACTCCACTGAATAAACGCCTATTTGTAACAATGGCATGAAGATTCCGTTTCTTGACCACTGTGTTAGCAGGCCCACATTGAGATCTAGAAAGGAAAAGGCAACCGAAAGAATACAACCTTTAACGCGAACCTCGAGCAAGTTACGACTCAGGGAGGCATAGGTTTGCCTAACAATGCTTAATACCTGCCTTGGAATTTCTATAATTCCAAGATGCAAGCACGAATAAAAAACAGATCCATCTTGGTAAACTTCAGCAAGGCAAACGTATTCCACCGATTTCGTGCTCGCAATCACCGATTCTGTTAATGTTTTGTCACTGACGTAGACAAAAGTTTAAAGCTGCATGATTGCCGTGCGGACATCGAGCGCAAATGCCAAAGAGTAAGTGCTAGAGGAACGAACAGGCGCTAGCTATGGGAACAGCGACATGTCACCGCCCAGCAACAGTACCGACTATCTCCTGAACGACGCTTTTTTCATACAAAGCCGTTTCCGTAGGCAGAAAACTCTTTTCACAGGACTGGTAATAAAATCACCAGAAAAATTCCAGTGGTTACAGCCGGGAAGTTAGCTCTTACCTAGACTGTTTAATATCTCCAACATACTGTCCGCTATATTTTTCTATGCCTCTAAAAACTCACTTTTCCCTCTCGTCATATTTTTCAATTACACTCAACTTTCACCAGCTCCAGTTCTGTGGATCCCACCAAAATAACGTATGAATAGCTAATGAGTTGTCCAGTTGTGGAGACAAAGGACGACAGAGGACAATATTAGCTTCAAGAAGATTCGCCTTCATCATTCTTCAGTTCCTCAGTGATACAGCCCCTAATCACACTCGCATAAGCGGACAAACAAGGATCCAGCAATGTTCGCCAATCTCGCTCGATCAAAAGAGGCATTAACACCATTCGCGAAAAGAAGGCAGGGTCCCGCTTAAAACATATCACTAAAACCACATTGTGAGGGAAGTTATTCTGCAGGAACCGTGACTATGACTGATATCTCACTATCTTATCACATCATTAGTATTTAGCACCCTATGCATAAAGAATGCAGGATCTGCACTTTGGAAACGACTTTCACACACTTCTGCAACGAAAGTGATGTACAGATTAACAGCCATCCGCGAAAGCAACATATGGAACATTCGCCTCCATCTAACGTACTGAAGGGCAACGTCCCGTGAACTTATCCACAGAAAACAAAACAGCGAAGCTACTACCGAATCAGGCAAGATCTATGTAATCTGTTACCTCGCAACCTATTTTTGTAAAAGGAGAAGAAATGAGTCATACGATTACCTGTTGAGAATCGGAGCGGTGCATGTGCTTGGCAATCACATGTGTCAAAAGATCCTCATGTGATACAATCGGGAAGGTCATGAAGTTGCTGTTATGACATACCGGGCAATCCAACCACCGTTCTTTATGTGCATTAAGGTGCTGACGCAGAATACTCTGGGATGCAAACTTCTTTTCGCACAGGAAACAAGAAGGAAGCTGCAAATACCTTTTTTCGTGACACACCAACATACAGCAAAAATAAGTCCAGTTAGTTGAAGACACCCACTAAATGGAATGATTGGGGTTATTTCCAAGACCTAAGCTCATCTTCGCTACATCAAATCTTCACCTTTTAAAGGATAACTAGTGTGCGCTTACTGTCTGAAGGTTAGTGACGTTAAACACAGACCAAATTATATTTGATGATTCAAACTGGGAAACATATTTTCATTATTTCCCAGTTTTAAATAAAAACCTCTCCCCAAGATGAACATGTAAACCCCAAACGAGCATGGAAAACCCTAATATACGACAGCGAAAACAACCTGCATCAAGTGATTTCTTTTGTGTGTGTTTCCGCTGAATACTCTTGTCCCTGTTCACTTAGCTACTTGAAACAATGACGCTTGAAAAACGCATTCAAACAATGCGCTCAAACGTCTGTTAAGACATGATTTTACATCAACCGGAAGACGACAACGAAGTACTCCAATGTTATCGAACCTCCGCTTCGTTAGTGGATCCGCTATTAATCAGCACGTCAGATGAACCTGCGGTGATCTGTCCTTGCGCTGGCTGCGGAACGGCCGATGACAAAACAACAGGTGCAGTAGCCCTTGAAGCGCTCTTCTTCTTGCTAGCCTCCGATAACGACAGCTTCTTCCACATCATCGCCGGCAACAGCTACAATGAATCCTCATCTTTCATTTCGAATATAACTAAATCTTATCAAAGACGGATGTAATTAAACACAGTCACAAACAACGGAATTCTGGCTACAATCGCAGCCGCGTGTCAATACGAGTAATGCGGAACAAGCTCTGCAGTAATTCAACAATATTCTCAGGATCACAACTAACAAACCAAAAGACTACAAAAGGATGTAAACTACATAAATAAGGAACAGGAAGAACATATATTCAGAAGTTGTTTAAAAATTAAAGATAGACAGTGTATAAAAACTAAGAGATGCACACAAATCATGTCAACCAAAAGCCTTTCTCACGTGGAAGCGTAAAAACCTTTCTTACGTACCTATCAAACTGCAAATACATCCCAAAAACGTTACTCCGGAAATGTCGGGCTGGGATCGTCTCTTGCTGCACTGAGATGATAAAGCTATGGTGTACAGCATCAAATACTTTCCTTCTCCTTTTCACTTCTCACCGAAATCATTAAAGATCAGATAGAGAGACAAAGTTGAACGCTTGTACTTAGTGAAAAAGTGAAAACAGTGCTGTTTCCGTTCCTGCAGCGTGATCTGAATTCGACAAGCGCAGTCCTTTCAGCAGTCTTGAATTCAGATGGCTAACACATATGGGCCAAACGGGGTAAATTCTGGCTGTGAAGGGGCAGACGGAGTGCATCAGAGGGTAGGTGAGTAGAACACCTTTTATACAAGTGCGCTATGATACTCCAATTTCCGCACACGCGAAACGGGTTGATTGGCCAGCATCTGTGCATTGTTATTACTGGAAGGTGTTCTCACCCCTGAGGAGAAGATGGGAGATGTGGGAATGAAGGAGAACAACCACCGTATAAAACCTAATCCCAAAAGAATCAATTATTAATGTTATCAGTAACTTTTGTGTTAGCATTATTAGTAAATTAATAGTAATTATATTAGCACTTATTTAATATGCTTACTACCATTACTTTAGTAATTATCAAGTCAGCATCAATAACTACTAGTAATTAATAGAGTTCTTAAAATAAATAGATGAAGAAAATAACCATAAAATCAGTAATAGAACAACTAATGATTAGTAAACTGTTCGTCACCTTGCGCGTGACCTGATCGAAATGGAAGCGTTCAAAGTGAAAATTGGCGATGTGATAGAAGTAGCGTTTCGGATTCGATAAAGTAAAATTGCATATGCCACAGAAGGGTAAATACTCGCCATCTGCACCTGCAATTTTGAATTGCAAACTCCACTCCACTTTTGTTCCCATTACTTTCTTTTATTTCTCTAATTATTAAAACGGCACTGAAAATGTGCTGATTTACCCCAATTCATGGAATACAATTCAAGTTATTTAAAGGTGTCGTAAATAAATCGAGAAATGGTCCGGTCGAAAAAAGCCAAAGTCAGTTTATGCAGAATTATTTCGTAAGGCAAAGAAGAGTGAAGCGAGAAGAGTGTCTCGAAAATTCTTTAAATTTTTGCAAAAAAATCGCTCACTGAACAAAATCTTTCCGGCCTAAGGAAATATACGAAATTGTGGCGGAAGAAGGAAAGAATAAATGATAACAAACACCGACCGAACTGAGGGGTACACGAGCTTTTGTGAGTCTCAAGTGGCGCTCTTTCGCTGAATGCCACACCACACAGTTCACAGAAATGCAGATGATGATGAACAAGGTGACGAGCTAATTCTTGTACAGAATCGAACTTCGACTGAAAT
This sequence comes from Baylisascaris schroederi, assembly GCA_006503575.1. NCBI lineage: Eukaryota > Metazoa > Nematoda > Chromadorea > Rhabditida > Ascarididae > Baylisascaris > Baylisascaris schroederi. The sequence goes on along the minus strand of QEWY01004161.1, from coordinate 1,448,976 downwards.
ATGATAACAACGATTAAACTGATTTCAAAAGTGTTTCGCCGCCATTCAACATTGCTCAGACAACTTCACTAAAGTGGAAGAAGTATACAAGGACTCCCTCCCCCCCCCCAATGTCAGTCTTCTTGATACGCCAGTACCGTAATGAGACTATATTCGGTGATTTGACGTTATGACTTATGACTTAGATTTCTCATTCTATCTGCAGCAAAGATGGACTCACTCTGCACACAACGCACTCCTTTCCCTTGATTAGCGACGGCTGCTGACTCGGCGTATTGGCCACATCGTTTGAAATCGAACCCTGCATTAGTGAACGCTCATTCACATGAACTGCTGATGAATAGTCCTGAAAAGAAATGAGAACTGCAGAGGTTGCCATAGCAGCACTGTCAATCAAGTCGCTGTGAAGGCAACAGTATACAAGATGTTTCTAACAAATTATACCCGAAACATGTTTGTATATTCCCTTTAATATGGTTCGAAAACAAACTCAGCCGAACTCCGTGTGAATAAACAGATGCCCCCTACATAGTACCAGAGCAATCCTAGCACGGCAGCAACAGAACCAAGACAGCAAGCACCTCATTTCTCTCCAGCTGGTCATTTTAGCATTTCCTTCAAAATCTCTCTTATGCACCACATTCATCACGTCACATCTATTGCAGTCAAAGATGCAAAAACCTTACTGAAAGACGTTGCTACGACTTTGGACCTGCCTGTCCACAAAACTGAGATAATGCGCTTAGCCTGACAAGTCGTAGGTGTTTGAAAAAATGATAGTATATGCCGCATAAAGGACTTGAAAAAATACAAAACTCAAATGATTGTGGCCAATCTTCACTGCTGAACCAAACTGCGAAAAGGAATTTAAAAAACGAATACATCAGAAGCCATAATGCTCTTGCCTACAACTCAACCATGAGAGGAGGTCTTCTAGATGATGATTTATAACGCAGCATTTAACCATGGAATGGCTATTGGAATATAACCTTTCAAGACAAATTCCCCCCTCCCCTCCCCCTCCCACACACACAACATAACAAGAACAATTGCGGTGGTACTTTCTACCTTTTTATTTAATTGCTCATCATGATGTTCTGACAGCGCACCAACGCCAAAAACACTGCTCCTTCCATCAGCATTTTTATTTTCATAAGAAATGACCTCGGACCCTCTCAACCCAATACGACCAACAGTCCTCGTCAAGCATTAAAGTTCTACTTGTAACAACAAAAAAGCAAATGCAGTCTATCTTCCTATGCAGAAATATACCAACACAAATTTAAAAAAAACAGTACGAACCGAATTCGATGCTGATGATAGTTGAACGCGTGGCGCAGAACCCAGTCGAGCATACGAATCGCCCGGTTGTGATGCTGAATTGCTCGCTTGCAGCGGCGCAAATCCATTTGCTGCTGCTGCAACTGCAAAAAAAGGTAGGTCAAAAAAGCATACAAATAAGTAAACCAGTGAATAAATAAATCTACATTAAATGAACCGATGTAAATAAACAGACCTCCTGCGCAGTGACAAGTATCCCACCCAGAAAGATAAAACACCTGTTTTTCCTTGTCGAGCAGCCCCACGTACATGTAAAAATTAGGTCCGGAATCAGTTCTCATATTACAAGTACAACAAAAAATAATTCCTTCTGACGGAAGAAAAAGCCTAAAACTTCCCAAAGGAGAATATTTTCAATACCTGCATGCTTGTAAGCGTGAGCCTGTGAACTTAAGAGGCGACTTAACCGCTTTTGAAAGAAAGTTCATGAAGTGTCAAGAAGCACCATTCATCTACCCTCCAGACTTGAAAAAACCATCTTGGGTATCTCAATGCAGCAGACATCAAGACTGAAACAGTCGAAAAGACAATCAGATGGAGAGGTGAGATAACCATAACCCTTTTTTTTTGAAAAAAGGAAGCAGCAGATAGACGGGATATGTGATTAGCTTTAAATTATGAGACTGAAGAATAGCACAACTGGCTACGTTTAGTGTTTTCTTCTTAATGGGAATGTTCCGGTGCCTGGATAATAATTGAGGCTAACTTAGGAGCGGGTGACAGGTCATAAAACCTGGGACCGAAAGATGGTTAATTCTTCCGTCTTCTACCATGAGGCCGCGACAAGATAGGCATCCTGCTGTATCACATGAAAATATCATAACAAACTCAGTAGCGCAAGAAAGCGATACTAATTCAAGAAAAAGCGGGTAAGCAGTCCAAAGCAATTCCAAGCTAGAGCTTCTAGTCACTGGATCGGCAGCCCTTATTTTCCGTCGTCGGCCGTAAATGCATATTATTAGATTGCATATTGCTTTAATTTTACCACTGTGTGGGTATCGTCAAACCTCTAGATTCCTTTCACCCCCTCCTCCTTCCGCTCTTCAGGTCTTCAGGTTCCCCTTGCCCTCATTCAATCCCACCCGGATAATTTGTTCTTGAATGCAAAAGCTTCGCAAACCATACTAGTTCATCCCTCCTCATGGGGCATCAACTCCATTTAAACTTTCAAGAATAGTCTTCGATGAGAACAACAGACTTACTTCTAGGAAGTTCGCGTTTCCCGGTTGCAGTATCCACCTTGAATTCTCCATTTTTCATCAGACCCAATTTCGTATTCGTCATTTCAGCCAATGTAGGCAACCTTCGCGGTGATCCCGACCACTCGATTATTCCAATGTCTTTCATGCCTTCTAGAATAACGACATTCTTTAAGAATTAATTTTTTATAAGCACAAACGCCAAACTATATATAACAAATGGAGGATATCAATTCATACAACTTTCCTTTTGTTGCTAATATATGTGCAAGAAAATCTGCTTCGTCCCATATTAATAAACTCCCTTTTCAGAGGAGATTTAAAACAAACAGATCTGCATGCGGTGTGCAGGAATCCACTGCTACTGCTTGCATATTATACAACCTTCCATTGTGTGGGCTAATGGTCGGTAATGGATTTCTGCGGAAACCAGCAACGAAAGAAAGAGAGATAAGTCCTATCTTCGTGTCCAGATGGCAGAATGAAGACCTCTGGAGGACGGAGTATATATCAAAGGGACTACGTCTAAATTACTGATTACATATCACATGTGCACAGGTCTTCTCAAAGATAGGCAATAGCATAGCGAAAATTTTCTCATTGAGAAGGAACAGAAGAAAAACGTTGTGACCATGTTCCTTGTTCCAATGCACACATCGCATCAATCCTGCTTATCTCGGACACTTAAAAATTAATCGGTAAGCAAAAAGACACTGTTCAACCAACCATCCAAAACAGCTTAAACGAACTATAGGCAACGAATGTGAAGTAAATTGAGGCCACATCCACCAAACATGAAATGAACGTGCAGGATGTAATATCTCAGAAAGACTTAACTAAACTATGTTGCACGCACACGGAAAACAAAAGCATCACGTGCTCCGTGATCGTAGTATGCTGTAAGAAAGATGCCTGCAAGCAGCCCACTGTGCCTAACACTTCTTTTACGCCTTCATACTACTGCTGCGCTCATGAAAAAGTGCAGAGAGATACCCGGAGGATTGAACGGAGCGAAGACACCATGGTCGACCACAAGATGCCGTCTGAGCGACACGATAGAACAACACGTTGATTCACACTTCGGACACGATATTCGTGTGTTCAGCGCAGAGAGTGGGTTCGTTAAACGTAATACCTTAACAAAACTACTGATCAACAAAAACGATAACGACTGTGGAAGTTTACTGCACAACATAGAGACCACTTAAATGCTGTATTATCGAGTTTGCATATTAAACATAAAATATTCTGAAATGTGTTTGCTTCCTACAACTACACAAATCTTCATTTCTTCCAAAATAGTGAGTTGGCGACATTCAACAACGTAAAGTCTTGAAAGGAATACGAGGTTCGAAGCATATACATGTGTGCCGCAAAGAGAGTGAGTGAGATCTGTGGTGACAGGATATCATAAGGGTGGTATATGCTTCACCTCGGGAATATAGTTCACCTTCATGAACGCCTTTTTATTATTGGATTTCATGCTTCCGGTCATTAATATAATGCCCAGGTTACGATTATGCTACTTTATGGCACAGATTCGGACCTCAAAGAAATCTCAAGGGATGGACAGAAATTTTACACTGGCAATATTTCTGCATCCTGTGTAGTGTAAGAATACGCGAGATCGACGACTACAAACATCGAACCAAGAGACGAACAGAACAGCGAACACCGAATAAATGTTGATAACAAATGCGGAAATGTGAAGCACACGTTTAAACATTCATCAAGAGCAATCATAACGGCTAAGATAAGAGGGGAGAACAGGGATAACAATTAAATTAAATATGCAGACGTAGCGATACAAAAAAGAGATGGGAAATGGATGGAGGGGAGGGGGTAAAAACATATATCCCTATCTATATTTATGGTTACAACTGCAACCAAATCGAATGTGAGGAAATCCAGTCTTTGGAATATTCCCCTGCACCCTGCTTATGATCATAACTGCAACTGCACATATACGCATCAACACTTTTTCGTTCTCTTTATCATCTGCTCTGCCTGTGCATTTATTTTACATTCCATTTCAGTCATCTCCACTTTTCACCTCAGTTATTGCTATAATTACTACCTTCACAGATCTTTCCCGAATAAGTACTTCACCTTACCATTTCCGCATTTGTCGTAATTGGCAAACCATGATGCTTGAAGTTTCGTGAAAATTTTTGAATCAATTATTCCAACACAGACATATAAAAAACTGCATAACTAGAAACAGATTCACTCACAATGTTCTCATCGGTGAGATCGAATGACTTCTCTGGATCCGGTGCATCGACATTTCTTTGGAGGCAGATTCTTAGATGGCGCAAAGTATTTCGTTTTCCCAGATGCAATGCATTGCACTTTACACAGATATATATGCTAAAAACAACCTTCTGTGTTAACAAAATAAGTGCATAACAATAAAATTCCACATAGCTTTGCAAGCATCCTCAAGCATACAACCACCACTTCAAAGAAGTCTGTCAATAGCAGCAAAACATGCACTGCAACATCTGCCTTTGCTTTAGAGATGATGGAGAAATCAAACAAGAAAGCAGCAATAACGATACTCGAGTCCGCTTAACAACCAATCAATGCTACTGCACTTTTCTTTCGACTCACTCATCCAAAGATGTTGGCAGATCGTATGAGCACAACCGTCTCTTCGCATTTCACGCATAACATTTAGCCTATCAGATGTGTACCCCCCAGCAACCCGCGTGCAACAACCGTGTGCAAACAATTGCACTTTTAAAGAATTTCCTTATAAGTGCAGGGCGAATACAGAATGCATAGAGTTGCAGACCTTTGACTGACAGATACATCGCAAGAAATGAAAACATATGGTACCAACCTGTCAACGAGAATGCCTCCTTTGAGGGTGTCGTGAATAGGTGCCTTGGCGCCCACATAGAGGCGACCAACCCGAGCAAATTTCTGCGATAACGAATGCATAAGCAGCCGCACCTCATCCTCACTCTTCGCCACAATAAACTGTGATGAAGCAAATCCCGACCAACCGTCACATGTGCACAGATCCGACCGACGGCTTTTTGGCAGTAACTAAACATCAACGCTTAAAAATGGGTGACAGCAGTGGCATAAATTAATATTTCAGCAATTGGAAGGTTATGCCCAAACTCATGAAGCACCGCAACCTATGAAGGACCTTCCTGCATCGACTGGAGCTTGAGTTGGGAAGGATTACCTCGGAAGTGCGGTTGCGTGGAAATAATCGCCTCACATTTTTGCTGTTCAGAAACTTCGACTGATGGGAACTGGACTTGTGTGTAGGGTTGTCGTGAAGATGTGCAATGTTGCAAACGGTTGACGGCAAACTATGCTCAGGAAGACGACTTACTGGTTACTCGCGGGTTTAGTGCGATTGGTTGCAATTTTAGTGTGAGAAAAAATGGAAAGTAGTGAGGGGTTTGTGAAGTTGAATATGAAATGGTGAGCAGCAGTCATCGAAGCAGGTAGAAATATTAGCGAATATGAAGTTGATTAAGCGTGAGCTAATCAATGATTTGCGAGATAAAGTGGTAAAAGCTTAAAGGTGAGGTATCTGCTGCAATGAGAGAAGATAAACGTTTGACTGTGGTGATCAGCGTGAGAGCTAAACAATGCGGTGTGTAGATAACCACAGCAATTAAATGGACCCATCGAGGCAATACTCCCTTTTATGGAAATCACTCCGTATCTGCTTCGTTATCCTTTGCTTTCCTATCTCTGCCGTTATCTCACGTGTCGCGATCACGCGATGTGAAAATCCGCTTGCTTTGTTAATGCTCTTTCTACTAGTTCATATGCGGTTATTCACTCTCTGATCCCGATGTTAATGCGCTTGCCATGAGCAAGTAAGTAGAAGATAAAATCCAACCACATATGGCGCAAAAGCAGAAAAGATGCAACGACCGCGATTTGTTGCATATTCTCAATCGCAACCTTCGTTGTCAGCGGCAGATATAACTTAGGATAGTAGGGAATGAAGCTCGTCACAAGCTTCTTCATGAGTTAAGGAAAACATCGAGGCTGCAATTTAGTGTATAAATGCCATCATTTCGGCATACCCCACCTGTTTCAACTGCTTGCAAAAGATGCATCGGTTATCGGGTCGTTTTCCGATCTTCCTTTTCTTTCCGTTCTCTCTCTCCTTACTCTTTTTTGTCTTTTCTTCAGCAGTCTCCTTCTCTAGCCGTTTCCGGACCAAAATGTCGCGAGCTCTCGTAACGTCTTCGTCGTCTGATACCTAAATTTCAGTTCAATCAAAAGGCAACTACATTCTAGCGACTTCTTGATGAAGTAAAAAAATCCCACAAATAAAAGAAATTTATACTTCACCATTAAGAGGATAATCCCTCGATCGCGCAGACAACTATACCTGCAACAGCGAGAACCTGAGATCTGAATATCCAGCAGATGGCAAGAGAAATTAATTCTTCACGAATGAACACATAGCAAAGCATCTCCTATCGAACCAGCGCTGAGAATGGTAGTGACTTCCCACCACAAACGCCAAAGTTTCAGAGTATACTTCAAATCTAATCAACAAAGTAAAAGACTAACTTCTTCTTGCAGGCTGATAGACGGTGGTAACGCATTGAGCGGCCCGCGGATTGGTACGTTCTTGGATCCCATCCTGACCGATCCGTGGGTCATCCAAGCCGGAGGTACTAATGTAGAGTTTTCGACTATCGCAGACATAGAAAATTGATCACCGAGATGGGAGGCCAAATGGTCTCTATAATCAAAGAGATATTTTTTTTTAAATAAAATAAAACTGATAGAAACAAGTTAAATCATTTAAAGTAATCTGGCGTAAGTTGAGTTTTCGCTTTTCAACACACTGCGCATGTACAACAATGTATGCATGTACATATATATAATATATAATTTCAACGGATTGCAGAATCGTACTTATTTCCCTATTATAACATGCGCAATGGTGTAGCACAATTGTCGACGTAATTCCACTTCAATCAACTACGCTATCCTAAACGAGATTGATTTACGTCATTGAAAATTCGAGAAGATGGGCATCTGCTGTTTGATACTTTGGAAGAAAGGATCAATGCTGAAATTAGTAACACAAAAAGACTCATTTTCAATTCATGTTGGTCCATACCGATAAAAGAGCTGCGTGAAAAAGAATCGAGGACACAGCGGACACTTTAGCTTCTGTTGTGCGTGTTCTGCGGCATGCTTCTCTATGTCAAATGCCGTTACGAACCGGCTTCCGCACTGAGAACAAGCTGTTGGTATAGTACTCTTTATCTCCAGGCCTCGCACGGTGACAAATTCAACGTCGCCTGGCAATTCAGGGAAAAACACGAGGCACGACATGAGACGCTCACAGCTGTGCACTCTCTGAAAGGACATCATGTTAGGCTCGCCTCAAATAACAGTCTACCGACTAACGATACAACACCTGATCTGGCCACTGGGTTTGACAGGATGTAGGGAGCTGCGGCTATGCGCCACCGCAGGTAAGTACGATTTTTTATAAGATTAATGCCAGCTTATGCTGCTGTACTCAGTGACATGCCTGCCCATCAATCCCAGACAAAACTGGTTGTACCACATGAAAAGTAGGACATGTGAATGCCAACAATCAAAAACCTTGTAGATGAAAATATCGACCAGTGATTTCTGAACCAATACAACAGCCCATTTCTGACTCAGTCCTCCGCAAAAGGATTTTTGGTAGCAAAAAATCAACCATTATGCCTACCATTAAGCTTACGAGCTTCTTGGTGCAAGCATCGTTTTGACCGGATGGCAACGGCATCTGCATGTTGCATTCAGCACAAACCAACGTATGCATGACATGCTTCATCTCAAACTGAAACACAAACACAACAGTATAAACTGCCTTTAATGGGATGAACTCTTTGTGGAAAATATATTATAAATGCATAGGTGAGACAACTGGAAAACATGTACTGCACCGAATATTTCCCAACAAACGCATAAAACCTTCACAAAAACTATTTCAAATAGCTATTACAACACGAACGAATGAGAGGCCTACGACCGATGCATATGCCTTTAGTATTAAACTACGCAAAATTATCCTCCCTTAGTATGCAAGCAGTCGAACGTTTTAGCCATCCGACCACATAAAAGCATAACAAGGCGACCGGAAAAGAAACCTGTTTCTCAGCTGTGAGCAGTCCAATCGTATAGGCAGCAAAGTCCTGACACGGATGTCGTTTTAAGCTGTCCACACATGGAAACGCCTCCAGACAAAGATGGCATCCATAGAGATGGAAGTTATGGTGGTCTTCAATTAGATGTGTCTGTAAAGGGTATCCAAATGAACAGAATTAACTTTGTTCATCTACCTAGAAATATACAAAATATTGCTACATCTACGCAAATACTATAAAAAATGGGCAAGCAGAAGGCTGCATTTCATTGAAGCCCGAAAATGATTCACAACAACTAGCTTCCGAAGCGCGGTCTTAAGTTTTATTACAGCTTAGCTGCTTACATTGGAGTCATCTATGATCTGCATCCAATCAAGATCCTGTATCCAATCAAGTATTTCAACGTCGCAAATATGTGTTCTCATACTCAATTCATAGTTAAACAATGAGGGATTGCGCTATGAAAACGACCGCCAAATTTTCGAAACTTTGCCTGAAATGCTGTCGCTCCAACGAGGTATTTCTTCTCAGGACAAGCCGGACATCGGAAAATACCCAAACTGAGTTTATTGTTCAGCTCGTCAGCATCGATCGCCTCTGCAGAACGGAACCGCGTCTCACATGGCGGCATCGACGGCAATTTAAGTAGCATGTCCCTCGGCACTTCCGCCTCCTTTTGCTCACCTAAAACTTCAACTTTTGGATCGATACTGTCGGATCATACAGTCATAACCTCAACACTCCATTAACAGTTGAACAATTCGTAGTCACTAAAAAACATACGCAAACGTCATTACGAAAAATCAGAAACTTGCAACAATCTGTTAATTATGTCATCCGAGATATGACCTCAAGTAACAAACACCATTCCAGATTTCTCACACATCCCCATAAAAAAACGAATAGAGTAGGCAAAATCTGGTTTTGATCACAGATGAGACCGAAGTAAAACAAACGTTGTACTAGAATGGATCAAATTCAGTCTCGACTAAGCTATTGGCTGCACTCAGCAGGGATTGAAACCTCAACCAGCCTTGACCCAATCTCGTATAACGATCGGCCAGGTTCGCTTCTCGTTAAGATGGCTAAATTTTAAACTTTTTCTCTTAATATCTGAACAGTATAACACCTGTACGAAACTTTTAAATGCGAAGTATATCAAAACATCAGAATAATTTTACCACCATGTTCATCAACTCATCAAACAGAAAGGTAAATCAAAAATCCCGCAACGTTTAGCCTTCAGAGTTCTATACGCCTTATGGTCACCTTACGACAAATTTTGTGAAATATCAACTGCTCTCGCTACCTTACCCCCTCTCACTCCAACATGCTCAAAGTAATCTACTATGAACAAATCTCGATATCACGACCAACTATTGAGGTGGGGATAGCAAGTAAACGAAGAAATACTCCCCAATATGCACACAGACACAGGAAGAAAACGTCAACGCCACAAGTTTCTTGCAAGCTAAAGAACACCTAAACGAGAGATTTGGGAGAAATAAACAACGTTGCAAAAGCGCAGACTGGGTTGCTACTACACCACTTGAAAAAGTTTAGTTGGCACTTTCATAAAGGAAGACAATTTTGTTTCTGACGAGTGACTAATACAACAACACATACAAACTGTCAATCACGTTCGCGTTCGCAGTTGTTTTTGGTGGTTGCATTTTCGCAATTTCCATTTAAAAACATGCAACCGAGACAGCTTCAAACAACAGCAAGAAGATGCTGGAAGATGGAATGCTCATATCAAAGACGGTGGCTGCATAATTCACAAAATTCTATAACAAAAGTGAATTCCGAAAGACTATAATCCTAAAATAACATTCATTTAAATTTTTTTCTCACGAATAACTGTTGAAATTTTCCAAAGTTCGGGACAAAAAGGCAAGATTCCAAAAGCCCTGAACGACCCTCTGATGGAGAAAATACTTATGATCACATTCCTTCATCCCTGTAAATGCAGTGGCCCCAAAAAATGCGTCTACAAAATTTTTGAAGAAATTTTGCTCAACTATATAGGAAAACCATTTCTACTATTACGATATTCTTAAGCTGATCAACAACCTGTCATCGTCCATCTGAAGTAATGTGCAATCAAGCACACAAATGAGCCAATAAATACCTGGAATTTCCTCCTCCACCTCCATAGTGGAAGGCAAAGCTGAGCCCACTGATCCACTATGATTCGCGCCAACCTCTCCAGATATCGCAAGTACCGCGTCTTCAACTTCCCTCCTTTCCGGTGACTTCGCGGATGAGCTCTGCAAAGGTGCGCGTTATTTACTCCTTCTTCTCCTAATACACTGACTCACCCTCTCCTCGTCCTTTAACAAGGAGTGAGAAGCGCAGGCCGACACATATAGGACATCAGAAGCCGCTGGGAGGAAAAAATACGAGAGAAAACGTGGCGAGGAGGCTGACCATCACAACGAGCAGTTCTATCTACCGCTAGCAAACAACAAAACGTTCGCAACCGTGCAACAGCATTTTCGTCGACCCGATCACTCAAAGCATTCAACGAAAGACTCATTCTCGCGACCCGGCTGAGGTGGAGATCAGAAAAGTCGCTATTGTAATTCGTTACTCCGTGAAAAGAGATAGGCAAATGTAGCGCTCAAAGCAGGATAGGTGCCCAAATTCAGACTTCGACACTTAAACGCAGGTCGCATGCCATGCTCAGCTTGGTAGCAAGGACAAAAACATAAAGCATCCGCCAAATCCGAGAAGAGAATCACAGACTCTTTGCGAAATTGTTTATAATTTCAACAAGACACAGCTACTCAGGTTCTTGCCAATGACACCTCGATGGGTAAACCTGCTGGCTTCAATGCACTCAAGTTGAAGTCGCATCGGAATAGTGCTATTTTTCACAAAATTTGAATGAGACGTTAAAATTCATATTCATCAGTGAATCAAAGTCATCTCTGATGAATATAACTCGACAACTATAAAGAAATATTCCGCATGTGTTCACCGTATGACTTACAATTATCACTTATGAGAGCGAAAGCTGGAAGTTTCCTTGTGCTCCTTATTTCCCTTCCCTTCAAAACTACGAAACACAACAGTTCCAAGTGATTCGCCTTTCTCATCAGCTCATTTCCAGCCGATCTGATCTCCTCTCACTAACTCTGCGAGTCTCTCTCCAATATTTTTATAAACGCAACCTAGATGTTCTCATTTCTTTTCCATAGACAAGGAAACAATCTTGTTTGCTTTAAAGCTTGACTCTTCAATGTTTACGTCGTTTTTATTGACGATATCGTTCAGCAATCATTCATGCACCTCTTGTGAAACCCGTGTTGAAGCATCCAGCTAGATGCCTCATCCATCAAAGTGCCATGATTTCTCATTTTTCAGTTCCCCCCCCCCCCTCTGAAGGAAAAAGAATCTAATCCTTACATTCAAAAAAGACCAAAAAAAAAAAATAGATCACCTTCACTGTCACGCATTCCACTTTGGCATCCTTCTTAGCCTCCAATCGAGCCATCATCTCCCATTTTGCACGTCCACTTGTGCTCATCTTGTTCCACTACAACATTTTTCGATTACTTCACATAAGCTTCATTCAACAAAGAAGAAAACATATCACAGACAACCGATGCCAAGCTGAATTAAGCAGCCAGATTCTTTCGTAATCAATCTTGAATATATTTGCTCCTGCCCTATTATTACCAACGTTAATATAGTTTAATGAAGACATAATTCACTACCACTTACAGAAGTGCAGCACGCGTACAGCATCGAATGACGGAACTGGTTCATTACTTCTAGAGTGGATATAGATGAAAATTTCGTTGAAAATCGGGCGTAGCAACACCGTCAAATGCGGCGGTTGGAAACACAAACCCATTTTCATGCAGCACACCACATGCAACGCATTTGTTTACGTTAAATCAAATGAAATTCTCTTAAATACGTATCATGCTCAGTGTTTCGATTGATGGAGAAGATCCTTTCGTAAATCAGACAACAACATTCTCCACAAATGTCAATCACAATTCAACCTATCGATTCAGATGAAGTCTTACCGCATATCTCAAAACCTGCGCAGCGGACTCCGCGTCTTGCAGAATCAATCTGGCATTGGAAGCGACCTCCTTATCGATTGTTTTGCTTTAAAAAAATCAGTAAATTAGTTTTTTCAACTAGCTTCTCAAGAAATACATGTAGTGCAAATAAAAATAACATCTCAATAAATCAAGCAAATATTCTAACTGTTCTTTGATTCATTCAAATCTCTTCATTATGACATAATCAACTTCAACTTAACAATTCGAATGATAAAAACACGATAAAAATGTGAGTGAAAATCTGGTTAATTACGAAAATAGAGTGCTACAGCTCGCAATCGAAATCCTTTGCAAAAAGAAAACTGCACGCTACGCATCATGCAAGCAATTCAGCTAATAGTTAGCACGAATCACAACATTCCTACTCATCTACGCAGCTGCATTCAATGTGAGACACCCCAAACAAATAATCCAACAACGCGAATTATTTTTTTTATGCCACCTAATTAAATCCAATACACAACTATTATATACATGCACGTTCGTCGTTCCCGCCTGTCCATTTATTTTCATTTTTGCAGTTTCATTTTGAACTCGAAAAGTAACCAAACGAGAGTAAATAAACCGGGTGGGGAGTAAAAATGCCATGGGCCTATATAATTTCTCTTTTTTCTACCAACAACAAAAACATCACGAACATTCATAGGAGCCAAAAACTTTCGTGCATTTGCGTGACAACAATAGAATTATTTGGGAATGGTGAAAATGTGATAGCACTATTCATTCATTTTGTTTTGCCTAAGAAAAGAATGAACCAGTCGAAAACCAACAACGTACGTCGTGCATCTTCACTGACATAACCCCTCCCCCACCCGTCATCTGCTTTGCACTCGTCCCTAGCTAAACCTCGATACCTGGATTGTTCGCATAACATCAAGCTTTTGAAATAGCACCAAGACCAAGTACAACACAACTTTGCACACCTCAGCGATTATTCTTCCATCCGAACATGCCCGCAAGCCATCAATCATCACCTTGTACCGCTTGAACAGCACTATATCCTAAATCCACTGAACTACGACGATAAGAATTGAAACGAACCAAACGTCGAAGAAGATATGGTCTGGGCATAACCGTACCATCATCCGGAAGCCTCCACTGGCTGTAGGTAGCATCTCGTCTATATTAAATTTTTTCGATGCTAACACAACACCTGTGCTCGTTGAAATTCTATCATAACTACACAACTGATCGAGACTGATAGGCGCCTGAAAGTTTCGTAACGTGTTTTTTCACTCAAAAAGCATACTGCTATCTTACACTACAGTATGCTTTTACTATAACGTCAGACATCTTAAACGCTCAGCAGCTATACAATATGAGTCTAAAAAGCGTGCATGCGGATGTTCATGACTAAACGAGCTAAAATCAGCTACAATGAAGCTGAACAGGAAGGAAAGAGCTTTCTGAAAATACAGACATTTAGCAAGCGGAATTTTCGAAAGTCCAAAAAAGTTTTCAAAACAACGCTTTTCTCTCTCCAAGGCTACGCATATGCAAATATGTACGCAATACATAAACCTAATATATATGTATACTGCACTGCTAATTGCCGCAAACAAACCCGAACAATTGAAGGTTTTTGCATCCGCTAATCTGAGCAACTCCTTGCAAAAGTTAGTTACCAAGAGGTGATAAAAGATGCAACATAATATACTCATAATAGTAACGATCTGACTAATCATGTCACTCCCATAAAAGATATGATTTCGCGGATTAAGCAACGCAAAATGCACTCAATTCTGCTGTGCCTCTGATTGTCACTTTCTTCGAAGCTAGCACATTCATGCTGCGTTCATGGAGCCTCATCGGTTCATGAACTCAAAAAAATGAACACAGCAGGTGAATAGATCCGTACTTACAATGCCTAGATCTAAAGCATTTGGCATATGACATATAAAAAATTTACTTACTTCCGTTCGCTTCTTTTTATGGCTGGAAGAGGTTGGGGTATTACTAGTTGATTTTCTTTTTGATGCCTTGTTTCGACTGTTTATTCTTCGATTCAGTTCCTCGCTAGCTCTTTCGTAGACAATATCCGTCATGTACTTGACGTTGTAGTTAACCTGAAGTGTGTGCATAAACCAAGGGAAGAGTGAGAATAAATTTGCATCACAATGACTTGTTCGCGCTGTGAATAAAATTGTTACAAGCTGTCTTCATTATTGCCGCAAGAAAAGCGCAAACACCCTTTCACGATTGCACTCGATCAAAGACCTCAGATCACTTGCTTCGACGCAAAAAGAAGCGGTGCTAGAGCGTATACATACATGTTTCTTCATCTATTGAAAGTTATACATACGTATATATATATATATATATATATATATAATATATATATATATATATATATATATATATACCTCCGTCCACTCGCCAAGGGTTAACGCGGATCTAGTGAGTTCCATTCGCTGCTACTCTGCGCCTTCTGCTCCGAGCGTTGATCATAGAGCCATACTAATGGTTCATTAAACCTCATTTGCAGCCCTCTGCGCGGAAGCTTTCGGCGATGTGGTATCCAGTCTGTCAGGTGACAAATCCGGCGACTACCAGATTTTCGTGCAATCTCCACTGTGCTGCATAAGTTTCGGATACTATGTCTTTCATTCCAGTTGTATGTCGCAGTCCTACGTTGCTTAACCGGTCTATCCTGGTGACGCTACACATTGCTCCCTCCACTGCTCTCTCTACCGCTGCAAATTCCTTTTCATCACGCTTCGCTGTGGACCACATTGTGTGGGCATGTAGCGTTGCTGGAAGCACATCGTCCTGAAGATGTCAGATCTGAACGCGACTGTTATCAGAAATGATTCAGCCCGCTCTTCGCCTTCTTATGAACTCGCCAACAAGAACATTATTCAGGTCTGGCTGACGTCCGAGGTAGATTTAATTTGTCTCTTCCTCTACTTCGACCTCACCCACTCGTAATACGCATTCTGCGCAAGAACTGTTTCTCATCCACTTTGTCTTGGGAAGATTCATTTTCAGGCCGATTTACTTGGAGAGATTTGCAAGTTGTTGTGAATCATGCTTGAAATCCTGAGAGTTTGTGACAACAAGTCATTAGCGAACTGGACGTGGGTTAGCACTTCACCATCAACCACAATCCCGCTGTGATGGCCCATTTTCTAAATACCTTGCAGAGTCATCGCAAAGAGCATCGAGGAGATAGTATCACCCTGCCGGATTCCCCTATTGATCTTCAAGTGACGCACACCACCGAGAAGGCAAACGTTAGCTGTACACCCTTTATTAATGAGTTTGATAATGTGAACGTATGTTGGACGTACATCAGCATGCGAAGCGTTTACGACTGTTGCTGACTACAACGAGTGGAATACTTTACGGTAGTCAACGAAGGCGAGATATACCGGGGATCGGTATCCCTTACTTTCTTCAAGCGAATGGCTGATGATGTAGATGTGGTCATGTATGCAGCTGCACCTCTAAAGCCTGTCTGCTCTCTGCTGATTTCCACCGCTCCTGATATTCGATTCAAAAGCATTCTTGTGAACAGTTTGTACAGTTGTGGTAAATGTGTGTTGGAAGGGTAATTTCCCACTCTTCGGGATCAACTTTCTCTCAAAAGCACCGTCTGCCACATTAACTAAGCCGAAGGAACAGTGCATGAAAGGTGGTGAACCTTTCAGCTCTAGACTTGAGAAATAAGTAGCTTCCTGCTTTTACATGTCATGTTTTGATTCATCCCTTTCTCGGGTTTTTCCCAGAATGTCGAGCATGCTTCGTATCATGTTATGTGTCCAATATGACCACGCTAACATGTGACGTGGTTTCGTTTACGCACCTTGAAGGCATACAGATCATTGCAGTAGGCTTCGCCTATATCTCTCATTCTTATTCGATCTGGTGTTCATCCCCTATTGGGATCTTCCAGAGCACCAGGTAATCTTCTCCTCATTTAAGTTCTCTCTCGACCCTTTTCAAACTTATTCGGTTCTCTGCCACTTCTCCTGCCCTCAGTCCCGTCTATCCGTCACAATTCGCTGGCAGTTTTGTCCACACCTTCTTGAACAACTTATTGCAATCTCCTCCAACTGTTTTCCCTTCCGTTATGATTTGAGTTCCAAGAGTCATCATCCGCTTTCTTTATTCACTAGCATTTCGTAGTCTGCGTTGACGTTGTCAGTGATAATTAACCAGCCTCTCTCGTTCCCACATAGGCGGACAATGCGCCATTATTTAAAATTATTCTTTGGCGTCAGTCCTCGTAAGACTTTTTTGCGCTCATAGTCAATTCTGATTCTGAAGCGAAGAAGGTGGTCGGAACCCGTTCCTGCATTCTTCTCGCCAATTATGAACACGTCCATGAACAGACGCTCTGTGTCCGTTAACATATATATATATATATATATATATATATATATATATATATATACGCATACAGATATGCTCAAACATATAAATTCATGACAATTGCCCCGTACAAAATTACGAATTCAATAACCGATATGGATGATGACTCCGACATAACGAAGAAAGCGGATGATGACTCTTGGATACGTAGAACTGTTGACAAATTAGAAACTTTGTAAGCATCATTCGTCGTTCATTAAGGATTAAGCGAAGATGCAACGGACGCCATCAGCTGCACTCGTACAATCGTAAACGGGACTTCACAGACTAAGCGAAGCAGGCTTCCACAAGAGATCATTGTGCTTCAATAAGGCGAACAACGAATGCATATAGCATCATTTTATACAATGCGCGCTACTGCATTAAAATTCTTGCTTGATATTAAAGCAAGAGACACGCCTGTGATTGCTAAAAATCGAATATTCATCACTCTATCAAGATAGCCCGTGGATTTTTAATACCATGACAATTATTACTATGAATACTACTTACAGGTTTGCGACGACGGCCAGAAGAGGAGTACTCGCAGCGTTCGCTTGACGGTGTTCGAGAACGCGAGTCACTTCGCTGAAATGCAAAAAGAAATTAATAAACGACTTAAAAAAATGAATGTATATGAGAAAACGAGGAAGTAAGTGATGTAAAGGGCACAACTTGTGCTCTTCTAATTGCATCAAAATGCAGACATCTAATATAAGACGTAGCAAACATTCAGGGACTGACGATAACTTTTCGCTACTATTTCTGCTTGCAAAACTTTGGCAGTACGAAGCACAGAACGCTTCATATCTACATAGATCAAGCTACAGGACAACAGATTCATCTGGCAGAAAAAGTTGATAAAATATTCAATAATGTAAAAAAATTAATCCAACAATTAAGTGCTCGAAAAGTAGCGCTAAACTTGAGGACGAAAAAACCTTGTAATCAAAATCCCGTAAACACATCGTCCCTCTCCTCATCATGGTAACCGAAGAGAACGATCTTTTTGGGCAATCAGAACTGTTAGAATTTCCCGGCATCTAACGTCTACTGAGCACAAGAATAACTTCAAGTTAAAATTTTATTTGAAATTTACATTTTGCAAGCGTTTCATTCAACCCCCGCCAATCACTGAAGTGGCTCCCCAACTGTAATACTTCTGAGGCCTTTTATATCTTTCATTCATCAAACGACACAAAGAAAAAATTACCGTGGAAGTCATCATACATCGAAAAGTGAAATTCCCAAGTCGCTAGAGATCCTTCAAGGCAATTCAGAGCAGTGATATAGCGCAAAAGTTGTGATAAAGCTTGAACAATTAGACGCCTCTGAAATTACTTCATCATTATTACACTTCTCAATACGACCACATCAACGAAAAGATCATTCATCGATAATTCCCTTATCCATGTAATGCCTAGATTGCAAATCGATGATAATTTACATTGAAAAATATTAAAAAACATGCCGACTGGTTAGCAAAACCTTCTTTCCATTTTAGCCATAATTTCACAGCATCAATCAGCATCTTGAATTCCCAACAAAGTTGAAAATGTGCAGAGTGATGCACTTATATTTCAACTAATCCATGCCTGAATCTTTTAAAATTTTTTTTCTGCGACTGGATTAGGCACAAAATGACGCTTATTCGGTTATAAAATGAATGAAATTGTTTGGCGCCATCAAGTTCGAACAACTTTTTGCGAAGCTGGCGGATGAAATTGAGAGTTGCTACGCTCGCCATTTACAGCGTATGCCGGAGCTTCCAGATCTTTAAGCTCTAATCTTAGTAGTGGTTGGTTTAAAATTACTGTATGCATACACATAAATACATAAACGTAGACATGACATGCCTTAAATGCGTTTCGCGAGTGCAAATTGCAAACAAATATGTGAGAAAGTAGAATAACAATAGGCGCTTTCACAATTCAGAACAATCAATTAATCAGTTACCCATATATAAAAAGATGAAAAATCTTCCATAACATATCTTTCTATTTCCTTAAATAAAAGGTTCTGGAAACGTCGAAACAAAGAACTGTTTCTGTACTGCATCCGGATGCTAATACAAAATTGAACTGAACGTCTTAAGAGCGTTCAACCTCCCAGCACCTCCTGGACAGTGCTGGAATAGGACAGAGAAGGTCATTCAGTGATGTAGAATACACCTGACGCATTTCCCATCTGTAGCCCTTGTGGCAAATAAGCTCACGATTGGCGCAGTGAAAAGTCGGTTAATTCCGGAGTAAGGTCACCTCACGCCCGAAGAGGTAATTTAGAAACCTGATGGTGTGTTTGTGGGGGGGCACGATGAAAGTTTGCCGAATTTGACCGGGCTGCTGTAGTGCACTCACCTAAGACTGAGTTTTTAAGTTGTGATCGTTAAATCACCTATTGGCAACTTTATCCCGTCAAAACCGCCCAGAAATAACGATATCCAATGGACTGCTACAGGTATATATATGGTTGATGTAATGCAACTAAACAAAAGAGAAAATTCAAATCTCGGTATATAATTTCGGAATTTGTAACGAACTGCCTACACTTTTATTTGTCACCATGGTCAATATACTTGCTTGTGCCGTAATTTATAAAACTGGCAAACTGCACTGAATTCTTTTTCTTATTCGAAATTTGTCCTCACCTTTTGACTGCGATAATTATCAGGCAGTTAACTCCTAAATGGACACGACAGAGAACGACAAAGGCAATGTGCAACGTTCACTAAGCGTATGGCTGGTGAGTTTGTTGAACAAGGCTCTCAATATTGAATAAAATCATGAACACTAGTAAGCTTCGTTTCGCTTCTTGCTCTCTATGCGTACTTAATACTGATACAGTACGATGACAAACAGGCACATCGGTGCGCAGCACAATAGTCACGGTTTAAGAAAAACTAATATTTCCTTTTTTGTTCAACCATAGAAAAGTAGTAAGAGAATGCCCTGTCAGGATAATATCGCGAATGGTATCCATCACACGAATTGAGGATATGAGAAAGTTATTTTCAGAATCCAATGCTCGGATACCACATCACAATTATCATCCAAAAAGATGGATGCTTCCGATACAACAAATATTCTTCTAGAAAGTGAAGCAGCCATTTGATGCGAAGAAGTTCCCACAATAAATATTTTGTGTACTCATCGTCAACCAACAAAGATAAACAACTATTCTTGGTTTCCTTTCATTTATTCATGTACTCGGACGCACCTTTTCCTAAAATAGATACACCGGGAAGTAAGATTCATGCAGGATAACTAAACCGGCACCAGGTTATGCGGTTGGTGTTTCATTCGACCCACGAAATGAAACAAGGCTACGTGCCTGCAAAACCCCACTGCACTATTGCAGGGCTCGTAATAATCCGCTGAGGTGTATCACCACTTCCTTGTTCAATTAACCACTATTTGTGCGATTACCTTCAGCATATTTTATGGGAATTGCTCTTCGCCAGCATTTCGGCCTCGGCCGTGTAAACCCCTTAACCCCACTCCTCATCGTTGCCATCAATTTTCGCATGGCGAATGCTACTGAACGAATGGCAACCGAACAAACATTATTAGTTAATTCAGATTGCTGTGCACTAATACTACAATAATTCTCAGCAGAACTTTTCGTATATCTGAGGAAAGAATGGAGTGGGATGCAGCACTCAGTCTTTCAATATCAGGCAAAGGGCCGTTGCGTCTTCAACAAAATTTGAATTTTCAGAATGGCAGAAATAATCGCCATTAAACCGTGGCCCAGCATTAAACGTAACTGCTGAAACATAACGTCGTAGGGAAATTCAAGATAGCAGCAATACTTGCACCAATAAAAGCGCTTGACTACCTAAACATTTCGAGTCATCCAATGCGGGAGACACAACATTAGGAGTTGAAATATCTTCTGCGCACGATTCCATACATAGCACTGTCGATTTTTTTTAAATTCCTAGCACCCTTAACAACAACGGCGTTTTTACATCATCCCACGTATTTCATTCACAGTGTATATCTTCAAACGGCCCAACCATCTTAACATGAAATTTTTACATCGTTGAAAACACAATATGTCCACTTTTTATAAGGGAGTACCAACCCGAGAATTGTTTGAAGTAGAACGACGAGATGTGGCAGTTATATAATGTTACATTCGTCAAGCATTTTTCAAAACACCGACCAATTTTGTGAAAACAAGCTAAAAGAATAAAACGGTCACACTCAGGATCACCAAATCCGAGCATATCAACTACTCTATGATGACGGAAAGCTTCTAAAAATGCAGAAATCCGAACGACTAGCATGTTAAACCAACGCACGAATAAGAAGAAAAATGGGCGCGCCGATCGCGTGAATCAACACACCCGCGCCCGCTTTCACAGAGCCCTCACCGGCCGACCGCCCGCCACTCGCACAACACCGATACAATATGATTCGCGCACGGCACTTTCGTAATATTGGCCCCGCCCACTCAGAAAAAAGAAATAGAGAACACATTTCCGTACATTGCGCTGCGTTTGTAAATGCATGCACGAGCACGCACGCACATGCACGTCGCGTTGCGGTATTTGCGCGTGCAGATCGCGTGATATTCACTCGATTCCATCAAAATTGGCGCTGACATGTCTATAAAAAGCAATCTTTGATCCCTGCAACGCATACTATTTCGTCTGCAGCGTCATAGTGACGTCACGACGGCAGTAAGTTGAACTCCACAGTTTTCATTTTCATGCAGAAATGGTGGTGATGGCTACTGGAGCTAAGGTAGTTCAAATTGAGTGATTCTCAGTAGGCGAGGTCATGTTGATCTGTGCGGAAGTGCGGCTTATCCACATTCCGTAGCACTTAGACCAAGAGATATGCATTAACATTGGAAAATGTCGAGCACGCACGCACATGCACGTCGCGTTGCGGTATTTGCGCGTGCAGATCGCGTGATATTCACTCGATTCCATCAAAATTGGCGCTGACATGTCTATAAAAAGCAATCTTTGATCCCTGCAACGCCTGCTACTTCGTCTGCAGCGTCATAGTGACGTCACGACGGCAGTAAGTTGAACTCCACAGTTTTCATTTTCATGCAGAAATGGTGGTGATGGCTACTGGAGCTAAGGTAGTTCAAATTGAGTGATTCTCAGTAGGCGAGGTCATGTTGATCTGTGCGGAAGTGCGGCTTATCCACATTCCGTAGCACTTAGTCCAAGAGATATGCATTAACATTGGAAAATGTCGGGTTTCAATAACACCCTGCAATGAAATGGTGGTTTTATATGAAATTGGATGATTGCCAACTTCATAAGTAAAACAGCACACATTGCTGATCTCATTTCAGCGAGACGAACACAGAGGTTTTGTTACACCAAGATGAGCAAAAAAAGCATTCAACCAGAGAAACAAAGAAATTCTATTGCAGCAAAACATGCACATAAACGATTCAGCCGGACGAGTAGGGAAAGTTCGTTATAGCAGGACATGCAAATGGCAGCCTCAGCAAGACAAGCAGAGGAAATTCTGGCGCGCTAATTATGGGTTTGGAAAAAATAAATGCGATGAAAGAATCATGTAACAAAGCACGGATGACGTCATTGCCAGTTTTGCATCCATGCAGCAAAGTGAATGAAATCAATGCCTCGCAACAGGAAATTTTTATACTTGCTTTGCTCAAGCAAGAAAGCTAAGCAGCATATTCACTCAATTTTTTCCCATATCCGATGGTTACTGCGCGTGTTCTTATTAAAGGGGACTTGGTCACAAGGGATCGGTAATTCTAAGCAGTTGTTTGTTCATTAGCACAATGCCATGCTCTTCCTATCCATGTGTTGCTCGTCCCCATCTTTTGTTATCGTGACACAATGAACATCCTCAACATGAACGAATTTGCATGGCCGATACCAAAGTCCAAAGCGGTCTCTATCATCTGCCTCTACCGTGTTATGATTTCTCGAATTACTTTCTGATGAAGCTCGCGAGTTCATGTCCCGACTCGGGGCTAATCACAGTCCTCTTTCACTCTACCAGAGATCCTCGCAGAAGGACGACTTGCGGTGAGAAAATTAGGCCCCGTCCCGAAAATCTTTGTATCCGCGGGCGACTTTGGGATTGCGAATATCCACCTGAAGCTATAAAAATCTTTGCAGGATACTTGTAGAACCCCTGCGAAACGGATCCTCGCTCCCTTCGAGAACTACCGACCACTTCCATTTGTGAAATTCGTCTCATCCCTACGGCTTCCAATGTATAACGGTATAATATTTGGTTCGCGCTTGACCGAGTCTTCCTCCCCTTCTTATGTGCGGGGTCCAATGGATGCGAGCCAGAAGAAATGTCCTGGAAACTGAGGAACAGGAAGAAGTACGATTTGTTCGTGCAACACAACGTTTGTTGGACTAATCGACTATGAAACAAGTGGAAGCCGGGTCGAGCAGTCTCTTGCAATCACAGAAACATGAAAAAGCTGTGCCGAAACTATCAATCTTTTTCGGATCCTGATGCTGCGCAACTAGGAGACCCTTTGTCTCCTATAAGCTGGATTTTCGGAACGCAGGCATGCGCGTCTCCTCCTCCTCCTTACACAGCTGACGCGGTCATCCATGCCTGCAGGCCGCCGTGGACCCCATGAGCAGGACTCACCTAACACTGCAGTTCGAATACCGCCGGTAGTGAAAACCTTGTTACAAGGTAAACATGTTCGGTCTTCAAACCGTGTTGGTTTATTTTCTTTGGAATGCTGCCAAAAATTGCAGATCGCCTCAACTTTTGTTGTGATTTCATGCAGATGATCAGATTCAGTCTTAGAAGGTAATAGGTACGTTCGCTGATGAGGTCTGACAACAATCCTGTTTTCGGAATGTAAGCAAATTTTGGAGCCACGAAACTTGAACCTCGTAAATTTTGTTGCAATGGAATAGCAGTCACGATACTTGATTTCATAACACCATTTCTTCCTACTGTCATGGAAATAATCAAATCCACTTTGACGATGCAACTACAACGTATACTCGTTCGCTAGAACAGGCAGCATTCCTGTTTATGAAATTTTGCCAGAGTATAAGAACCTCATAATTTTTATCGTAAGGAATAAAACTAGTGAAACCTCGTCCTGCTAGGAAAGACGTTGAAGTTTTCATTGTGATGCTGCATCTGTCTTTAGGCTGGATCTGAGGAAATTAGTTGGCAAACGAATGTGTTCATGGAGACAACCAACACTGATCGCGTTTGTAATGCACAAAGTGATCTCAGAGATTTTCATTCATTATATTAAGCACTTATATTCACAAGATGAAGGGGTACTTCCATTTTGGGGACACCGCCAAAGATTCAAAAGCTATCGAATTTCTTCTGTAATAAAGTAACCAATTCTCATGAAATTTGGTATTTGAAGGTAAGATAGTAAAGGCTTTCAGTCACCAGGCCAGACAGAGGTCGCCTCCATTACGTAATCGTTATGGGAATTTTCAAAACCTCATAATTCTCACTATAATGAAGCAGTTCTCATAAAACTCCGCCCTGTTTCCTAAGTTAAGAGATAATATCATTGAGAAGGTCAAAAGAGCACTCCATATCGGAGCGCTGCCGAAAACTTCAAAAATTCATTACTTTTGTTGCGACGAAACAGCAGTCATGAAAGCTGATCATGAGAGGTCAATTCGGGAGATGTTTCTGTTCATGAGTCAGAAAATACCTAGTATGGAGCATCACCTGAGAGGTCTTTTTGGCTGTCATTCTTCTACATATTTAACTACTCAACAAAAATATGTGCTGCGCCTCGTTTGCTATATAGCAGGCTGTAAAGGAATTCTCTCACGAATATTTATGACTTCATCCGTGCCTCCTGACCGTCTGAAAAAAGGTTTTCAGAATGCAGAAGCCGAGCAATTGACTCATTTGTTCTTTTGAGCGGACATAAGGCTGTCGTTAATTGAAGAAGTCGGCGCACATCGACTGGCAATATCCGGAACGCATCGACGGACGATTTCTTCCTATTTCAAGACCTATTTAAGAGGCTGGATCTTGCTACCTCCTTAGTATTCGAAAAGTCCCTTCGTAGTTTACGGAGCTGATCGCTTGTACCCAGATTCGACCCACTGTATAAAAATTTGGTAAGTTCATCTTATTTATAGATGGCTGTAACCCAGGACGGGTATGAGCAGGCGCAACGAAACAGAATCCTGGAAATCATCCCACGGCGTTCATTATGACACGAGATTTCTTAGCTGTTACTCTTCTGCTTCTTGATTTGGAACTACTGAACAGGCAAATAAGGACATCAATGCATCGTAAATATGTGTGCTGCGAAATCTGCTTTTACGAAAGTTCAGGGAAGGGAAGAGAAACAAAAGGATAAGCGTGGTGAAGTAGCTGGTACATCATGCACTTCTCCATCTTGTTCGACATACTACCCAGTTTCATAACTCACTTATCAAAAGCAAAACGTGGGACAGGGCAATTGTGTTTTAAACTTATTTCATCATTTACAAATCTTCCTTAAAGGAGTCGCCTTCTTGCTGGCAGACCACATCGTTGTAATATCCCACCTCACCGATCGCAAGATGCATGCAAATTTTTAACATCTGTAAACGCTTATCATCCCTCAAAATTGACGGATCAAGTGAAGATGGTAAGGAGGTCTGCCTTTGACGTGTTGAAAGACGGGCATCAATCCTGTCGAATGTAACGGTTTCGCACTGTATCCCAATGGAGGACAAGATTTTTCACCAATCCTGAAGATGCCAGCAATTTCTTCTTCAATGAAAGACTGGGAAAGAAGCTTGAACAAAACTTGCTCAATGTCATTTATTTATTCTCATCAGCGAGACCAGTAAACATATTTCTACCGTTTATTGGTTGACAACTTTAATATGGTCGCGTGAACCCATTCTTCTCAAACTTTAGCCGCTGTTGTTTCCGATACAATCACGATTGTCAGCGCACACTGAACAGTTTTTAAGTGGTCAAAACGGCACGTTGCGCCAAAAGAAAAACCTTCGTTAAAGATGTTCCATTCAGCGCGGATTATCAGAATTCGACAGAATTTGCTCCTTTGGCGTTTCATTACCTTCATGGTTTGCAATAGATACACACAAGTGAAACCCATTCGATTGATGGAATCAGTGTGTGGACATCTTGAATCAACTGCGCAGGAAAAGTGGCCAGCAAGCGGAAATCTTGGATGTTGATGTTGTGTCTTGGATGTTGTGTAGCTTCCACCGCATACATCCTGTCCTGTTAGCGTATGGATCAGACTGCGAAGATGGGAAGCGACGCTTTTGGTTACAGTGAAGTGGAAGCTTATAGATGGCGATAAATTCTTAGAAACGCATCTCTCTCGTTACGTGGATCTATGGAGAGAAGGGTTCTCCATATGTCCTTGCACAGATCAGAACAGAGAGGCCAAAATGCATGCACCTTTGCAAGCCTTCACTCTCAGAATTGCGCAGATATAGCAGAAATTAGCAAAGTCCTGTCTTAGGACTTCCCAAGTCTGAAAAAAAAAAGACATTTTTGAGAAAGCTGGAGGTTGTTTCGAGGGCATCCTTAGATGCCTGAAAGAAGGAGTAAGATGGCTTGGTCAGACGTGCTAGACGGTAAACATAGTTATCACATCTTTTACGGGGATCACACCATGGATAACATCTTCCAGTTTTTCTTATGTTTGTCAGCGATCATCAGGTTTTTTTGCAATCATTAATTACTACGCACAATATGCACTAATAGGAAGTTGTGTGATCTATCACACTGCTGTGGTCGAGGGTTCGGATCCGTTTATGTTTAACAAGAAACTACTGTAATTTAGAATTCTCCAAAACTAAACTATTGCAATCAATTTTGTAAAGAGTCAGGTTCTCCTAGCTTAAATGCAGCACCGGCCGAGTGTCATTTACAAAGTCGGGCAAAAACTCTGTCGTGTGGCTGTAATTTTACACTGCTCCTAGGAAGATAACGGCCAACATCCCGGCTTTAATATGCGTCTGCACCAAAGCATCCAACGGCCATAAGCAGCTCTAAAGCGCCCAAGAGTCCTCTGCAACAGCTACAGCCGAACAAATGAATAAGTCAAAGTAGGCGGTTGAAAATTCCACCAGTTAAAAAGAGCGGACCGATAAAAATTTCATTCACGGAACGACGCAATAGCCGGTGATATAAAACGTCAACGGTCGAATCGCTGCAATCGATATGTTTTGCAGGATCGATTGATAAATAAAGTGGTCGTAAGTCGATTGGTCGAAATCTGTTGGATGCTGCATCAATTACTCTTTAGGGAAGCCAGAGGGTATTTTGTCAAAATCCAATCAGTTCGCCGTAAAGTTGCCACTTAACTGAAAATTCGAAAAGCTTAGCTAGACAAGTTGCAACGAATCTGAAGCGTCGTCCATATCAATCCTTGTCGCTGCCACAACAGTTCAGTCCATGAAAACAGATTTCTAGGAAGTGCTGTAGTAGATATGAGTTTCTCATAGCGTCACATATCAGAAGGAAGCGTACTGACGAAGCGATCACTTGAAAGGTTATGTCCTTCAGGTCTGTTTCCCATCCCGAGTTTTTCTATTCACAAGTGCCCGTTTCTCCGATTTAGTTGCCGATCTCCGATGCCAAGGTTCTTTGTGCATCGCCACTTCTCAAGTTATCCATCCAGAATGGTCGTCTCACTTAACTTTAGAAACTGCGCAAAAATGGAGGCTGACGATGACATTTTCGTTTCCTTGTCCTGTGCACTTATTCTTCACAATTTCTGTGTGAATCCTCAACTGCTCTACACGAATCCTCTAAATCGGAGACAGTGATGCTTGTCCATTAATGGTTTCTGTGGAAACTTTGATGTAGTAATAAATAGCGAGCAGTTTTTGGAGAAATCATCATAGATATGGACGGAAAACGCTATCAGTGGAACTGCAACCCAGCAAGAAACGATTGATCGTTCCCTAACAACGAGAAGGATGCATACGGCTGTCCCTTTCTGTTCCTCCATCCTTTTCCACACATATTTCTAATGAACATGAATATCACTATAGGAGTTCTGCCATAGCAAGGTGCTCAACTGCGGCTCCCGTCCTCCCAGCTATTGGACATCTGTGGATGTCTTTGGTGTCATATATGTATGCCCATATTCCTGCAGCTCATGCAACTCCTTGACTAGAAGCTCTGCTTATTGAGTTCAGTGATCGGCAGCCGCTCTTCGATGTTAGTGCAAGAGTTAGTCACTGTGGACATCTGCTGTTTCGCACCTTCCCAGTTCTTGCATTCCGAGTGCCTTCAACGAAAAGTCAATAACAGGCGATGTGGTAATAAAGTACGTCGTCGTTCTGGACGGAAACAGTGCAGAAGTTAAATTGTTCTGACGTGGAGACCGCATGCTCGATGGAATCTGAGTGGGACAGTCCTCCACCTTTCTAACCTGAAACCCGGCTTTTCCTCTGAGCAAAGCGTTCCTCCGCCTTATTATCTTAACATGGAAACCTGTCCACCTTTTCTGCCCCCAACTTTTTTCTACAGCTCCCCGAACAAATCAGCCTTCGAGGGAATCCTAACAGCAAATCATTCTCCGACCTTATCATCGAGGTTCTCCGATGCCATTTTTCCGCAACATCCCTCACTTTCCCGCCTTTGCTAAAGATCGTTCTCTGATTCCCCTCTACCTCAAAACATCCACAAAGGCTGCGCAACAGCGTCCACACCTTCCATCAAGATTGACTGTGAAAAAAGGGACTCCGAACATTTGATGTTTGGCGATTGTCGGGTACAACTACCCGACACAAGGTCTTCAATAACCGTGATTACCCCCCCCCCCCCCCTTTCAGCACCTCACTTTTCCTCTCTGTATTCCATGTCATTCCCATCAGTGAAAACCAGCAAGTGGTGAAATGGAAACTGTAGGTCATAGCCGTTATGAAGTGGTTAAACAAGGAACTTAAAGCAGTTCTTAAAGGCCGTATGACGCCTTTTACGGAAATCGTTGTAGACTCGTTTTCCCTTTCTGCGCTCCATCTCCGCAAAGGTCACGGTAGCAGCCCATACCCACACGCTCAATCTACGCGAGGGATGGTCCTTCGTTCACAACCCAGGGCAGTCTGCCTCCTCAATCTGCAAAAATCAACACCCTCCAACGGATTCTTCTGCCGGCGTCGAGCAAAAAAAAGGAAAAAGAGACCAGTCGTCTTTGATATGTGGATTCAGTAATCTGCGCCGACGAAGTGTGCAGTGCCGGTGGAGAGCCCCTAATAAACTCGGCTACGGAATGATTTCACTTGCGCCAAGTATTAAGACAACAGGGATCACAACCATCCTTAAATGGATGCAGTTGTCACTTGAAATCAATCTCGCACGCCAAATTACATGAGCGCTATGCCGAGGGTGGCGCGTGTGTGGTGACTGCATGCGAAGAACCCAGCTACACTGCTAGAGACGACTTTGCTCCTGTAACCTTTTGTGATCTTTCAAGACATGAAAACTTCGCAAGGACAACTTCCTCACTCTAGTGGCCCGGTCCGTGAGAAGAAAAACCAGCGAAGGCCATGCGAAGGTCAACTGCTGCAGGCGCGGTCGATTTCGTTTCTACCATTTCTCACGGACCTTCGAATGAATCGCCGCCGCTGCCGAAAGAGGTTGCTTGGTCCTGCAGGCAAGAAAATGTTAAAAATTCGACCTGTGAGCCACACAACAGGTTATATTCGAGGAAGAATCCGCCTCCAGCATCATGGAGACGGTGACTTATCGGCCGGGTCACAAAGCCTCTGTGAAGGAAGGCTTGCATCCATTTCAGCAAGTGTCCCACTGCGTTTCTTGCAGGAAGGAGAGGGAACTACTCCTTGACCAGTACGGACATAACGCAAGACTCACGGCGGGAAACAACCTACCTGACAAGGTCAAGCCCTATCCACGGTCTCATGCGCCCCTGACGCCTGATATAGTCATGCTCAACAGTTGGAAGGCTAAGAGCGCATAATCGGCTGCGTCCACCACTGTTGCATATTCTTCGCAGAGAACGTCGGAGATAGCTAGTTCCAAAATTCGCTGCAAAGTGAGTGTTCCCGTGCGAAGAAGACAAAGGTTGCGAGGCAATGAGCGTCTTTGACCGCATGCTTCTATGCTTCGAACCTCACAAATAGCATATTCCATACGTGAAAGCATAAGGCATCGAAAACTCACACGTTTCTAATGGTTCACTTGGAATCGCCTTGACTGAGCCACCACAGCGTCGTCGACGCTCGCTCTAACCAATTCGACTCATTGCCAATTCGACTGTTCACTGTCTCGCCTGCCTGACCGGCGTTGCGATACCATGACGTAGCGTACGAAGCAATCGATATGTCATTGCAGCGCATCGCGGTCGGCTCTCTTGCGTCTGCGCGTCAAGCGCAGCATATGCGTCAGCAGCAGAGCGTTTGCCCCATCTTTTATTTGCGCCCACTGTGGCCGCCATTGCATCTCGATTTTGCGGTGGGATGTATGTGCGGGGAGATGTAGCCCGTAAAAGATATCGCAAAAACATGGCAAATTAGAACTGAAAATAGTTCGATGAAGTATATGTGGTGCTTTTAAAAAATGCTTATTTGAAATGACTAGAAGCCGCATAAAATTGCGGATTTGCGGAACTGGAAGATGGGAGTTTTTAAGTTTTTAAGGGAGGGGAGCATTTATATTTAAAGGGAGAAGCGGAAGGCATTCTACTGCAACATAAAAGTTTATGAGATTCAAGGCTGAATTAATGGAAGCTTTATAAAAACAAGACAAAACATGAATAAAGCACTGCGTCACATATAAGCAAGTTGCCCTGCAAACATAATGCGCAGTGGATGCATCGAAAGCATATGCGGCCCCATCCAACTGCTCTCACTTAAAGTGCGGTAGCGTTTAAGGGGTTAAGGGGAGGGGGGAGAGGAGTTATAAGCCAGACAGCAACAAGTGCGGACGGCATAACGGGCAGATTTTTTAGAGTGATATCAAAAGCGGCAAGGCAACGGCAGCTGTTCGCATTGCGCGTATAGCGATCACCTAAAAATGGTTATTGGAGTCACACATTGGTAACCCCATCCTCCTTTCTCACCGTTGGCATCACCCGAAAAAGAGATGACCCATCGTTTGAGACTCCTAAATGCCGAAAACAGTTAGAGGTTTCTGGAAGAGCACATGAAAATCAGCAATTTTGAAAAGAAATTTGGCCAAAGCCGTCTTAACCGCAAAGCTTTTCAACGTCGCCTATAGAAGTAAATATGCATGCCGATGAGACCAAATACTTAAACGTGCGGGTAAGTGATCACAATGGCAACATTTGATAAAAGCGCTACTACTAGCCCTTCGATCGAAACATACGCGAAAGGGATGATTTATCTTTTCGACGGTAAACAAGCGACTGATGTGTTCTGAGCAAATGTAGAAAATGGAAGTTTTTTCCGACGACTGAAGAGATACCTATTTATGCTTTAAGCGCGGTATCGAAACAATTCATAAGTTATCAAGAGCAGCGCTTGTCAGTTATCAAACAAATTGAAAGTGACAATATGCAATTATCACAACTCCAACGTAAAGAGAGAGGCTTATGTTTCTGCATCCGTTCCTTATGCTCGCTATTCATGGCTCTATGCGCATCTATGTTAGCTAACAACAAAAATTCCGCTGAAGAAAGTTCATTAATAAAAACTGCCTTTGGACATATTTCGATCAGAAGGAAATTTATCTGGCAGAAAGGAAAATCAATAATTCAGCTCGTCTTATAATAAATCCTTGCACATATAATTAATGACAAGAAAGCTCCCATTTTACGCTAACCTAACATAAATTTTAACAGCTGATAGGCTAGAACTGCGAATTAGCGCCGCGAAGCTCAACATTTTGAGATCTATCGCATGAAACGCAGTCTTATTAGCTCCAACTGGCTTACAGTTGATAAATGAGAATCGAATAATAGCAATGTGGAAGTGATTATTTCTGCGAAACCTTGAGTGAATACAATTGTTTCCGGCCCAAAATAACTTATTTTATACAAAAATTTAGTTTCCTATCCGCCTTACCAACTAATTAGCTGAAACTTAACCTTGATGTATGAAGTTCCATGTGTGTGGTCCATAAAGTTCCATGAAGTTCCATGTGTGTGGTCTCAGCTCTTGTCCATAAAAATCCCAGCTTACGAGTTCTGGCTCACCTTTAAGCCGAAACTGTTCTGTACAATTCGTTCTTAGCTGACTTTATCTCGACACTCGATCACTTACAGATATTTGTGAACATATAAACGCTTATCCCATTAATGTTCTTGATGCCCTCATTCATTAATTCATCGGAGCTTAAATGCGCAATACTTTTAGGCGCTAAACATTTGCAAACTTATAATGACGATCTCTTCTCTGGAAAAAATTTGAATATTTCCAATAGCAAGGATACGGACTAAGCAACTCAAAGTGAAGCACTCGGAATATGACAGTGGGCTAGAATACTGCGATAGTTTTTCTTGAAGGGGAATTGTTTTAGCATTTTAATTGAAAGTTTTTCTCTTATTTGATCTTTTAGAATTAAAAGATTAATGCCTACAAACGTTGTCTTAGTTTTCCAAACTTAAATAGATGGCTTTCTCACCGTTAAATGTCGTCCTCTCACCTTCGTTCTCTCACTTATGGCGTTAGGAGAGCCAAAGGTTGGAGATGGAGGGACGGAAGTGGAAACCTGACCCATGTAGAGGCAAGATATGTGAGGTGGGAGGGAGGAGAGGAATTCGGACCCATCTAGAGACAACTAAATGTTAAAAAGTGAACGCGTCATTGCATATATCATATATTTGTTTGAAATCTATGAAACTCGTTGCTGTGATAAGCGCGGCTGCAAAAACGAACGCATATCATGCCAGTGCATTTGGCACATTTTCCCAGGTGGTTTGTGCCAGGTTATGGCACAGGAAAATTATTTCCCACATGTTTCATATCTTCAGAAACTGGAAACGGAATATTCCTCATTTGTTTCTTCACTTCTTTATTGTTTTGTTTTTCTTTCTCTTTTCTTCCGTTGTCTCTCTATCCCACAAAGTTGACTCTTTCTTCTGGTCTTCCATAAGAGATTTTGTTTTATAATCGTTGACATCTGAAAAATGAATCTACTAAAGAAAAACAAAATTTCTCTAAAAAGATTGGATTGACATCATAAAATTCAAATTCAAAAAAATATTTCGTCAAAGCAAGCATTTAAAATCCCCTTTCTCTCATAGATGCTTTGTTCAAAACTTCCCCCTCTTCTCTTTTGCTTGACTCACATATGAGGCACTTTTTACACTGGCTTTAATGTTGTCTTAGTTTTCTAAACTTGAATAGGTGGCTTTCTCACCATTACACGTCGTCTTCTCAGCTTCGTTCTGTAACAAATGGTTAAGAGAGCCAAAGGTTGTAAGTGGAAGGGACGGGAGTGAAAATTTGACCTACGAGACAAGGATTGTGAGGTGGGAGGCAGGAGCAGAAATTGAACACATATAGAGGCAAAGTTGTGGTGAGAGTGGGGGGAGGGGGTGCGAACCAGCCCCATCTAAAACAGTTCGAAAATTTGCTTAACCTACCCTGTTCTCTTTATACTTATACACTGCCTGCAGCAGACGCGGTCCCGACATTCGCAGCCCTCCCATCCTTACCGCATCCGCCATTGCCTCTCTAGGCACTCGTATACTCCATGCAGCATCAACTGCGTTGAATACTACTGAGTTTTCGATGGATTTGCTTGTTCGATGAACCATTCATCGCTCAAAGATGTGCCATCCTGTAGAATGCTGGCATATATATGTTGGTGTGCCAAACCAGATGGCGGTATTGCTGGTATGCGCACCCACAAATTGCGGTAGGGCGCATTTAATGCCGCGCGAACGCCGCGATGGCTTCAGGGTCAGGCCCAGGTCACACTTTTGCAACCAAGATAATGATGTGGTAAACATTAAGCCATGTTCATGAAAAAAGCAAGGATGTATGATCATGATGAACGATGAGAGCCGATGAACGCAGAGGGAGGTAAGAGTAACAACACCTTAATAGAGACAGACAGGCGAGCAGACAACATTTTGGATCGACTTAACAGACGAATAGTGCAGATAAAAAAGAGTGAGGGAAAATGAGAGAGGGGTTCAATCGTGCGCAAGCAGCTGATAACGCTCGTAGCTGTGTGCGAAGCGCGCAAATAGCGAGAAGCGCGAACGAGTGCGTCGTTAGCGTTACGCATGGAACGTGCAACATACATTAATTGCTCGAGTGAACGTGGTGCAGGAAGTGTGGGTGAGGGATGAATTTGCTGGAAATTAGCCAAATTAGCAGCATTAGCCACCTTTTCACTCAGCCGCAATATCAACTTGAAGATTTCCTCTAATACTTAAAAAGCACCTGAATCATCATAAGGATATCCGGCAAAGAATCTGAATCTTACCTGTTTATCGAGGAAACCGAAAGGGGTTTGCGTTTGAAAAATACTGGATCACAAATTTTCTTGCCCCTCTTTTGGCAAGAAAGTAAAATAGTGGAATGAAACAGCACGTAAGTAGGTAAATGAAGGTAATCGTATTGCAGAGAAAGCTTGCGGAGCTGTGCATGTATTCTCATCCATAAGACGGCAGAAATTTTATAAAGCTTTATGGATTAGCAACCGTGGATGCTTGTAGGAGAAGATCGCCCGAGATATGCGGCAATATTTGAGAATCATCACTTGGTTACTTTGCTGCTATTTTGAGACTGAAACTGTTATGAGTAGCAAAGTCCAAGTTTTAACAGAACCACCCCCGAAATAAACAACAACACCACCAGCAAAATAAAAGAAAACAAGTCGAAGAAATAACTCAGCGAAGAAAAATTATTTGAGGTGAGTTTTTGTCTAGTTTTTCTCCATATTTTCGAAAACCCATTTGTTTTCTCTTAAAAAATTACAGGATTTTTCACCACTTTTCTGTATGGAGAGATTTGGAAAATCACTCAAAGTCTTCCAAAAAGTCCCGAGATAAAGTTCTAAATAAATTAATCAGTAATTTCAGAGCACATGGTCGTATCTCTGCATTCGTAAGAATGCGCTATCGCATTTAGCTACAAAAAGCTATTGGATCCATAGCATCTTAACAGAGTTTCTTCAATAGGAAGATATTTGATGCTGAAGTAATGCCTACATTTAAAAAATTCTAGAATGCTCGCGGGAAATGAGGAATCTTTGAATATTGGCTGATAGGCACTATTTTAGGTGAACACTGGGCATAGATCTATCTATTTCAAGTATTTGTGAATAATTTGTAAAACACAACACAATTTGTAAAACACCCATGCTCTGTCTGTTTTTTTCTTTAGCAAAAGGCACATTTGAAAGACCGCTTCGGAAGTTCAAATTAATGATCCTGCGATGAGGAAATCTTGTATCCCGGTTTGCACTACATAATAACTCAATGACGCATTTCGACGGAACCTGCAAACGTAGGGCAGAGTTGCGAATACTCAAAAATTGCCACAACCTGCATATTTGATTCTTGGCGGAACCCACCACAGCAACTTGGTCCTATAGAAGAAAAAGACTTTCTTAGAGGACTTGGCTTAAGGTTAGGCATCATGGTACTTCCTGTTCGCTTCACTGCATTCTTCCTCTTCGAAGCGATCGATCTAGTGGGCGGAACTGCAAAAAGTGGATACTATTGCACGTATTCCGTGGTCCTTCCTGTTCGTTTCCATCCAACTGAATATCACCATGCAAATCAGTGGCGCCATGCTACCTCCCGCCTATTGCCTGTTCCGTACCAGCATTCCGCTTGTTCCATATTGCTATAGAGCTGCAAAGTGCAAGTACACACGTTCTCTTTTTCTCTACATGACAAACCTATGCGTCTCTAACCATTAAAAAATGTTGGCGGCGGTATGGCTTCGTTGTCTTCGTCTCTGTCAGTATTGATTCATACCCTCTATCTCTGTGTGCTCTCCGATAGAGGAATGATGCGAATTGTCGGCTTTCGCAAGAGAATACGCGATTACGAAATAACGAAATCGATCGCGGCATGCACGCGCTGAATGCTGAGTAAGCGAGCACGAGAATGACGTGACATCTAAAGGGCATTAACCCTACCAAAGTGTTGGTTTGCGATGCGCGTAAGGGCTTGTGGTGCGTGCAGCCTTCTCTAAACTTTGGTAAAAAAGAAAGAAACGTTTCCCTCGCAATAAGTTCCACTCCAGTTTCCCTTCTAATATTCAAAAAGTGGCTCGTTTTAATAAATCGAAAATCTTAAAGTCCCGTTGCAAACGTTTGCCAATAATTTGGGAGCTGAGCTTACCTCCAGGTGACTCAAAAATTAGAAGGATCGGAATTTTGCAACTAGAGTTCTATTCGAACTAATCTGACAGTTACGCTGGAACGAAACTATATGCGCAAGAACCACTGTTCCGTTTTTTTCCGTTTTTTTACTCTTTTGATTTGTGTATCTATGATGGCCTCAACATAAATTCTTGGCAAGAAAAAATTCCATTACATCAAGAAAGATGGAAGGCGTTGCGAAGTTTCGCCTCATATGGCTAAGTGCTATACGCACCCTGCAAAAAGTGCGTTAGGTAGCAGTCACTATATGTGTGTCTAAATGTTTTGATTTCTGGTAATACCTTCAGCTCACTAACGAAAGGAAAAATTCTAGACGATGGCGTCCCTTTAAAAAATCCATGAGTAAATAAACGAGCGAAGTTAATGGAGGATTGCAGCAAGGCCTCTTATGAAAGTTTGAAAACTGCCATTTACAGTGTTAAAGAATGGAATGGGCTAACTGTGAGGATGACCACTGCCCATGATCGAAGACATATGAAAACCCTGCTACGAGATTCACTACCGCTGTTTTTGCAGGAGGAGTTCTGGCACTTGTTATGAATGCGTGTTTAGCTGAAGCCCACAACCGTATTTCGTATTCCGCCAACTTAGGGGTGGGGTTAACCTGACCTTCTTGCAGTTCATTTGTCTCCGTCATTCTTTCTGCTTGGTTATTCCATGCCATGCCAAGTATACCTTGTCCAATTTTAGTGCAACATTAAGGAAACTGCCTCACAAATAACAGGTTCTAAAGTTTTTTATCTTTGCCGACACAAATATCGATGAAAACATGGTTTTTAGGCTTAAAACCAAAAAAAAATGTGTACGTTTCCCAACCACGTATTCTTGACTGACGAGAATTCGATTGCAAAGATGAATGCAATTTCACTCGCAATTTTTCTGCCTTTTTTCTTCTCAGACACTTTTCAGATTTTGTGCGATGCAATTTAGGCACAACTTCAAACAAAGCTTCTCAAAAGTTTTTGATCAGTTCTGTTATCCGGCTCATGCATATGTCCGTTATCATAAATTACCACTCTTTACGTAAACATTGAACTAAAAAGTTCACTGGGGCAATATAAAAGTTCTTTCTGTTCTGTTCGTTGTGGCTGATCAGAGACTGGAGGTGAAGATGAAGGCTTCAACATGTCGTCCTTTCTCGGGCCTGCTTTTCAAAATTACAGCAGGTTTTCTGATCTTTGGTCTTGTACGGAGTGAATTTTTTAGAAGTTGTTCATACCGACGGCAGTAATTTCATCAAAACGAACTTTATAATATCTAAGCTCAAGAAATGCTTGCATATATTACCTACACTTTTCCCACCGACAGAGGGGACAAACTGAGCACAAAAGTTCGGTAACCTCACCCCAAAGTTTTATTTCCGTTTCTTTCCTCCTACTCAAGCATTGACCGGTCATAAAATTTCTAATTTTATAGACACTTTTCGAAAATTTTCATGGCTAGAAACTCGTGCCGCATGGTCTATATTGGTTCGAATCAAAATTTCAGCAGTCACTTTCTGAGCCCTTCATTCATTTTTTTCATTCACATTTCGCATAAATCATTCAAAAAACTGACCTTAAAATCGTTGACTGATTAGCTGTCTATTTTTCATCAGAACTGGTGTTAAAAAAAGTTCCCCTCCAACGCCCAGAAGGTTACATTGCTGGGACCCCAGCTTTGTTTTCACATAGTCTTGGTTACGTCTCGTCATCTTTTCTCCAAAGTTCGCAGAATCCTCAATACGCAGTCATTTCTCATCAGCAAGTTTTTCGATCTGATCAATTCTCATACGTAAGAATTTTTCCCGTCGTCACTTTCTTAGCAGCCTTAAGGAGGCTCATCTTGTATTGTTCCCTTTCTCAAAGCCCAAATAATAATTTACCGGAACTTTATTACTGCGCCTTGACTAATAAATTAAGTGCCACTGCACTGTCGCCAAAAAAGCAACTTCCTGGTGGCGCCGACAGTACCTTTCTTCTGTCTTTGTTTACCATAATTCTTTGTCACACATTAATATTATTTCAGATAGTATAACGCTCCCGGATAATTGCGGGAAGCAATTTTCCATAAAGTCTTTTCTCGAAATTATGAATGGTCGTTTGATCGGACGCCATCTGAAACGCCCAAATACCTCCTTAAAAAAAAGAAAGAATGGCAGCGTATACTTTAGAATAAATTTTAACATTAGAACACAATAGATTGTAAAACGTCGTAGATGAGATCCGGGATTTTTATGTTCCCGAAAGTTTCATTCGAAAGGTAGCATATGATTGACTTTAAGCTTGTCTATTAGTTCGTCTGTTAGTTCCCAGGTTCCTAAAACAGGTGTAATGTGGAAGAGGGTTTGATAAGCTTATCAACTGACCATAAGGCGGTCGTCAATTCCATCTCAGTCTACTTTTGTTATGCTTGAGCGTATACTTCCTCTAAATACCACCCACGCTTTATGGGTAAAGTTGTGAAGTACATGATATTACAGATGCTAGAAGCATCCTCACACCCATAGGGAGGGTATTAGCCCCAACAGGTCGCTGAAGCCGTTTCGCATCGTTTCCCTAATTGAAATCAATTGTTAAGTTTACTAGTGCTGCTGCCTGGCAAGGGCAGATGATGCCGCACTGCCGTATTTCTTTAAAGGTGTAATCGATGACTGCTGAGCTTTATTACAGGTACAAGAGGTCTGTCTCTCTCAATGGTCACATACGTTGTTGTTTGACCCTCATCCTTTAAGTAACGTATCTTCAAGGTCGAGGGTCAAAGTGGAAAACGCTTAGCCGCTTTGCATATAAAAAAATCTCTCTATTATGAAACTCTTTAATCACAGTGCGGCAATAGCAGTGCTGAAGGATTCTTAGCACACTTCAAATGTTTTTGCAGACCCAGTTGCAGCTTCAGTGTGTGTCGATCTCGTCTTCTTCTCGGGCTCGAGCTGCTGCGAGCACGTCAGCTTGGAGCTGCATGCTGGGATCGTCGGTCGTCGGAAGTCGCGCAAGGGGCACTACGGATAGTGCCGAGGCCTTTTAGGGCTGACCTTAGTCCTTCTCCCGATCTCCCTTTTTTATGACTGTTGTTCAGTACGAATTCGTTTTAAGCGTTTAATGAAATTCCAACCTCTCTTATTGTGCCGGCTCCACACAGCACCTGATAAGCCTCAAGAGAAACCAACCAAACCCTTACAATCGAAACGAAGGTAATATACGGTCCTCTTGCAAACAACCAGAGGGCTTCTTTCTAAGAAAGT
Organism: Baylisascaris schroederi; assembly: GCA_006503575.1. NCBI lineage: Eukaryota > Metazoa > Nematoda > Chromadorea > Rhabditida > Ascarididae > Baylisascaris > Baylisascaris schroederi. Next base: position 1,409,361 of record QEWY01004161.1, on the reverse strand, counting down.
ATATTTGCTGCTGACCTGCTAATTCAAAAACTTCTCGCATTTCAAAAGAATCTTTAAGGTAGTTGGCGAATTATACTTAAGTCTAAAGTACAAAAGGAGCTTTGCATCCATGTGGCGAAAAAGAGGAAGGCCTCATATCCGAGCTAACTCGTTATCTTATTGATCAGTCCTTTCAATAAAAGTGAGAAATACCCTTCAATATTAGAATAAACTTCAAGAGTTCTTCGCCGAATCCGCTAGAAGACTACTTTCGAACGAAGCAGCCAGCTGTATACATAATAACGAGACATGAACGCATTACACAAGAAACATACGTCATTTTATTGTCAGTGTATAAAAGAACTAAAACACTATTAATGCGGAATCGTTTATTATGCAAAAATAAAAATATGGAGACAAACAGACAACGAACAACTGTAAAGAGAAATCGGGAATCGTGTGCAAAACGTGCTGATGCGATTTGCTAAATAAGCTGCACTCATGTATACCTTGGGAAGTATGGTATAAAAAAGGTACCGTAATTAGAGTCAATATTCGACAAGCAACATCGGCGATTCAAGAGAAGCGGTATACGCCATCAGCTGACTGCGAATCTCGCATAATCCTCAACTCAGTGTTAATAGATAGGGGCAATTCTATCTCGTAGAATGGTCTCAGATTATCCTATTGTATAGAATTGTCTCTACGCCGATCTAGATTCTTCAGGTTAATCTAGCGATATTTTGTTCTAAACTTTCGAAGGACAAATGAAGTTCATCTCTTTAATGAAGTTCGCACAGTTAGGGACGAGTAATCGGTGACTAATTTATAGCTTCATGTTCGTATTGATCATCTCAGCTAATGAACTAACAAAGGAGACTGCTAGCATCACTTGTAGTTTGCTAACATTTGCAAGTCAAATTAACTGCTCCCGGTTCTTGGGATGTTCGTAAACGATTTTTGCAAATCAGGAAAACGTGTTTGATGATCCAGATATTGGGGAAATTATATCCCAACTGTGCAGTTGACTACGCTAAAGTGGAAGCAGTTGTGTACAGTGACAGCTATACAGAAGACTTTTAACTCCTGTACTGCAGCGCTTTGAGCATACAACATTGCAAAACACAACTCGTATTTCATTTCACCATAATTGCATAGTTATACGTCTTTCAACTTGCCTTTATAGATAATAGGTTCCCTTAAGTTTGAATACCAAAAAATTAATGGCACTGCAATCAATGAAGAGAGTTGGTGATAGCAACTCATTTTCGCCTCACTTCTCTTCTCTTTCACAAAAACACATTCGATTCCCCCTGCAATTCCGCAAAAAGGCAGCGCACTACGATGAAAGCATCGAAGCGATCCGTGAAATAACGAGTGACTTTCCATATTATATACATCGGTACCCGAGTGTTGCTTTCGATTTTTCGTTACTGCTGCTTCATGTCTTTCATAACCCAATAAAAGAAATATCTGAAAATATTTATTGTGCACAAATATTTCACTTCATTTTTATGCGCTTTTGCAAATTTGTGTTAAATAAGCGCAAAATGTGTAATAATTAGTGATTTCGAAATGATCTATTTATGGTTCGGTGTATTACTCAGATACACTTTCTCATTGGAAGTTATTTTATTGACAATGGCGGTACTGACGGCCTAGTCCACTAATCTATTGCTACTGGTCTTCATGTTAGCTTTAAGGCACTAGATCATATCACCATCATTATATGGTCATGGTGTCTCATATCTTCGACGGTTGGATCATCTGAGTTTTTTATTGATCTGAGTTTTTTATTGGTCGCTTAGTGCGAACGGAACAGATTGTGTTCGGCTGATTCAAGTGTGTCACATACGATACTCGTGCTATTCCTCGTATTTTATATAAAAAGAGCGGATCTTATAAAAATTGTATCAGTTCAACGAACTTTTGAGTTGAAGATCAATTGAGTGACCCTTAGGGACAGAACATGATCTTATATACCAATATTAAAGTTGATCCATCAGCTTCGAAAAGGCTTTCAACACTTCGAGGTATCAAAATTCTGAGTGCACCTCAACCATCTCAGTTCTTATTTTCATAGATGTGGCCAACAAACTTTTGATGGAACGAACGAATCAGTTAAAGTATGGATGCGCTGTTGCATATATTTCGTCATTTCTTGGCAACTCGAATGGAGTCTGATGAGCAGAATTCAAAAACATATATCGTGCCAAATTCTATGGCATACTTCGGTGCTTACTTAAATAAACTATCATTCACAGCATAGTGGTAGCGATCCCTATTGCCGCATAATCTTGATTTTGGTTTATTCCCCCCGGAATGACGGGGTAACTGGGTAATGTTTTTTGCAGTTCGTATGACTGAGTGGTGTGGAAGCATGATGACGCAGTAGTTTTGGCTACAGGTTGGTGTGCAGTATTCGGCTGCAACCCGTATATTGACTTGCAGCTGTTTGTCAGTAGCACAGTTAGCTGCTATTTCTTGGGGTTAAGCGAGTAAGCACTGAAGTTCAGAGTGAATGTGACGTAGATTTTTTGCGTGCCTAAGGAGTTAGCTTTAGAATGACATATCATTCTGGGTTGACTTGGCGGTGTGATGTTCCTCTGAACTGGGTTTGGGAAATTAGATCTCCTCCGAGTTGGATCTGGAGTGCCAACTCCCTTCCCCTGAGTTGGTATAGAGGTGTCAAACTTATTATACTGTTAATGGTATATTGACTTCTAACTCCTTCTACCATCAATGATTTATTGATTTCTAAGATCTGAACTCAAAGTGGACTTGGGTAGCCAAACTGCAAATTTTATTCCAATTAGTATAGTGGACCCTGACTTGAAATATGCAAAAAGCGATATAGACAGACAGACAGAGATTATCATGGTGGAAGGAAATTAACGTCGTCACCTTGTTTCACGACAGGTTCCTTCAACAGCAGGTGCTCCTTGTTCGCGTTCATATTCCGTCCGCCTTGACCATGTATTTAATGGCATATAAACTGAAAAATATCTTTCCGTCTGGTTTAGTTTGGTAAACCAGCCAGTCGGTCTGGTTCTGGCTTTACTGAACTCCCTCGAATTCTCATTGTTTTGAATCCATTTGCTGTGCGTTCATATTACACAATAAACGCTGAGCAACGGGGAGCAGTGATGCGGAGTGGAGGGGGGGGGATTGTCTTTGTAAAAGCTGTATAAAAGCGCCACTTTAGTTCAATAAATTCATTCGTTCGTTCAGTTGCGGGTCCTCAGCCACATTTGGGGGCTCAGCCGGTGAGGTGACATGTTGCTGAACCTCACCGCTATATCTCGTCTACAACGGCATAAACGCGGCTTTATGCCCTGCCAATTCAAGCGCTTGGCCAAGCTCGACCTTCAATGCCCAGCGGCCCTTGAAAACCTGTCGACCTATTTAACCGACCTCCGTCAGAAATACCAGTTACCGTCACGCACCCTCAAACGCCAGCTTGACGAAATGTTTACGCTCGACTAAGCATGGACGAAGGCCCTGAGCAGAGCGATCAACAAAAACAGGAAGCCTACCATCATGCAATTACGGATCCAATGGGATTCTTCTCGTATGTAGCGGAAGCTTGTGACCTCCTCGACCAAATCGATGCAAATTTGACGAATATTGACTCCACTCTTCACACACCAGCCGATTCTGGTGAGAGTTTCACTACGGCTGATTCTCCTGCTGTTTCTCCTACACCTGCACGTGCCACCTCAACTACATACGCTCCAAATTCGCGATTGCCTCAGTTGGAACTACTCCATTTCCAAGGAGACCCGTTACCGTGGCCAATGTTTTGGGCTTCATTCCAACACTCAGTTGATGAAGGTCCTATTCCAACGGTACACAAGCTATCGTGCCTCCTTAGCACCCTTGAGGGTGAAGCGGCGCGAACCGCAGCCGGATACGCGTTTGACGAGAACAACCATTCGGTTATCAAAGAAGCGTTAATGCAGCGCTACGGCAATCTCAACGCACTCCGTCGTGCCCTGCATTCACAACGGCAAACACTCAAGCCAATGGAACGCAGTTCCTTCCCGACAATGTGAACACAATTCTTACGATCGTGCGCCAATTGAAGGAGATGGCTGAACAAATCAACAATCCTCTCCTCGAGACAATAATCGAGAGCAAGCTGCCAAATTCCATTTTGATGGAAAAATATAAAGAAAAGGAATGCAATCCAGGATGGAACGTCGAATCTCTATGTTCGCATTTGCAAAGAGCACTCCGAATTCAGGAGCAACTCAAATGGTCAAAAGACCGCTCAACTAAACGAAAAGGTGACGAAGCAACTTTGACCAGAGAAAAGACTGAAGAATCGTCGGCCTTTACTTCAACTCAGAAGCGTTAGTTTCAAACTAGTCCAAATCGCAAGGGTCGACAACAAAGTCTCACGCATAGAAAGGAACCACCGCCGTGTCCGTTCTGCAATTCGCCTCATTGGGCTGCCTTGTGTACTCGCTTTCAAGATGTCGAAGCACGCAAGAGCCGTGCAAAGAAGCTCAAAATGTGTTTTCGCTGTTTGCGCAAGGGCCATTACACCGATAGCTGCCCGTCTCGCCGACTGTGCTATTATTGTCGTAGTACCAGTCATCATCAAGCACTCTGCAGTCCTAAGACGAAGCGCACTGATTTCAAGGATTCTTCGACGGTCAGTGCCGCCGAAAACAACGTTCAACAGACTACCGACTCCATTCAGGCCAACCATGCGACATTCGATCGAGAGTTATTCACTGAGGACACTTCAGGCAACAACGAACAGGTTTTATTGCTTACAGCTACAGCAAAGGTCAGTAATCCAAGCTCCACGCTTCAAAGTAAGTCTGTTACTGTTCTTTTCGACACAGGCAGTGATCGCACTTTCATCACTGCACAGCTCGCGCAAAAACTCAGGTTTCCTACTGTTGCAAAAGAGCGCCTAGCTATAGCAGCACCCATTCAAACGCTTTCCACCAATGTAGTGCAGCTTCTATTGAACGACAGAACAAAAATCAATCCCAATTACCGCAAACGCTGCCCCCAAGGTTAAACAGATACTTACAACCGTTCAGTTGACGGCAAACGTTCCCTTGCAACAACGCATTGTAAAATTCTGTACACATGCCGACTCCTAATTGGAATAGAGCAATTTAGTGAACTCGTTGATCTCTCTTCTGCCCAGAAGCTGCCATCGAGTTTCATCCTGATCAAATCCCTAGTTGGCCTCCTCATATGCGGCAAAGACCAGCTGCTATCAGCGACAGGCTGTTATTACTCAACTTCTTCTACAGCGCTACCTATTCTAATGAATGATCCTATAGAAGACTTCTGGAAGCTGAAACTTATTGGTATCATGGAGGATCCAACGACTACGGATGACGACGTGGACTTGCAAAAGTTCGAGAACACCACTGAATTCGTGACTGGTCGTTACGGTGTCGGGTGGCCGTGGAAAGACGATGTTTGCAGAGGTTCATTTCGACTATCAAACTGCTGCAGTTAAACCGAGAACTGCTCATGCAATGTGACAAACTTCTCAAGCAGTAGCTGGAGGCATGTATCATCGAGGATGCTACGAACAAGCCCCAACAGAAGCATACATACTATATTCCCATTCAAGCTGTTGTAAAACCAACGAGTAGCATAACTAAAATTCGACTCGTTTACGACGCATCGAGCAAAATGAGAAAAAACGGTTATAGTTTGAATGAAGCGATCTTACAAGAGCCAATATATCTCCTTGATTTGACAGGTATTTTACCGCGGTTTCGAGGTCCAACAGTAGTAATTATAGGAGATTTGGAGAAAGCCTTTTACAGATCGGTTTGAGGGAAAGTGATCGCGACTCTAAACGCTTCCTGTGGCTGAAGAATCTGAACAGCCAATCGACGAGGAATAATCTGCGTATATTTCGGTTCGCGAGAATCCCATTCGGCATGACCGCTTCGCCTTCTGTTCTCGCGACTACAATTCATCATCACCTCAAACTCCACAACGATTCAGCTGTTGGACAGGAGCTACTGCACAACATGTACGTGGACAATATCATGCTCACAGCAACAACTATTGACGAGGCTGCAAAGAAATGCGATGCAAGTAAGAAACTGTTCCAACTGGCGGAAATGAATCTACGAGAGTTGAATTCAAATTCCGCAGCACTTCGAGAGCGCCAGAAAGTGTAAGGTCGTCAAAACGAGACAAATACAAAAATTCTCGGCATACCATGGGACGTGTGCACAGACAAAATATCGTTTATATTCAAAAAATTCGAGTTAAGAGACATGACAAAGCGAACGTTGCTATCGTGGGTAGCCAGCATATTCGACCCACTTGGATATTTTACACCAGCAACGCTGCCAATCAAGGTCTTTATCCAAACTCTCTGGCACATGGAGTACGGATGGGACGATACGCTGAAGAAAGCTGAGTTTTAACGAGCAAAAACACTTACTCAAGAATAGCATAGTCAACCTATTACCATCAAACGGGAAATTGGGCAACCGAAGTCCCTTCATTGCTTTGTCGACCCTTCTAAAGCGGCATATGCGTCCGTAGTGTTAGCTACCTCCGCAGAAGGTTCTTCTCTTGTCATGTCAAAGAATCGTTTAGTCCCCATTAAATGTATGACAGTTGCGTGTCTCGAACTTCTAGGAATTCTTATAGGCTCCCGACTACTCGATTACGTTAGCAAGCAAATGAATCTAAACGTTCCACTGTATTTGTGGTCCGACAGTCAAATTGCATTACCTTAGGTAATTTTCAACAATGAGCGAGATCGGTTTGTCCGAAACGAAGTACAAAAAATCAAACCGTAAATAATGTCCAACTTCGCTTCGTACTAGGGGACCTGAATCCAGCGGACCTAGCAACACGAGGTCTCAAGCCAGAAGAACTCGTTAACAGCTTACAGTGGTGGCAAGAACCCTCCTTTATTTCAAAGGGACATGACAATTGGCCTGATCAAACTGGACTACCAACTGATCCAAATGCAGCAAGCAACGCCAAAGCTGTCGATAGCACCATCTGTGAGGTACTGGAGAGGCAACGTTCAGCTGAGCACGTTTTCAGTGCTGATCGATTTAGTAGCTGGAACCGCCTTCTAAGAACTACAACAACCACACCCCGATTTCTTCGGAAAATCAGTAAACCTCATTCATCGGCCTGCCGGATGAAAATCAGCGCGACAGGACCATTCTCTACAACCGACTTCAAGGAAGCAAAACAGTGCCTCATTCGCGACGCGCAAAAGGTTGTCGGTGAAACTGAAATTAACTCTTTCGAAATGTCCTGCAGTGACGGGGTGTATAGATGTGGAGGACGAATAATAACCTCCAGGCTGCCAGAAGCGTCAATCCGTCCAATCTTTCTACCCAAACATAGTGCTGTGACTCGTCTGCTGATCTTGGAAACACACAAACGACTCGCTCATGCTGGATCTGCTCAAACACTCAATACAATGAGACAACTATTCTGGATCCCTCAGGGGAGAGCAACTGTCCAAAGGACGATCAACCGATATTGCATGGACTGTCGACGCTGGCGTGCACGACCGTTTCGACTTCCTAAGTTTCCACCATTACCAACTGCTCGCACCGTTCCTGGCAAACCATTCGCAGACGTCGAACTTGACTATTTCGGGCCCATTCATGTCAAAAACAACAGCGTCGAAGAAAAAGGAAAGGGTGGAACAAAACGCTGGATAGCACTTTTTACGTGCCTGTGGTCCCGGGCTGTTCATCTCGAAGTCGTTTCCGACTGTTCAAGTCAAGCCTTCTTATTGAGCCTGCGCCGATTCATAGCTCGTAGAGGTCAACCGAGATCAATATTGTCTGACAACGCCTCCACGTTCCTTCTCGCGGAAAGTGCGATGACCAGATCCTAAATGAAATTCAGTGGACGCATATTACAGAAAGAGCTCCCTAGCAAGGAGGCATTTACGAGAGGATGGTTCGACGAATGATTGTTGGAGCTTTTGTCGACGACGAACTTCTTCAAACCTTAGTGAGCGAGTGCGAAGCTATCGTCAACTCAAGACCTTTGACATATGTCGATACGGAGTCACTACAAGTGATCCGACCAATCGATCTTATCGCTGCGGTACCAAGCAAGGCAATGGAAGAATGGAAGCAGGCTCAGATACTGGAGAAGAATATTACCCGACATTTAACAACCGTGACAAATTTCTGGATGCATGGCCAGAATCCAACAAATTCGTTGAAGGATTCTGGAAGGTCTGGGAGATCGATTATCTAATCGCTTTACGGGAACGCTCGCAACATCAACATCGGAGCCCAAGGTTAATTAGCGCCAGCGAGCCTAAACCGCGTCACGTAGTGCTTATTCACGATGAGTTAAAGCCAAGAGCTTTATGAAGCTTGGCATCATTTCAAAACTAATCGAAGGAAAACAAACTGGACTACCAACTGATCCAAATGCAGCAAGCAACGCCAAAGCTGTCGATAGCACCATCTGTGAGGTACTGGAGAGGCAACGTTCAGCTGAGCACGTTTTCAGTGCTGATCGATTTAGTAGCTGGAACCGCCTTCTAAGAACTACAACAACCACACCCCGATTTCTTCGGAAAATCAGTAAACCTCATTCATCGGCCTGCCGGATGAAAATCAGCGCGACAGGACCATTCTCTACAACCGACTTCAAGGAAGCAAAACAGTGCCTCATTCGCGACGCGCAAAAGGTTGTCGGTGAAACTGAAATTAACTCTTTCGAAATGTCCTGCAGTGACGGGGTGTATAGATGTGGAGGACGAATAATAACCTCCAGGCTGCCAGAAGCGTCAATCCGTCCAATCTTTCTACCCAAACATAGTGCTGTGACTCGTCTGCTGATCTTGGAAACACACAAACGATTCGCTCATGCTGGATCTGCTCAAACACTCAATACAATGAGACAACTATTCTGGATCCCTCAGGGGAGAGCAACTGTCCAAAGGACGATCAACCGATATTGCATGGACTGTCGACGCTGGCGTGCACGACCGTTTCGACTTCCTAAGTTTCCACCATTACCAACTGCTCGCACCGTTCCTGGCAAACCATTCGCAGACGTCGAACTTGACTATTTCGGGCCCATTCATGTCAAAAACAACAGCGTCGAAGAAAAAGGAAAGGGTGGAACAAAACGCTGGATAGCACTTTTTACGTGCCTGTGGTCCCGGGCTGTTCATCTCGAAGTCGTTTCCGACTGTTCAAGTCAAGCCTTCTTATTGAGCCTGCGCCGATTCATAGCTCGTAGAGGTCAACCGAGATCAATATTGTCTGACAACGCCTCCACGTTCCTTCTCGCGGAAAGTGCGATGACCAGATCCTAAATGAAATTCAGTGGACGCATATTACAGAAAGAGCTCCCTAGCAAGGAGGCATTTACGAGAGGATGGTTCGACGAATGATTGTTGGAGCTTTTGTCGACGACGAACTTCTTCAAACCTTAGTGAGCGAGTGCGAAGCTATCGTCAACTCAAGACCTTTGACATATGTCGATACGGAGTCACTACAAGTGATCCGACCAATCGATCTTATCGCTGCGGTACCAAGCAAGGCAATGGAAGAATGGAAGCAGGCTCAGATACTGGAGAAGAATATTACCCGACATTTAACAACCGTGACAAATTTCTGGATGCATGGCCAGAATCCAACAAATTCGTTGAAGGATTCTGGAAGGTCTGGGAGATCGATTATCTAATCGCTTTACGGGAACGCTCGCAACATCAACATCGGAGCCCAAGGTTAATTAGCGCCAGCGAGCCTAAACCGCGTCACGTAGTGCTTATTCACGATGAGTTAAAGCCAAGAGCTTTATGAAGCTTGGCATCATTTCAAAACTAATCGAAGGAAAAGGCGGGAAATTTCGCTCCGCCGAACTTCAGCGTGGTTCCCAACGAAAAATTACTCGTCCAGTGAACCTCCTTTTTCCACTTGAGATCACTGCTAGCGACGCTTCACGCTCGAAGTCAGAGGAGCTTAGCAATCCAGAAAGGCAAGATGACGCTAATTCGGGCAAGGGCAACCTGACCTTAGTTCAAGGAGGCCCACTCACTCGTTCCAAAGCGTGCCAGCTCGGCATGAATCTATCGGTTATCGCTTGCCTCTGTTAACTACCGCTGTCAGCAGTAGGATAAACGCCACATCGGCACAATTGTGGTACAACGCATCGAAAGCTAGGGTGCAACTGAGATATCCTCACCTTTAAAACTGTTCGCAAACCAGTAATTCAGAGATCACAGTCCGGACAAAGGCCATGATTTATAGCCGCACGCATTTTTGATTATAGCCGTATCCTGCACCAAAATTTCTCGCACAGTGTGCACAAACTCATTTTTCCACCGGGCTCTGCAGTTAACGGCCGATTACAAAAATATTAGTGCGATCTCCCCCTAAGTATATTCAAGGTTGGCTAAAGGGGAGGGGAAGAGGCGATTTCATCAAAAAATCATTTATCAGTCGCTCGAATCCTCAAAAAAACGAGCATCCATTACATCACAGCAAAGCTCGCAATATGGAACAGCACGTAACGACTGATCTTCATTCAATATACCTCCAACTTAGACGAAGGTATGAAGTCAGCTTTGCATATCTGTAAACAACGTTCTATTTGGTATTGCTTATCACTGCTAGGATGTCTGATGTTGCTGTGCGACGAGATATGATTCAAATAACAATTCCTATTCAACCTTAAAGAAGTAATAGCCGAAACGACTTTACTAAATCATTACATCTGTACATCTGCATACGTGTGCACCGACCACTCGCATTTTTTAGTTGCATTCTTCGCCTGCTGATTTCACTAATCCAACCAACTTACCACATGTGCATATCAATGTTTGATGACTGTGAATCTATCTATGTGCAATAATGCAATGACTGGCCTGCTTAATTAGCATTTACTTGCTCCACCTCTGACTCAGTTACCACGACAAACTAATTTGCATCTTTAGCTACAGTTTCTCAGCTTGGCCGTTCGCCTATTTGCTAAACCTCGATTATAGCCATTGAGCTACGCGGCTTTATCTGAAAGTATACCGGTGGGCGTGAGTAAGTTGCTGAACTGATGTATTGAGCATTATCGAAGTGCTTTCGTAGCCTACTGCAGATCCATTTCGGAATAGTGCACAATAGTGTAGGGCCTCTTTATTTGGCTTTTGATATCAGGTTACTAAAGAATTTCCAGAATCGCTTCATTCGCGTTACCCTTCGCAACATTCACCGTGCTCCACAACAGTCTAATATGCCCACCAGGCTAAGAATCTTTGACCTCGGAATCGATAGAATATCGAGGACTCGATTTTATTTTGATTCTTTGTTATAAAATTGTGTTCAGCTTTTTCAGCATCCCACTGTCACAAATATTTCAATTTGCCTCTCCCCGTACTCGACGTGACCATCAATTCTAGCTCGCCAAGAGATGTTGCATTATAAACAATGTTCTGCATACTATCCAATTTCGCGGTGTATCGGTCTGGAGTCTTCCCGCCGATATCGTTAATGCATCTTGCAAGCTGCGGCTGAGTCATTTCGATCTACACACTATTGCTGCTCTTACGTATTAAATATCTGTTCGCCTAAATTACAGCCCAGTGAAGGTTTTGCTCGTTTTTGCTGTTCAGGCTCACATGCTTTTATATGTTTTCTCACTTCAAGTCGTCAAAATAAAAAAAAAATAGACATAACGATGTCTGCAGAGGTCTTTTGTCGACTTTTCAATATAGTAGGCTACAAAAGAGCCAACTTAATGGGCGCAAGTTATGGACACAGCGATTATCAATGCATAAATTTTGGGGGCATCGGAGAAGTGAAACATTGGATTGTCATTCGCGCGAACGACACTTTTGAAGAGAGGTGCTTGCCCAAACCACTTATGCATTTGTACGGAACACTGAAGTCTCTGTTCTCCGGCAAGCTTTGGAAGAGTATCACTTTAGCATAAACTTCGAATGTTATCGGTCATTTACTTAAAACATGTCAAGATGTGTAATGGAACTCTGCACAGTTGGTTTTTTGTAGTTTCACCTTCTGGTGACGTTTATAATTAGGTACGCACTCCGAGTGATTTTTAAATTTCCGACTTAGCAACTTGAAAACCTGATCATTACCATATGCAACTTGGAAGAAAAAACATGGCCAACCCACAACATATGATCTTTGATGATGACTCACAAGTATATTGATGAGCAGCTTTAATGACAAGATGCACGCACTGTGGTACACATTCGACTTGCGTTCGAAACTCTTGTGCCTCTTTTTGGAGACTGTCAGCGCATATAACCTGCAGGCAACATTCCGCTGGATCTGTGCAAGGGCACTGTGGCTGAAATATTTGCTCATGAACGATTAAAATATCTTCATAAAACATTAAAAAGGGATTTGATGATGCAACACAAACTTCATTTCTTGCATACTTGTGAAACAAATTTGCTTCTTACTTATTGGCCTATTTTCCTTTGGAATTAAGCTCACCCAAAGCCACGAGAATGTGTCCATTTTTAAACGACAACAATTAGGCGACGAAAATGATCCAGGTAAACATGACTTTAGCTTAGCTGTAAGTCTGGTTCAACAAATAAAAACAAGCAGTTTGGTATCGTCAGTTTCTATGATAGAACAAAAAAAATTTTTTTTTTCATTTGTCCGAGCTGTAGGCGCAAGATATGAAATAAGCAGCTGAGGCAAATATGAGCGTCAAAAAACGCTGACCAAATAACCCGTCCACCACTTCCACAATCGTTCATCGCAGCTCTGTACTCATTAGCGTGAAATAGTGCACGTGGCTCGATTATCACCAAAGGAAATTTTCTATTCAAGAGTAACGTGAGTTGCTCGTTGAAGAGATACAGCTGTCACATTCGGTGAATACCGACATCACTCTGGCATATGATAAGAGGTCTACATCCAAGGGTCTCTCCTTGCACTGCTCTAGAAGATGTGCCTGTGTCTTTCCAGCAATTGGCGATCCATTGATGTTACATTCCAAAAGTTCTGTCGATGTGATTCCCTAGGTCACTTCCAAAACTGATGCATTAACTCTTCTCAATACGCCACGAATGCTTTCGTTTATTCGAGTCATGCTTCCATTTCACATTAGGGGTTTCCATCATACTTTTTAACTGTGTTCATATTATCTCGATATCATCTTTCGCGATAAACTGTTGTTTGTCTGATGACGCCACGTTGCTTTCAGCGTTCCTCATCCCAACACATTGCACTGCCCAGTTTCCATGTATTCTGTGATTTAATGGAATCTTTATTTTTATTTTTTTTCAGCTTGCGATTGCAGAATTCGCGCTTCTAATATTCCTCGTAGAGATGGGAAAACCATCAAGGCACTCGCGGGTCCCCACGTGAGCGATGGCGGCGAACTCCGAACACTTATTGCGAGTACATGCGCACAGAATGGGCTGCGCTTACAATAATGTAAAGTACGTGCCCCTTTCCTTCTTCGCTTTCCCAGCGAAAAAGAAAAGGGCGGCGAATTTCGCCCCTTTAAGATTCTCTACAGGGATGGAGCAAGTCTCAATTCTTACATAAGGGTCAGAAAGGGGAGGGAAGGGAGAGATGGAGGAGGTTTATCGCGCATTTGCTTGGGAAAATTTTTCACTAGGGCGAAGTGAAATTGCTCTCTCTATGGGCGGAAAGAGAGAGGTTGAGGCGGTGAATTTTTCCCGTACCACATCCCTGATGTGAGTAGATGAGAAAATCTCACAAGATGGCGAGCAAAGGCAGGATATGTACTTTATCGTTCTCTGTCGACGGTCGCTAAAAATTGGAAAAGTCCCGAAAACTCCGACACGAAAGCGAACTCACCGATTCTGTTGTTCGTGTAGAAGGTGGAATGGTGGTCGTCGGTTCTGGTTCCTCAGAAACGAATGTGGCATCCGGAACTGCATTATATTGCATCTTTTGTCTTGTAAGAGCACAATTACCAACTAATGACGAGTCAAAGGACTCGAAGATATGCCGTTCGAAGCGTGCTGGAAAGAAAAAAGTCAAAAAGGGTATCAGAGGGTCTACCACAGCACGTGCTTTGATTATTGCACTCAATATAGCCTTCACTTTCATAAATCGCCTAAAACAAACTCACATTATCATTTTGATACGGTGGTAGCACAAATGCTATATATATATATATATATATATATATATCCGCTGCAAAATCCTCCTTCGGTGCCTCATCGTGGCGCAGTGGTGGCAACGGTCGTTCGATAGCTATGGTAGCGGAGCGTAAGCCCCAGCAGGTCTAACCATGCTACAAAGGTATTGAACTGTCAATCCTACAGCGTGGTCGATTCATACCCCGAATCACCAGACCATGCCTGCTAGAGGTTGAGGACCGGCTAAATTCGAAGAGAGGTAATGGCCTGCTCGCCTAGCCAGCGAGGTGGCGTCATCTAATGGCTAAAACAATGCACGGAAATGGGCCTCAGTACCCTACAACGATTGGGGTAAAACCTGGCCGAGAATGGCGAGGATGAGACCAAAATGGAAATGCATTGTGGCGGACAGCGTGCACAACGTTCGATAATCCGGCCTATCAAGTGATATATATGTATATATATATATGCATATATGTATATAGTATATATACTACATACTATATATACTGTATATATTGAAGCCATACTATATAGGTTGCTAAAGCAAAGCGTATTCAGCAGAAATCGTGCCTCTGATTTCAAGTTCTGACCAAGGGATGCCAGGTACGAAAAAATTGCATAAGATATTCGGTGCCTTCTTCTAGAATAGGCTGAAGGTCAGCTGTGCTAAGCTATGAGTTCTGTATGTCAGGTGTATTGACTGCTCAACTACTACCATTCACTTGATGCATGATGATTGTTACTAATCACCTTAAAGTTCCTAACGTTCCTCCCATGCTGAAAAAACACTTCAATATGATCGAATTTATCCGTAAAATGTTTTGCAAATGCAAATCTATGAACTTCATAATAATAAGCGATAAAGTTGCCAAATAAGCTTGCAGTTTTGCATTTAAGTGCATCAAACAAACTAGATGCCGAAATATACAACTTAAATGGTGGAACGCCTATATCATGTTCTTCTGCGAAATTGAATGGTTACATAAATATCGATTCTTAAACGAATCGATTTCGAGCCGCAATAAGCTCATAGTAAAACAAACTCGTGTCATAAATTTTATGCCGTCTTTAAGTATAGTTAAGTCATGCGGAACGTGTTGTATCACGATGAAGCTGGGAACAGGTGTTCATCATATCATGTTTATGATCCCATAAACGTCAGTACTATCCTACTGCTGAAACTATTGGGCATGCAAGCCAATGCACATCTACAATACAATATGCGTGGATATGATTCACGGTAATGCGATTTCATGAAATCATGTGAATGTGCTCACAAAGATACATTATTTGAAAAGTTCAAGGAAGCAGAGCAGTTTTCTCTAAGAAGATACTCAAGAGAATGGATAGAGATATTGGGGTTGGAGAAGGCACATCACTGATCCACTATTGCTTTTGTTAGTTTTTTTCAGGAAGGCAAAGTAAATCACTTCCCAGCCCAAAAAATATCCTGCAGGGTCTTGTTGACGGCAATATTTACAGTTGACCGACGAAATGGAACTAAATGCACTTGAGGAAGCACACCGTTGAAGCATAAATGATACATTTCATAAATTTTTTTCTGGTTAAACGTGGGCATTCCAATGTGTATCACGTCTGCGCAGAAATGTTCCATCAGATTTTTTATCATTTGAAAAGGAATAAAAGCATTTTTTTCCATACAACGGCAGTAAATATGATGATATTCCGCATCTCTTTCCTCTACAAATACGAGTGTATTCCGAAAATTGTGAGAATATAACAAGTTTACTTATATGAATAAATGCTTTTGGAATTTTGCATTCGTCGACGCAATTGAAATTTATAGTATATTTTCGTCAGTTCATGAAATATAAGGCTCAAAATAGGCAGTGTTAGTGCATACTGGGAAACAAGGCGCAGTTTTCACTATTGTCAAATATATTCCTCAAAAGGGGGTTGGAAATTTGCAAACATAAAAACTTATGTGCAACAATTCTCAAGATCTCAGTTCTCGGCGACATCGGAATTAAAATCCTCTCCAAATTCTTTCGCATAATTAACATGGGTTCTGGCGGTGGTATTTCAGTGCTTTGCAAAGCAGTGAACGACCGATTAGCTATGTTTCAACTAACTTTGCAAGTGAATATCTTAATGAGTCTGATTCCAGAGTTGCCTGCCACTGACGGATGTTTAAAAAAAACAGAAAACAAGAGTGTTCTGTGAATGTGTATGAAAACCATAAAATCTGAAACAACGAAAATTGAGAAAACAGAAAACAGTTTTGGAAATAAGCATGCTTAGAAGAAAAGATTTTGCATGACCAGTAAAAATCTTGTTCACAGACTCTAGCAGCTCGAAATAGCTGTAAGATATCTGCAACTTCTTAATGACCATTTTAAAAAAAAAGAGAAACTTGAGATGGTGAACACCGATCGTCATACAATTCCATAAAAGTGCTTCCAACCACTCATCAATACACAATATTTGTGTTCCATAAGCACTGAAAACTTCAGGGAACTGTTTCACCGAAAACGACTGAAACGAAACGAAACGGAAGCGTTACTTGTGAGCGCCAAAGTCAGCTTGTTCACCTGTGATCAATTATGAAATCGCGTATCTGCAAATTGTAATCAAAAAAAGCGCGACCATTAGTGACCACACGATAAGCATCTTATGGTCCGAAACGTTTTCCGCGCATCGGCAACCGCGGTATTCCAAGTGACACTGTTATACAAAGAACGTCCTCTATTCTACGCTGAATAAACCTCGCCGCAAAATTTTGGGTGACATTTTCAGGAAACAAACAAAGGAGGCGAAATGGTTTTATAATTTTTTATCAATCGTTTGCATGGTGAACATGTTTCTAACGGTTTCCGGTAAAACTCTTTTCTTTGCTCCATTTTTTTCTCACTTTTGTAAAGGGCTTATGAAACTACCTTGCTTCTCGCACAAAATGTTTGCATTTTTGTTGACGATGCCGAATCGTGTACCTCTGTGAACGCTATTTAAACAGTTTTTGATTCATTTGATAGCTGGTCATGTGAGTGGCAATTGCGTTTCATCGGAACGAAAATTTCGCTTCATCTTGGTGAAAAAATTCACAAGACGAGATTTTCACTAGCAGTAATCTTACAGTATCATCTTCGACTGCCAGAGATCTTGGTGTTCGTTTAACCGGTGAGCCCAAACGTCATGAACACGCTTCAGAAAGGGGCTCAAAAATAGCGATAGCACAAGAGATGTTATATACCGCTTACATTACTCAGGCATGAACATTCTAAAAGAACCTCTCTTTCAAGCATGAAACTTTTTGCAAGTGAAATTGAAGCTCCTCAAATGATCGTTTTCTCCAACTGTAGGTTTCTCCAACACCGTAGTTGTGGCAAACTTGAAAGCTTAAAAAATTTCATTGAAGTTAATGCTATTTTGATATGAAAGTTCGGTAATTTGATGGGTGTATGTATTGAGTCGACTTAGGGAGCTAAATTAATTTAAAAACTGAGAAAATGGACAAGGAAATTGACTTAGAAAATTGACATAATGATAAGTCATTCAAAGGAAAGTTTTGAACGTACAACATTCAAAAGCAAACATATTTAAGTGAACTGATCGAAGGAAAGTGTGTTTTGAACGAAAGCTCCTAAAAATATTCTCAAATTTCTGCCGGAAAAAGGGGGAATTTACGCCTGCATATGTATAAGCGCGAGCAATGATGTGTGTGTATATGTGTTTATTGGATAGTTCCAACTTGTCACCTGTGAAAGCTGTGGTGATGAAAAATGTTATAATTTGTAAAATTTTACAGTCTCCTCAAACCCACTCTCGCTCCAAATAAACGTTATCAGTTGGGAATAAGTAAAATCTCCAAGGGAATTTTGTTTCATAAACGGTCGAATACGACTCAAAAACGATTTTGAAACAGAGAGAATCGTACAGGTGATGGAGAAAGAGCTTGCAGGGTGTTATTTTATTGCTCGCTTAAATACTAATTGATCGCTAGTCTAAAGGACCGAAATTTCGAAAAGCGCATTTTGTGGCAACTCCCACGGCATTTCGGTCTTTGCTATTGAAAATTCATGTGTGACTTGCCAGAAATAACGGTAGTCAAGAGGGCGAAATGGCAAAATTATGTACCAAACCGGTTGTTGCAGTTGTTTTTATGATTAGTTGTTAGATTTCCACACATAGATAGCTGACCAGTTCCGTCGTTATGTGAGACGCTCAACTTTCGATTTTACTACTGGCAATTTTTCGGCGTAAACCAAGCCTCATATCCGAAATTACGTCGCCAGAACTCCATTCCGCGATGAATCCTTCTTCCCCTCAGTCCTCCCCCCCCCCATCAAGTGGAAGACTCCCTAGTTTTTCCTTACTAATTTTTTCCTTTAAAATCCTCACCTGCTGAATGATTTCTTTACCACAGTGCGGAACTATCAGCACTCCTCTTTATCCCAAGTACCTCTGAGTTTGGTCTGGATGGGATGGTCACTATATAAAAGTCTAATGTCTTCCGTGCATACCTACAAATTGGACGAAAAATATTATTTATAAGTGTTGTAGATTGATTACTGCCTTCTGTCAGAAATCATCAACAACCATTTCATATTATATCGAATGATGGCGAAGAACGAGTTCTCAAGCTGCATAGCTAAATTCGCAAAAAATCTGAAAAAAATGAAGAGCAGAAAAATGATTCGGTGCGTACGATGCAAAAAAACTGCTAACTATTAACTGACTGATGACAGTGCTCGCTAAAAAATCGATGCAAATGTAAGATAATTAGACTGAAAGCTTTAAGACATACAGTTTGCAATCTCTAGAGAGTAGTCTCATCTAAACAATCCTAAATCCCCTTGTATGATCTTATTTCTAAGGTACTGTGATAATTTATTTACGGAAAAGTAGGGAAACGTTTGATTAAGTCAGTTATGAAAGCCGCACTAACCGTATCTTTGACTGGGTATTCTCGAAGTGTTACGCAAAAAAAAAGTGAAGCAGAGTGCCAAGAAAGCTTCGCATTATACGTATTTGATATTGATGATGCATTACAACTGGTCAGTCAACTTCATTACCAAAAAACTAAGCGTGAAATATGCAAAACATTGCATATTTTAACTGATCCGATAATTCGCATAAATTTTCTACAAATCCGATCGATATAAAATGAGTGCTGAATTTTTGTTGTCGTTAATTATGTCCAACTGTTCACAAAATTAGGCGACCATTATAAAAGAACGTGCAAAAGAGACAATTATGCGGAAGCATACAAGAACACAATATAATTGACGAAATACGGAATATTTTGCATGGAAATTAATAATTTGCAAATAAACTTCAGCTAATGGAAATAATTATGCAAAAATCAAATATAATATATCAAATTTTGTGAGAATCTGAAACGGAGCAAACCTGCAAAGCACGAATATCCTTTCATCTGTATGATAGATGTACACTGCCGCTGTGTTGTGCATCCGGATTTCACCAAATAATAGTTACCGTAGTTTTCATCACAAATAATCGTTGTGCAACATACAAAAGTATATGGTAGCCATGAGCTGTTGAGCCTTGCTTCACATTCATCGTTACTCTCACACGTGTGATGGACACTTCGACGATGGATGTCCTCAAATTTAGAAGGGATAGCGGCCAAAATATATGCTATTGAAAGCATAACGGTTGACAACCACAAAAATAACATTGAGTGGTGTGCAGTTTCAGATAATAGCAGTGGTCAGTGATATCAAATACGTCGTCTTTTTGATCAATTGTGATAGATTTACTCCACTCCTATAGTACAAATCAAATAGAACCAAAGCAAACGATTCGATTCTTCATAGAGTTGTGTAGATACCAATCGTCTTTGTCAAAGTGCGGCTGAGCGATGAACTTTCTTGGAATTTTACAAGTTGCCCTACTCTGAAAAAGATGCAGATTAGAAAACGACGATTAAGTGAAAAGCTAAAAGTGTAACAGGTAGCATCAACAAACAGATCGTAGCTCTTTGGGTACAGGGGAATGGCTAATGAAATGCTAATGTAAAGTGAAAGCGGCTGAATGTGCATCGCTACACATCATCACAAAGCAATAACTTCTGATTCACTGTTTCAAAATTAAGCTGACATGAAACAAACAAGCAGCCGCGAAAATTAACTTCAAACGATCGGACGTGAAGATAAAACCTGGTGTGGCCTATACTTCATCATTGTAATATCGATCAATGCTAGTGGCTTAGTATTTTAGGTAGATGAGATGGGAATCAATGATTATGATATAGTAGGAAGAGGTAAAAAGGTGGGCGAAGAGCTTTCATTGGTGTTAAGCACACAAGAAGAGAGTGCATTTCATGTTGTTTTTGTTTCTTGCATAAGAAGATGCCTCTCTTATCGTCACGACGCATCAGCATTCACACTTTGGAAGCGAAAAACGATCGTCACCACTTCGAAATTGAAAGTGTCATCCCTGACGATGCATCGATGAAACGGAGATGTGCAGACTTGTATTTAAAAAACAACGTCGTCAAATAAACACACGTTGCTTCTAACTGCAACTTTCCTTGCTTACAGGTGCACCTCTGTGTCCAGCAATTTAGTTCAGTAAGATGATTCAATTCGGCACCAAAATACGCAAAATTCTTCCACGCTCAAGGATTGTTCAGCATGAGCCCAACTGGATGAAAGGCATTTTAATTAATTTAGCATCAAACTTTCGTTGTTCTACTAGAAAAAATATTTAATGCTCACCAACTCGTATCGATTCGTATCCCGAAACATTCCTATACTCTACTCCATTCGAGCGCTCACCTACATATATATTCCATTTTTCCAAATATACTTCTTTTATTTTTGTGACAAAATCAGCGGCGTTTTAAAACGTTGGAAATATTACTTAAATAAAAGCAACTCCTACTTTATTAATTAAAACAACAATACTTTTATTAAGCATAAAATTAGTCTTACAGTGCAAATACTATGCTCCATTTTGCTTGCAAAATTAAGAGCTCTAAAAAGATATTATTTTAGAATATCTGTCACCCCATCCCATATAAATTTTGAAGTAATATCCTCAGAAAGCTACTTAAGTGTGTGTTGCATCCTGATTTACTTATTTAAGAAATTTACTAGCTCACCACCATGGAATTGATGTCACGTGTAATGTTTGTTTGTCTCACGTCTCCGGAACCTTAAGGTAATGTTAAGCTTCCATCAACAGTGGAGTGTCGTTTACTCAAAACAACGAAAAAAGCAATTTGCTGTAGAATCTGGGTTAACAAAGTGCCCCCAGTGCCAGATAGACCGCCGAAAAATTACTGAAACACACTTAACCGTTAAAGCAACTCGCAGGTAGCAATAAGAGCCTAATGATTGGTATGAGCTATGGAAGGAATCAGAGCTGGAAGGATGGAGCATCGACAGATAAATATATGATAGGATTCAGAGCCGTCATGGTCAGCACCTAAATGCAACAATGGAAACTGACAACTGTCCGGCTGGAACAAGAAACGACTAAACGAAATGATTCACCTTAACATTTTAAAGGATGGAAAGGAGTAGTTGACTCCATCAAGAAGTAAGCACTGGCAGAGCAAACCTTAAACGCACCCTCTACTGCATTCCGTGGAGAAGCAAACACTTGACCGCATTAATTTATAGTGCGAAAACGCGAACCAACTAGCTCACATGAGTTGCTTTTCTCATTTTTTTAAATGCACAATTAAAAACCTCGAACAGCGTGTTCAATCACATCATCCTATAAAGGAAAGTGTACCTCAGCACCCTAGAAGGACATCCAGGCCATGTGTAACAAACCATTTTCTATAGCTTTTGTTGAGACAATTTCCTTCTCTCCAACACCCCTGTGGCAAATAGGAGATCGAACGCACTTGCGACCGTTCTTTACAATGAACTGTTATTGATGGATAAACGAAGAAAAAACATCTAACAATTGTGTAAATATTCGTAGCAAATAGTATAAACTCACCTAAGAAGAAAAGTAATGGGATGACGAGTTCCAACTTGTGTTTTCTTGTATAATTATTTGGAGAGGCATATAGATAGTGGAAAATTTGGAACAAGTCGCTATCAAGGAGGATGCCTGCAGAATCTTCGTTTTTAAACTGTCAATAAACGACATATATTTGTCTGACCAAGAGAGAATGGAATAAATTGCGTAGGTAATAAACTGTGTGCGTTGAAATGGAATATGAAAAAATTAAATATCGTAACCTTTGCAAGGACTGCATTTATGGTAGGAACCAATCAGAATCAATGGGCATCGACGCCTCAACAGGTAAGCCTTTGGCAGATGAAACCCTCATCCACGACTAGAACCCTATCTAGCATCTAACATGCGAATATATCACTTAAACACAGTTTTGCTACCAAGGTAGCTGTTAAATTCTTTTTACCGTTTTGCCGCATTTTCCTTATCATTTGTGCACTTAGACTTCCTACAAATTGAAGGGCTAGTGTTGGCCAGTTCACTCATCAGCGAAGAAGGTCAAAAGGGCCAAATCGCAGACGGTATTAAGCACAACATCTTTGCTAATGGCGTCGATAAACACCACCGTTCAAAGGTTATCGTGGCTATGATGTCAAAGGCTAACAAGGGAAGGTGGCTGTCAGGAACAATCACCTCTGACCTCGTCAATCTATCACACCAGAAATCTGGTATAAAATACGCAACGGAAACGAACCGGAGGTTCATAAGTGAGCGGCATTGATGCTCACCACCACACAGAATATGTGGTTGGTCTTTGCGGCTTCGTCGGGTTCTGACTATTAGACTCAAAGCTACATTCTCTCTCCTTCTAGCTGTGAACAGCACATGATCCTACACATTACGCCCTCGAAAAGTAAATAATAGACAAGATCGGAGGCGCCGGGTTATTTGCACGGGCACTAGTAGCGTTGGACCTCATTGAAACATTCTGATCTGACTTGTGACAAACGACGATACTAACCACTATACCACCAAGGATTTAGACTACCAATAGCAATCGTATTTGATTCCCTCAAGTCATTCTATATATCGGTGTAGTAATAAAATGAAAAAAAATCGAGCCCAGATCCGGTATGTCGCGATAGCGGACACTCATCATTATACAACCGAGGATTTCAATATTTCCATCTTTCATTTTTGGTCACATCCTTATATTTCAATAACCGCTGTAGTATTCGGGGACGAGGAAATGCTAGTGAGGACTTTAATAACTGCATTGGGGACAACGAATCCTGTCGCTGGAGATTAAATCTTGCATCGGATGGTGACATGATTCTCCCATTCTTGAATCGAAAGCAAGCCTCGCTCCTGACAGGCGCTGACATTCACCACTCTATTATCGAACACTTGAATACATGTACTTAAAGCATAGAATACTATCAAACGATTAGACTGATCTATCTTTGAATGTCAGAACAACTTTCCTGCGGGGACGCAGATCTTGCACGTGATAGGCGCGCATGCCCGTGCAGCCAACGCAAAAAGGTACGTTTTCGAAACCTATACTCGCTTCTGTTCTCAAAAACCCTTGGTTTTATTAGAAGCTTGTTTTGCATCAAAATTTGTTTTATTGCGTTATCGTATTCACATAAAAGTGCGGTGGGCAAGAAATTATTCTAGTAGCTGCGATCTTGACGTAATATGACATTAGAATGCAACTTGTTCGATGCAGCAGCTGTGGCTCAACACCAAAAGTCCACAGGGTGCATCCGGGAGAGGGCCGGGTTTCAGAAAATCCACTCGTGGTGGTGGCCGTTTTTTGGACGCGGAACCCCGCGACAGAGGCCTCTGCGGTTCAAAAAAGAAAAAAAAAACGTCGGATTGAATCTAATAATATGGCTGAGAAAATGAGATTTGAAAGCAGCATGAAGATGTAAGGGCTAAGTATATTTGAAAAAGCATTGAAAGTTTTATCAGAAACAGTCACAAAATGAGCTTAGAATGAAGGCTCTTGTGTAAGATGGAGTGCTCATTTAATGCACAATTAATATTGTCCGTTAGGGTCGCCGATATATCTCGACTGAAAAGTGCACGATTTAATGAGATTTGAGAATGTAGGCCGTGCATTTATAAATGTATATCAGGATCGCTCATAGTCTGAGTTTAAAATGAGAATTATCTCTAATTTCTATGACAACGTAGCAATACTGCTGTGGCATTTCGATGTTGCTTTCATGCGCCTCTTTAAAATCTTGGATGTGCATTGCCAGACCTCATTTCTTTCATGTTAATCTGTCATGATTCGAAAAGATTATGCGTCCTGAATCGAAGAAACCCAGAATCCTACAAGCAAGATTTTTTAAAGTTCATTACTTCTTCCTTGAATCGACCAGCTCGTTGTGTGACGAAATGAGTTACTCGCTGCATACAAAGAAAGGTGAATGGCATTGCTGCTAAAATGTGGTTATAAGTTGTCGTAATTGTGTTGAAATCAGGTTGCCTTTCTTCCCCGGATCGTTCGATAATTGTTGCTTTGACGAAAATCGTAACCTGAAGCAAAGCTCAGTTAGCTGCACAACTCTCCATAGGCTGTGTGGAATTCAAAGGCTCTTTGCGATTATTCATTTCATTGCTTATGTAATTTGAGCCGCCATATAGCACATCGTTCCATTTTCATATTAGCATTCATTATTTACATCCTCTCATCTTTGCTATATTGCAATAGGAAAATACGAATCCCTACTATATTGCAGGTAATACTCAACAAATCGCTCTTTCATATTTCAGCATCCTAACCAACACTCGACACTACAGTACATATAAGAGTTGAAAGTGATATTGAAAATAACGTAAGTTTTATGTAAATACTCGTGATTTAGCATTGCTTCTCATTTCATTCCCGAATAATTTGTATGATGCATTTGTTTTCACTGAAGTTCTGCCGGGCTAAGTGTGCCGAATCCGTTTGTGCGGCAGTTTCAGCCTGTTAGTGAACCCGACAGGAACATTACAAACATCGTGCATGATGGCGTCATGTTATTCGAGAGTTCATGAGTAGTTTTTGAAACCGGTTGGTCTACTAAGCGGAACTGCAAAAGCGCACATAACGCCAACTTTTCTGTCACGCTTTTTTGCCAGTTTTTTTCGTTTTCCCAATTGCCCTTTTTTGCTTTGCACTTTGCAAAGTTCCATTTTAGGACTAGCAGTCTGCTTTATTACCACTGATGTAGCATACCTCTTCTCGTGTCATACACCTTCGGCCAACTTCAACCTTTTTTGGAACTTGATCACCTGGAGCCGAAATATGATGTAAAACAGCTGAGACAGTATTCGATAGCGACCGCGAGGTGGGTGGCGTTGCATAGGCGGAAAACGTGGGTTATGTGCCACGCATGCAACAAAAATTGTGGGCCCCACTATGAAGATTTCTGCACACGTGGTGGAAGAAGCATTCGCATTCCGCATACAAAAATGCTGTTTCGCTTCTGCTGTATCTTGCATAGATTCCTTAAATTCAGTGCTGGTTTAGGTGTGTATTTACATGTCATCTATGCGTACTTGTTCAG
Organism: Baylisascaris schroederi; assembly: GCA_006503575.1. Lineage (NCBI taxonomy): Eukaryota > Metazoa > Nematoda > Chromadorea > Rhabditida > Ascarididae > Baylisascaris > Baylisascaris schroederi. The sequence goes on along the minus strand of QEWY01004161.1, from coordinate 1,383,825 downwards.
CGGGCACTGGGTTTCAACTGAGCCTTTTCCAGAAGGGCGCTTATTTCCAGGATGTTGTGTGCATTTAGATACAGCTCCTAATTCTCGTTGTGGTTCTGCTTGAGGCTTTTACTAGAATGTATCCAGTTCAAGGGTGCCAGTAGTCATATAAGTACAATAGTGAACTACATGAAAAGTTTCACAGAAGCGGCTGCATAATGTTACGTGTAATATTACACAACGATTAATAATTAATAAATCTGGCTACTACATGATAAATATATAGATGTGATCTTAGAATCAAAGTGCATCTGTATGTATCTTCTGTATGCAAATGCAAAATGCCATGCAATATACTGATAAATTTGCATATTTTTCATGCGTGCTTGCCTATATATTTCCAGAAAATGCTGACGTATATCCATACAATAATATGTCTGATACATATCTATCCAGAGAAATAGCTATTAGGCAGCACTATTTGGTAGCAGTAATCATTGTCGAAGAGAACGGCAATCTTTTTGCAAGGGCACTTCTATTGGGGCGAAGCTCGTGAATTTCAATATCACTCAAGAACGACGCACAATTTGGAGGAATGACGTACACTGAAGGGGTGAAGACTATATAAGTTAATCTTTTTTTCCCGAAAAGAGATTGCATTGTTGAATGCGGAGGCCTCTATCGGCTGGAGTGTGAGAGGGTGTAGCTATCGATTTTAGCGTAGGATCGTTTCAGTGACCTAAGACGACTTCAAGCAATTTCACTGCATTAAAATCAAATCCATTACCAGGCGGCGTCTCTTCGCGTTTGTATTATAATTCTACTTCAGGAGTCCTGATACGTTTATTGATTAACGGCACAACAATGACAAACTCAGTTTTCTTGGTGGGCCTAGGAATCACGTCATCGCATATCGGCCGTTTTTTCATGCCTTTCCTAATTCTCTTAATTTTCTAGGCTGCTTTTTGCTCACATGCACTGTTTTATGGCGCTAAAGCAGTGATACTATAAAATGAATTGGTTAACGTCTTTTTCTTCAAAAGAATTTTATGGTCAATGAGCTACAAAGTGCAGTGCTTTCACTAATGCGATCAAGAGTGCATTGATGAAAATAATTCGAATCCTTCGCAGCTGTCATGTACACTTAATGTTATTACCGCAATTATTGATAGGATTAGCAGAAAAATATTCAGTCAGATTGTTCCCTCATAGGACAATGGTAATATGCGCAGTCGCTCTGCAATCGCTATGCCTCAATTTCCCGAAACTTGTTCAGTGTGCAATCAAATGGACAATGTCGAAACCGTCGAATGAGAAGCAAGGTTCAGTGGAAGATTTATGGGTATTACATCTAGCTGGAACGGCCTTTATATTAACACTTTATGTCTTAATGTACCTGGCAAAGTTGGCGTCTTTGGCATTAGCTAAAGCCATTGCAACGACTCTGGAAGTGACATGTAAGTCAGGCACTTTTGCGGTGCTGAACATTCACTTTTTATCACCGGAACAATGTTTACCACCAAGTTCAGTATGCCCGTTTTAGCATGGAGAAAGGAGAGGAGGAGGATAGTTCTATAGTGGAGGATCGATGCAAGATCTCCTGCTCTGTGTCGTGCACTTTCATTTTCGCCAACAGGTCACACCTCCATATATATGCATACGCATTCATCTGTAAGTGCATTGCGGCAAGATAGGGTCTTCGATCGAGGTGTAGGTTTAACTATACATTTGTATACCGGACTCAACTAGTGCCAGTCCCATTTCCAGGTTCCGTTGGAATGTAAAATATCTCTCTTACAAGACGCTGATACATCTCAGACTCCTTGTTGTTTTCGTGTCCACCGTTTTCCCTTTTGCTATTCTTGGTAATTGACGATATAATTCCTGCCGCAAGACGAGTTATACGGGTGAACATTTATATCTTTTATCGGTGACTAACTGCAAAGAACACCTGTGTGATGAACAATCGTTAACGTATGTCAATCGTTGTTTACAGTGAACACTCATTTTGGAAAACTGCTAAATGATTCTGGCGTAACAACGCATTGCTACGATTGAAATGATTGTAACCGGAACTTAGAGATTGAAAAGGGCTGAAACTGTATGGCGCATTCGAAAAAAAGAAACAATAACACTCCTTCTTCCATTTCTCCTGCAATCTGCTTCACTCTCGGCGGAAAAGCATACACATAAATACGAAGGACAGAAAAGGCCGCACCCTTTTATGTCCTTTAAGGTTTCCCAAATAGATAAAAGTGTGTATGAAAACCTCAGATAATGGGCAACTCATTTCTCAAATAATTTAAATGGAACACAGATTTATTTAACAATAATATTAGACGTTGTACATGCCACACAATTGAGGAGCAGTACAAAACATAACGATGCATAACAAATGAAATTCGTGGGCCACATCAAGCACTGCAAACAAAAATGTAAGATTGGGCGGGGCATATCAGCACTTGCGAGATGGGAACCTGGAGCTTAGTTTTTCCTTCTTTGTCGGAACGCATTTCAAGCATTTTGACGGACACAAAAAAGGCGAACACAAAAGCGAAATTGTTGAGGATAGGATCGGTCCTCAAGGCACTTTGAAATGGACATAAGCTCAAGATGAGTTTTCTAGAGAGGCTTTTGTTTCTCTCGATGCTCTAGTTCGATGGTCACTTTTCCATTTTACGAAATTCGGCCTAACTGCAGGCTTCTTTTTTGTTGTTTGTACTGCAGTTCGACTTAACAGACGTGAAAGCGACTACTGTTTGATGGAATGTGAATGATATGACCACTTTCGCGACGAGCATATAAACCGCTACATCACATTGAAACGATTTTCTCTATTAGTCACGTGAGCTTAAATATTAGCCTTCATGTAAACATCATATCAACGGTAGCCATTGTTTCCAAACGGCGCTATGATCAACCGAGAGCGATGTTTTATGCGAAGCCATTATCCGAGAATATAATAAGGTTTTCACATTTAAGCCAAGTGGAGTTTAAAAATAACAGCAAATGAGCTAAGCGTAAAGCATAGTGCTATCGCTCATGCGATCACTAAAGCATTCACAAGATTAACTTGCGTGCTCTACAATTCGCAAATACTCTTATTTTTCAAAATGCTGTTTTCACTTGTTTCTCACAGGTAGCTCGTACAAATATGCGAAATTAGATTCGAAAAATTAGAACGTATGTTGTATTGAACAAAATATTAGTTTATAGTGTTCAGTGGCTAAGCAGAAGTTGTGTTCATATCTTCCTTCTTGCTTTTCCTTTGAGCGGTTCACTTCAGCGAGTTAGTATCAAGAGTGTTTAAAGAATATTCTTCGCATTTCCCAAAAATTTATAATGAAAAATTGGTTTTCGCTTAGTCCTCTTTAATAGGAATATTTTCAATTATAGGTGTGCCATCTTTCAACCGTCATTCAACCTATGAACAACTCGAAAATATTTGGCACCACCGTAACTGATGTAGATTAAAAATTAACCAGAGATCAACATGCAGTTGCTCCATAAAAGATTCGCAATATTCGCGGTGCTCAGCTACTCTGTGCATTCTTTGACAATGAAATGTTTTAGTCATAGAGTAACTTATACTTACCGCCAGATCACATATTTGCGTAGAAGGGGAAGCATCAGAGGTGTTCATGTGAATAACGTGCGTACTCATCAAACGATTTTTTTAAATGTGATGCATGCGAGATGCTTTGGAGTGCGCACGGAAGATTTTGTCCTGGGTATCGATGCACCTTTGGTATTGTTTGGGCCTTACAAACGAGTCTAACTCCTGATGTAATGTGTGCAGTCGATATGTCTCCTATTACCTTCGAATCTGTGCTGTTTTATGCAATGCCCGATTAATGTACCATTTCTCTTCCTTCTATCGTTCCTACTCGCCAACGGTCTACTTGCATTGCGCGTTTAAAGCATGCATTTGTTGTCATTCAATTTGATGCTCGTGCTTCAGGGATTTCATTTGTGCGATATAATGATAACAGAGGTGTCACTACCTGGCTGGCTGGTATATTCGATGGTCGCTGTCCGGATATTGCTTTCATCTTTTATAATCTACATATCGCTAGCGAAACTTAAGGCAGATTTCATGAGAAACTACACACTCAATCTCTACATAACCGCGTGTATTCCGTGCGATATTGCAATCGCTATTCAGGAAATTCTGAAACGTAGCGACACAATGGTTTCTTCTAACATCGATTCCGTTTGGTAATGCTGTTTTTAATTCAAATCAACGCAGTTGTTGTCTTCAATCACGAAGCAAAAGCTCCTTTTACCATATTACAGCAGAAACCACACAAAGAAAACAAAGGATGTTGCGAATTGCATTACAAGTGACGTTAGGTTATATGAACTGCAAAACACCTTAGTGCATACAAAAAAAAAAAAGAAAAGAAAAAAGGCTGAAACGCGAAACTCATCGTGCCCAGGAAATTTCCTATCATACGCAGGACTCCCAAGTTGCTGAAGCTTAAACGGATGCCCATGTGAGCAATGTAACTGTCTACATGGCGGAAATTATGAAAACTGATAACGGCTGGTGGATGAAAAAATTTTTCATAGGAAGAGGATTTCTCCACTAATTAAATTCATCCAAAGTGCCACGAGGGCAATATTTGGAAGCAAATTGCTAAGGAAGTGCCCGACGTTCAAAAACGGCGTTGGCCCTCTCGGTTTCCTATTATAGCGCCCTACCCCTAAACCTTGGCAAACTTTCGGCGACATGTGACACCTCGGTTTTGCGCTATCCATGTGCCAACAGGATCGCCAAATGCGGCACAATCACCTGACGATTAATTAATATAAGCTGATCAAGAAGTTCATCCACAAGGTTTCAGTATCAACCCATCAACTGAATCAAGTGGCGCAGCGTTCTTCGATAGTTTATCACTCTCTAGAGTGAATGCTGAATTATCGTAAATTCCTTGGCATAAGTGAGGTCCCATAAACCATTAGCCTGTTCGTTATATTTAAGCAGCGGGCACACTTAGAAGGTCTGATAACTACACCACAGTAACGGAAAACACTATGGCATTATCTGTAAAATCAAAGATTAGCTGGGTCACGATGCTAACAGATCGGTTCTAATCGCTCAGATTTCCATCCAAGAAAATGCTGCTTATATACCACTCAACCGGTTCCGACTTTTGCACCGTAGATGAGCTGAACAGTGTCGCTAATCATCTGATAATCATTGCATTAAACATTCAGAAAGAATAATGCAGAAAGATGCGCAAGAATGAATAAAGCTGAACCGAAACAAAATAAAATAACTTTCTACTAGAAGGAAGCACATAGCACAGAAGAACATCCCAGCCATCCCAAAAGAAAACGCGTTCAGTTCAGAGCTGCAATGGTCACAGAGGCAGTAAAAATATTTTCATCTACTTTTCTGTACCTTGCCTTGTTGCATTTTTTTTGATGATTGATGCCTTCGATACCACAATACTCTTGTGGCCCTTTTTTGATTGTACTTGATGCATGATTCCCCCTTCGATTAGTGCTTACCTTGCTCGGTGCACCGTTCACATTTTCACTGATCTTGGCCATCCTTCAATTTGCCTATATCCCCCCCAAAAAGCGACCGAGTCAGTTATTGAAGTAACTAAATCGGCTGCAAATGTATAGTATAATTTTTCACCTAATGACAAAACAAAAAAAATCGAATTCCTTTTACACTCTATTCCTAATTCTTTCACACTCTTCAATTTCACTTAGTGAATTCCTGAGGAGGTTATTATGTTCTTGCAGGAGCCGAGCGCTTATATTTGTTGCGTTGTCATTCTTTCTGCTCGTTTCGATGGCATATCGCGTTCTGTCGCTTTGTGTCGTTATTGTGCTCACTCTGCCATATATCTGTCCACTATTTTATCATAAAAATCTTGCGAAAAGGTTGCAAACTGTTTCATGGGCAAATGTCTTTCAGCAGTACATCGATCATAGGGCAGTTTTCTTGTAATTTCTGATTGGTCGTTGAAACTCAATTTAAAAGACATATGAACTTTATCATGCCTAGAAAGTGTTGGCTGCAATTAAATGCCAATTTGTTAAGAATGTTTCTTCAAGCGGTACAAGTACCGTGCGGCTCTCATTTCAGGAGTTGGGTATCGTGTTTTGTAATGTTCGACGTATTCTCATGTATCCTCTGCATCCCAAGTATAATATCATATTTTTCTTTTCTTACACTTCTAAAGTCCAATTCTTATGAGAACAATGACGTCTTCTATATCATTCAAGGCGTGACTAGTTTTATAACATTCGTCCTGGCGATAGCAACGGTGTTCGCAACAGCAATGGTATTTCTGTTTCTAAGTTAAAAACAAAGTGAAGAAGGGGGACAGCGCAACTTGCATTTCATGTGTGCTCACATGCCGTCAGCTGCCATCCGACTGCCAACTTTCATAAATTACTAAGAAGTAACAGAATATGCAAAAACAACACACCGGTGTTTTACTCGATCGCTCACGCAAACCTCTAAAGATCTGTTTTCTGAGACTCGGCAGGTGCAAAGCAATATTCGGTCACTAGCAAAATGCACGCAAATTATTTAACGATTTTAGATGTCCAAAGCTCTTTTTGAGATCAAAGTGAAAGTCAAAGTGAAGTATTATGTAGGAGGTCATCCAGTAGTGTTCATTTGGTCCTCAAGTTTGCACTACCGGCTGTGCATAGAGCAATATATGCGTGCGTGCACACAGAAACGGTTTTGCTATAGTGTTTTGTAAATGCGAATTTGGAAAATCGCGTGAAAGCCATAATAGTAGTTGTCACAGGAATGTTCTTAACATACCACTAGTTTAGAGCCAGCGAGAGATAGAGCTCCTTTTCACAAAACATGTCGATCACTGGATGAAGAAGTAGGAATTTTATTCCCTCTTGTTGATGGTATGCGGGCGACCTGCAACGATCTATGTTTTGCTTGAAAACTTGCACAGCAAAAGAAGGTAAAAACTTGCTTCGATCAATGTAAAAGATGTTCATCACTCATGTTCTGCGTAAAAGGTGTTCATCATTCATATTTTTAGCGGATTATTGCAACAATCAAAAGTATGAAAAAATTTGCGACTTTTCACAGATTTGAATAAATCGACGCGCACAACAAGAAAACAATCGCGTTTCCAGGCTATAGCTTTGGTTATAAAGGTTGGAAAGGCTCCCAATTATTCGGGGAGTGCTGAAATTCAAAGGAACCTTCTGATATCGTTTCTGCTGTACTGTCTTCCCATCCATATCTGCAATATACCACTTTACGGTATGTGTTGCTGATTTTTATCCATGTATTCTAAAGATTTCGCTGAAAAGAAAAACTGCTGCTTGTATGCCTAAATAATCTACAGAAAGAAAGCATAATTTATGAGAGCCCTTGTTGAAAAGGCATCATAAAGGGACTCTCCAGGAGGTAAACTTTGTCAGATTTCATGTATTTGCAATTTCTATTGCGATTTCCAGGTCTTAAAAGATTTCTGTACTGCTCATTTGCCACCTCACTCTCGTACACTTGGTGACAATTTAACCCAAAAAACAATAGCGAAGCAATTCGGTTTCATTGTGGAACAAATGAAAGAAAAAGAATCTCATACAGTGAAACTCAGAAAATAAAGCTATCAGACCACACAATAGTGTTCAACTCTCATCCCCCCCCCNCCCCCCCCCCCCCCCCCCCACCCTCTCTCCTTAACCTCCGCGGGAGCACCAACAAAGAGATGACTTATTGATTTTGGATCACTAGAGTCTTATTGTTTGAGCTCACCTCTCGGGAAAATTCCCAGTTTCGGCGAGGGTTTTTTTGACAAAGGTTACCTGATTAGGCACGAGGGACGTCGTGGGTTCCGGCATTTCTATGAGCGATGCTGAAAAAGTGTAACTTTCGCGAGCCGAAAAAATTTGCATTAGAATCGCAAGAATATGAGAAATTCAATAAGCACTGTTCGAACAAGATATTTCAACACTAAGAACACTTAGAAACCGATAATCAGCGTATTGTCCTTGTCGCAGTGGACAACTTCTCGAGGACATTTCGCACGATATTCTCCTATAGCAATCTGTCCCTTGCTGTTCTCCTTAATATCGGTCCAAGTTTCGTTTGAGAAAATCTCTCCGTTTGTGATACGGTCTTCCTGCTTGGCTGACTTTGCAGTGCATGCAAACTGTGGTGTGGTTTCTTGAAACAACCGTAGCAAGTAGTTTTCGGTCATAATATGTTATGAACTATTGCGTGCGTATATTGCAGTATCAACCACGGTCCTTATCATAGAAGTTATTTCTCCGAAATTTTCGAATATGCGACTTTACGACGCCGAACTGTACACAAGCTATATCGATTACGTGAGTTAAATTACTCTTTTTGAGTTAACCGAAGTATTGCAAATGTGGAAAATTAGCTAGCAAGTTCGTGAAAGGTGTATCTTTTTAAATCGAGCCCACAGCTGTCAATGTTTATTAATCCATTGAAAATTTACACCTATGAAAAATTATTTCTTGCGAAATTGGTCTATTCTACCAAAAAAAGTTTGCCCACCCATTGCTTAGACTGGGTGCACTCAACCCACATCAGCATCTTCTATCTTTCCGTTTCATATTCCAAAAGGTGTTCGCTTTTAATGGCGTTTCCGGCTTGCAGGACGCATTGGCCCATGACTCAGTGCTGCCCGTTTACGAATTTTTCGCGAACATTACTATCACAGCAAGCTGCTGTGGTGATAGTAACGTACATAGTAATTCTGTTTTGAGGTCGTTCGTCTCCAAACCACTAGGGTTCTGGGGGTCTTAGGATTCATGCAGCTCACCATCTGCTTAAATGGTCCAGAGTTAGAGCACATAAGCTCAATTGTTTCCGGGGGGAGGCTGCTACAACGTTTTTTCCAGTTTTTAAAGAGTATTCCGTTAATAAAGCGCTCAACTGTGAAACAATAAGACCCCATGACGAAGTACTGTGGAGTCTATGCTGTACGTATATACGACTTTTGCAGTTTCGTACAATAGTTATCAGTATATCGACGTTGGCTGCGTTGCCTACATACCGCAGCGCAACAACGAATCTCTTCCGTTGGATTGGCACTCGCAAGGCGCCGAACCAAAGACGGACCACTGTCTCCGCAATTAGCTTGAACATCGTAGAGGCTGGACGAAGAAACGCGTCTGTAGGTCCACATTCTCGAAAATGAAATACTTCTTATGCGCTGCTCAGATTATGAAGCCATCATTAAGGTAAAACAGCTTTTGCAAAATAGGCGCATTCCTTCCTTGTTTGCTCTCAGCTCCTATTATATTGTTTTTGGTCATTGCTAATAAAGGCTTATTATTATAATCGCAAACTGTCTTGCTCAATTAGCCAACACTAGCAGTTAGAATCAGTCACGGTGATGAAACGGCTGAACAAAGTTTGTGAAGCCGTCTAGATCAATGTGAATTGGATCTTGACCAACCACATGAAAACGATTTGTGGTCGTCATATCATCGTCTCAATTGGCAGTTAAGCGCACCCTTGTGAAATATATTTGCCTTCGAAAAATATGGAAAACCACTCATGTTAGAAAAATAAGAATCAAAAACATGGTTGATGATGGCGTATTGTCGTCAGGATCGCTAAAATGAAGGAAATAGACAACTATGGAGGAAGCGACCATTACAGTGAATGTTTCCTCTTGATGAGTGTTGAGCGAAGTGATGAATATGAAAAAAAATGATAAAATTGGAAAACTTTGAGAAAGGAAATAATTTTCGCTTTGATGCTATAATGCTATGATGCTATAATGCTATGATCTCACGAGCAGCGACATCCTCTATTCACCGTGGGTCGCTTCCGTATGGTGATGTCGTCTGTTAATCCGTGTCAACCCAGCTGTTGCCGTCAATCAAGGGCAGCAGCTGCGTTTATCACAATGCAGGAGAAACCATGCATACAAATTAAAAGCATGTTGGGAAGAAGCCTCGCATGGGATGATGTGTGTGTATATTGCAAAACAGTTGAGTGTCTTCGAAAACGAAGCTGAAAACTATCCATGAGGAGGTCTTGTGAGACTGCGCAACTATTGACTCCTCCAGCTAAGATCCTCCGTATCCATTTTCTGGAGTTTATCACCGATGCAGCACCACAAAAAGTGCTGTGAGACCCTGTGAGAAAGGGTGTCCATAAGTAAGGGGAATCATCGAAGGCGCTGCATCGCTGTCAGGCACACCTACATCTAGCTTCCAAGATTGCGAACCTTCAAAAAGTTGCAAATGGTCGGCGGCGTAAGATAATGGGTGTGATACGCTTACGATCTTAAGATAGATGGCCAGTTGCATTTGTAAGAGAAATTGACCATAGAAGGGATTCGTCCAAACCTTTGAATACCGGAAATCGGCCATGGGAGCAAGATTTGGATGTAGATCGCCACAGAGGTGTTGAACATTCAGAAGCACCGTTGGCACTACAATCCACCCACAGTCACAACCTGTTCCCAGAATGACCAATGTTTCGTTGGGTAGCACTGTACCAGCTTTTGCACCAGCAACGAACACTGGCTAGGTAGTCGTGCAGTCGTTCCAGCATCCATAATAAATTCGCCAACAGATTCAGTTACTGAATTCAAAGCCTACTTATTGTCTAAATTCGCTGGTGCGGTATCCTTCGGGCGCTTATCTCTCTGGATAGTGCATGACTGAATCACCGCAAAATCCCTTGCATAGATGAGAATATATCCATCATTAATCCCTTCACTCAGTTCCTATGGCACATCCCTCTGAAGTTGTATTTCGTAAATGCGCATTTATGCGAGCACAGGAAAAAAGAACAAATTCATTTTTGAACCCGCCCAGCTAAAATTCTTCGTTGCATGTTCCATTCGGAACTTAGTACTGCATTGTTTTATTCAGAGAATACTGCAGTCCTGCGTCTCAATCCTCCCCTCCCCCTCTCAAGAAAACACCGAGTTGAACTTTTTGGTCCATCGGAAGATGAGAGAGGCGGGAAGGTGGGAGCGCACAACGAAGCATCAGTGGATAAATACCGAGGGATCGGACGGCTTATAATTTTTGGCTTTCGTTTGATTCGTTAATTGTGTAGCGGATGTTTGCCTCAATAATAACTGCCTCAATAATAATTCCAAAAAACTCTTCCACGTTCTCATAGACTTGAAGAAACCGATTGGACAACAAGAACAAATTGCATTTGCAGGCCACTGTTTTGCTTATAAAGGTCAGAAATGCTCCCAATGATTCGGCACATGCTAACATTCGAAGGAAGCTTCTAATATCGTTTTTACGATACACTCTTCCCATCAACCTCTGCAACATTCCACTTCATTGTACGTTATTTAACCTTTACTTTTATCTAAACATAAATTTGGCGGGCTTCACCTAAGAGAATAAGCGAGCACGCATACTCGTTTGTTATGTTACCATTGGAGAGACACTTTCCAATAAGTACAGATTCAGTAAGCGTTTTAATAGGGCAATTACGCTTCTTCAGATGTCATCCTGCTGCCCTATTTTTGCTGCTTCTAATTAATACTCTTATTACCTCGTTATGAGACTATTTTCTCGTTCGTTACCTATCAATTCATTGGTGCAGTCACCAGAAATTTCACAAAAAAATAACAGCTCGGAAAGTGCTTGAAGTTGCGTTATATTATTTATGTTCATTACACCAATTTCATTCCGATCGAAACCTTATTTCGTAGCAATAATGTGCGTATTTCTTATAAATGGCATTCCTATGCATCTCTATAATGTTTCAAAAGGAAGTATTTATTGCATGTTTCTCATAATTTTCCTTTTTCCCATCCTTTCCACTTCTATTAATTTTATTGACCTCTTTCTTACTATCACAACGGTGCTCAAGAACAGCTTTAATGACTATGTTCAGTCACTCACTTCAAGAATGTGATCACTGAAACGATTGCTTTCAGGAATACACTTTGAAAGATGACATCTTTTAAATTTTTCGTCAGTTTGCAAATCAAAAATGCCATCTCATAAGTTGGTGTTTTAAACCTCCAGAGAAAATCGGGCCACTTGAACTTTCTAGCGATCCGCCACAAAAACTGGGCCATTTGAGGTCTTATCGATCCAGTGAAACCAAGTGCAGTCGTTCACTTTTCCGCCACAAAAATTGAACTCCTTGGACTTTCCAAGTACAGCCCCTAACAGTTTTTCTCATGAAGGTAAGCTGCAGTATGTGGGAAGACAGGCATTTAAACAACATAATATGCATCAGGAGGTACTTGCAACACAAACTTTTCTGCGGCGAAATCGTATCATCACGACGTCCCTTATAACCCAGTGTGCAGACGTGGTTTTTGATTCTACTTTAGTTTCTGTTCTAAAGGCCGCTTCGAGCTGTGAATCGCATTCCGTCGGTCCCTGTTAAAATGATTCTTAGGTAACGAACTGCATTTAAAAGTGAGTGGAACTATAAAGAAAGACCACTCTCACAGCTTCTGTATTTTGCGGATTGAAACGAGCAGACAAAAAGATCCGCACGTGCGCTGTCATAGCACAGCACAACATTGCTATAATCCAAGTACTGCACTGTGCAAAATGCTTGCTAACTAATTACTGAATTCATTAAAACAACGGCGAATCATGAGGTATATACACTCGTCAACTCATTTTTAGCTGTAATTTGTCATGAACCTCACCATATGTATGTTGCAGTATTAAAATTAATTTTCGTCGTAAACGCCTTTTTCCCAAGTTCTCTTGTTATACGACTGTACATTGTGGAAGGATACATACGATACATCGACTATGTGAGTTCATTGAATTTTTATTTGTATATAATCTAACCCATCAATCACTTCGCTATCTATGCACTCAAATGGGAACAACGAGCGAAACATAATAATGTTTTCTCCTGCAAAATCAGTTGACTCTGCCGAAAAATTTACCTCTGGTATAAAAGTTGTTGCTGTAGATGCATCTCTTCACTCAGCATCAGCATCACCTAGCCATACAACCTTTGCGCTTAGTCAACTTGATACACCGCTGAAAACCTCTGATAAGGTCTATCAGCGGTTTGGATTCTTTTTCTGCCCCATTTACTTCGTCTTCTTTAAGTCAATAGCACAAGTCTAAAGTATGCATAGTGGTCGTCGGTGTAAATGTCCAAACAGCACTGAACGAGTTGTTTCTGTATTAGAAACCAAGAATGACGCTCATTTTACAACCTGCTCACAAGGACATTGGCTAATGAATAGAAGGAAGAATATTTGATTTCGGGGACCATAATGTACATTTTCGAAAGCGAGTAGTTGTTACGGCCGAGCATGTGTTCTTAGGACTATGACAACCGGAAGGAAGGAGATAAACCAATGAAAATATGTGCATACAGATGAAAAGAACTATCTCTTTTGCTGTCATAATTATTTTCTGATGCTTCAGCAAATATTGATAATACTGTCAAAAACAGATGATATTGTAACATTAGCAGTTGTTTAAAACCTGCAAGAATAGTTGCTATAGCGAACAGATGTGTGAGTTGCGCCAAGTATTATATTAGCGATTTCACTAAGTTCAACTTCCGGTAGTGCAAACCAGTCACGTGTTGCATTAGCGTCAAGTGTAGTGAGTAAGAATATCTATAGCTTAGTTAACGTGTGATGATAATGAGGTGCACCATCGTGCTACTCCATCTGCGACAGGGCAAACTGCTGCAATGTTTTTCCATGTTTCATAAAGTACTTCGTACATTAAACCCGATATAGTGGAATAATGGTTGAGAAGTTATGATTGAGTAATGCAAAAAGTTCACTCTAAACATATATGACTGTTATAGGTCCAAACGATATTTGCAAATTGGTATTTGCAAATCATCAAACCAAAAGCGAATCACTGTGCCAGCAGTTAGTCAAAATGTCGGATATGATCAACGAAGAAACGTATTTGTAAGCCTACATCGTTAAGTGTGGAAGACCTCATCTACGCTGCTAATGGGGACGTTGCAGAATAAGAAACTAACATCCTCTCGCGGCTGCTTATGATTTATTCTGCTGCTTACTTCACGGCTTTTTATCACTCTTACTGAAAGCTGCTATAATCATGATCCGTTTAACTCGATTCGACCGGTCAATGCAAGTCAGCAGAATAAATTAATTGGTTGCGATGGTGAAATGAATGAACAAAATCGGCGAAGCCATCTGAGCTAATATAAATTGGGTCCTGACCGATTATACAACAACAATTTATTGGCTGCAGTACTTTGGCATGTATTCAGCAATTGTGCATAACACTGTAACGTGTATTAGTGTTGTTAGAAATGAAAGAAATGCTCCCTTTGTAGGATGGAAATCAAAAAGATGAATGGTTGTGATGTATTGTTGCTGGCAAAGTGTGTAAAACAGATTATATAGACAGCCGTGGAGAAAACATTTCGATTTATACTAATAAAAGCGCCAAAGGGAAATAAAATGTTCCACCTTGAGAAATCGTGAGCCAAACATGTGAATCTACATTTCAAAGTGAAATACACTCTTTATACGGTGCTGGGATGTATAGGATATAAGAAGGTTGCACCCACGTATTTTTCAAACATTGTTGTTTTCATACATTTTGTCTATGTGTGCATAATGACTTTTTTGAGTCTTTTGAGTCTCTTCGCTATCCCCTGTTCAAAACGTGAGTGATTTCTTCAACTTTTGTTTCCTCAATAGGAGGAAATTTTCCCAAATCGTTCGCCTTGGTTGGTACACGTTTCTTTATTCTTGGCTGAGGCCGTCCGGTTAGGTTCTTCTCGATTATTGCGTTCGCTTGAGAATCCGAAAATTCGACGAATGAACCTCTACTATAAAACGATTCAACAAAAGAACGCAACACGATGAAAAGCAACAACAAACAACTCATTCAACATTACCAAACAGACTACGCCACAATGCAGAGAGATTAATTTGCAATGCATTTAAAATCATTCCGAAATATATGTTTGTCTGAATGCATTCTACTGATTCCCAAGTGATGTTTTAATAGCTAACCTTCAATACATTTTCTACAGTGCGCTGCCTTGCGATTATCGATACAACCATGAGATGTGTTCGCATCGGGGACATTACCTCGTGATGAATTTCGCGACAGTGTTTACCATATGAATTTTACCGTGTCCTTATGTTGACCAGACACATATGCGATATCTGGTCATCATGATGATAGAAAATGCTCACGGAGGCTGTATTTCACACAGAGATTCTCTGATTTAACTTTAGAGGTTAAAATATTCGATGGTTCCTTAATGCTCGAGCACTAGAAATTCAGTTTCAAGCAATAAAGGCATTTATCCCTGGGAAGACTTTCTGTGATCCTTCCTTGCAATGAAGGTAGTTGCAGGAGACAACAGAGCTGGAACGCAGTATTTCACTGTATAGTAGAATGGCCCGTGAAGTACACCCCTTAGGACATATGGAAATGTCACTTTTGGATCTTCAAATTTTTGATAATTTTTTCATTTCTCAACGTTGTCAACATTTCACTGATACAGCTGGAACTCTTGGATAGTTTGATGAAGGTAATTGGAAGAAACCATATAAGCACGTGACTGTTGCGGAAATTTTCCTCTAAAGAATAGTCATACCTTAGCCAGAATGCCTAAAACAACTACATAAAGCATTTACAGACTCATGTGCCATGCTTTTAAGTCATTTTTTTTCGAATGCAAACCATCATGCTAGTCAACATATAGTAAGTCGATACTGCTACAGAAGTGCGCAACTGCGATTACGGCAAACATAGACAGCAGATTTCAGTATACTACGGCCATGGAACACTGCAAAATATAGTGATGTGGATACGAAGAGAAAAGAAGGTAACTGTGACGGAGGATGAGGGAGATTCCGTGATTCCGTCTCATACATTTTCATTCTAATCCACTCATCGCCTGCTTATCTTCATTTGTACGTTCTCATCAGCATATAAGAAATAAGACAAGCCGGAACAATCAAGCATACCCACGCATTTGCTTGCATAAGTCGTTTCCACAGTTTCCTCTTATAGAAATATTACTCCTTAGAAGACGCTACTCTTTTCATTCCTCATGTTTGGATGGTAGGCCATCCTATGGTGGACAGACCGGCCGATGCATTCTCATCATAAGATCAACATCATGGATTCTTTCATGCAACTACTTTTTGAATTTGCGCTAGTGATGCAGTGCCCTCAAGAAGCTCTATGTATATCTTACTCTGATAGTGCTAAAAGATCGTCACCGAAAGTGCGCTAGCATTAATGAGTATATTCTTGATGTACGTCAGCAAGGACCTTTGGTGTTTATCCATGAGCTTCCATAAAACTTCTGACTGATTAGCAGAGCTCAAGGGATTTATTACTCCAACTGTGCATTGCCACACAATATCCCAATTGCCACATTGCAATTGCTTCTTTTGCACAGCCTCCTGCACGGGGAAATTCCGCAAATCTCTCTGACACAAACACTATCCAGGCAAGGCAATTTTTTGACCACAAAGGCTCTGTTGGTTATTTGACGCCAACTCTTTGGCCATTTAGAAACAATTCGAGGCGAGGTGATTGTTTATTTGCGAACGCTGCATAACACTCAAAGGCATTTGTCTCAATTCGCTGATTCTTCTAGACCACTACGGCTTTTCTTTCCGAATATTAGTGCAACTCCTTTGAGTTCCTGAAAACAATATTCAGGAATGGAATCCTACTCACTTGCTTCTTTCATGATAATACATGGTGGGCGTGGTGTCGGATCGTTTTCTTCATCAGCAGTTTCTGGGTATATTGTTGGAAATCGTTTTGACTAACCACTTGCTCTTTTTTAGAGCATGTGAATAGGGGGAGAGGGAAGGAAGAAGAGGGAAGAGGAAGGGTGAAGAGAAGAAGTGATATCCAGCACATATATTTAGCACACACGCTACGAATATATGCAAATTGCTTTTTTTTCAATTAAAACGGGAAACGATGAGAAATCTCCTATACGAACGTTGTAATAGTATTCACTGCAATTTAGCCAAAGGTTTTTATTCGAGTGAATTGTAGGAGAGGGGTTCACAACGCTCAAAATATCATTTATCATTTAAGCACAGAACTTTCATCTCAAAGGAATCAAATTTCATATGCAATCGAGAATGCTGCTTAAATGCCTTGAGTCCTTTAGCAATATTGTTTATTGCCAGAGGAAGCGTTCCTGGATTCATTGGTTGCTTCAGTACTCACGTGCAATACACAATTCTATTTAGCTAGTGCGTATACTCTGCGATGTCGTTTATGTGGAGTCACCTTTTTAGGCAGTCGTCAATACTTCAATCAATGCCGCCTGCATTTAAACCGATGTGGATTGATCTCGGTTCGTCGCAATTTGTTGTGTGTGATGAAGAAATGAAAAATGATGTTCATTATGTGTGACGAGATACGAAACGTGCAAGAAAAAATTATTTTATATGATAGATTTCTTCGTTAAATCTAGCAGTTTTTGAGGGCGTTCGTATATGCTCAGAATACTTGCTAAATGAAAACAGAGAAACATTTTTCATAATCATTATTGGCTTTAATGCGAATAGATCAAATCTCAACGCCAGTTTGATTGTTCGTTGCTGGAGCTTTTTCGAGATGTGACCGCAGTAGAGAAAAATTCTTCGAAACATGGCATCGCAAGTGATGGAATAACGCAGCCTTTTTGCTGAGGCGACTGCTGATTTCGAAAAAATGAGGTCTCATTCTTTCATTCGCAAAGCATTGCATCATCAGGTCAACCATCTCCGGTGGCATACCTTCAAATTAGAGAACCTTCGTAGGAAACACCACTTAATCAGAAGTAATTTCATTGCAATCTGTATTAACCTATTATGCTCACATAAGGAACGTGTATATATTAAATGTTACTACACCATAATTTGAGTGAATATGTGTATCGTCCAGTATGTAGAGTTAGTGACATAGAAGAGCTATATTCTTTTGACTTAATAGCTTGCTGTTAAGTCTAAGGAATATGAGCAATAGTTCAGACAACTTGTTCAGTTAGGAAGACTAAAGGGCCCTTTAGCTGATGGCTGAAATACAATTGTAAATAGCCTATCCCCAAAGATGAAACGTTCAGATATACAAAAGTTCCAACTCTCCGCATTCGTGCACTTAATGCAATCGTCTGAATTAATAACATTATTAACTATATCGTTAGCGTCTAATTACATAGCCTCCTTAAATATTTTTTAGGCTTATGTGACAAAGTAGTTATGAAATATTTCTGCAAGATAAATATGCAAAAGTGCAATTGAAACAGCCCAATGTCAATGATTTTCAGTCATTGAAGGCGCCAGATTAATGGAAGTCCATAATGGACTGCAACGATTCTACGGAAAAGATGTCCTCTCTCAATCTGAATTCAGTTTTCGGGCAACAGAATTTCAATGAGGTAAAAAATGGGTTCAAGGTGAGTCCCGTCCATGGAGGCCTTCTGAGGAGGTCAATCGTGAAACAACTCCACTTTTCGATAGGTAAGCGACAAAGTTCTTGTCGAGAAAATGAAAAAAGAACCATTCCTCAGGACCGTCTTCACATATCTGGAAAGCTGGTGTCGAGGAATCTTTTGCTAACTTCGGAAACAAGATTAAATAGTTCACTTTCAAGAGATATTGAAGCTATTTGGAAAGTACGAAAAGTTTTTCTTTGTGGAGCTGTAAATTTATTCGTCACTGAGACTTAGAATCAAAAGAAGAAGCTGGCTTATTATTGGGCCCTTAATTGTCTTCTTTCCTTATTGATTATTGAACAGATGATAGTCGACCAAGAAGATTCCATCTTCGTCCCAAAACTCCAAAACCTTCTCAGCTGAAAGCCCCGAACAAGATCTAGCCTCCGAAGGACCACTATGTCTTCATTACCTGTCACATCCACGCCCCACCGACCCCTTCGTGAATGGACGGATCGTCAGGTGAGTCAGGTGAAAAATTAGGGCAGTTTGCTTCGAAGACTTCGTGAGACAAGGAAAAAAGAATGAGCAGGCTGACCCAAGTAATTTTGTTCTTGCATGGCAACATACCCGCCCACACTTCTAAAATTTTGATCACCGCAGCCCAAGAGTGCGGGTTCTTTCAACCTCACCAATCATCCTATAATCTGATGCTGGCCTTCAGTGGTTGTTTTCTTTTGGCGAACATGAAACAGGGTCTTCGAAAAGGCTGGTACGAATGCGATGGAGAAGGCAAAGTTGCTAAGGAGGCCTCTTTTAACTCACATGATCAGTTCTTCTTTTTTAATCGTTTGAGAACGTTAAAGAATAATCAGAAGTGAACTGATATTGAAGGACACTATATTCAAGTACGCCATATAAAGTGTTTTTTAGTGATAATTGAAAATGTATGACTGTTAAATCTTTCTGCGAATCATTTAAAATGACTGCGTAAAGTTTCACAAAGATAAGAAATAATGGATAAAGAATTCGACCTTCGGGTGGCGTAAGTCGGAGACCCTCCATGAGAATTTTTTGTCGAAGAAGTGCATTATTTTTAATCTCTTCATATGGACGTTTGCCCTAAAAGTTCTCTATTTCTTTCATCAGGTTTTTCTTTAGTATTTCCGCAACGACGGCTTCATAGCTATTAAAAACTATCTGCCAAATTTTAACATATATCCGAAAGCTGCAACTACATTGGCCAACAATTTAACAGCCTTTTTCCCATCGACTCGAAAGGCGCTGCCAAAGCTACCAATAGCGATAATCGTCCGTTCAAAACTGCCAAAAATGTCAACTGGCCATTTCTGACTCTTTTATTCTCAGCCATTTTTGTGCCTGTCATTGACTTATTGTCGTGACACTCGTCTTCTGGTTAGTTATGGTTAGGAAAGAGGGCTAGAAAGGAAAGAAGGGCCGTATTTCGGTTAGAGCGCTTGAAAAGTTGAGACTCTACTTTTTTTTGGTGAAATTCGTCGAAATATTTCTTGTATTTCGGACACAGGGAATTTTTTGACTAATCGCGCAGTTATTTCCCAGCGGAAAATTGATGGTTTTACATTCCCCACGCCATTGATACAACAATAAAATAAAAGCAAACCCCCGAGTAGACCTCCCACATGAGTACTCCATAGCTCCATATATCTGTTCGCCAATCGTACACTCCAAACTGCAGTGTTTCTGGCGCCAGCCATCTGAAAAAAGTCATCGAGGACAAACCCCACTTTGTTTTGTTTTCTTCAGGAAAGAGTACTAGAAAATGTGATACAATTGAGTTCGAATTAGGAGGATTCATTTATCAAGTTCTTTCTCTATATGCATTATTGTCAATCAAGTGAAATCAAAAAGCTGGAAAAATCCTGAAAGGTGTAAGGCATACATCTTCCCAAATAAGCAAAAGATCGAAATAATAATCGCCAATATCCTCCCAAGTGACGCCATTCTAGGAAGATGCATCTACTCTTTTTAGCGCATGATAGTGCACTGTGACATTACAAGGCATTTTGGCCAACAGGAAATTTCGTATCACAATGTCTATAAAATATTCATCGCTTAAAAATTGAATACAATGCAGCACCTGCTAATTCTGAGGAAAATGTAATGTAAAAAATATGCACACAATTTTTAGTAGCGATGATATTTATCACTACTACAACAACACCGCTACATGAGCAGTATTTTATCACTGAACGAAAATGCATACAATGAATGGTGGCAAATAGTTATTTACAAAAGAGGACCTCACAGGAGTCCGACGGAAGTATGTATCACGCTGCATGCCAAAAAGCGTAGAGAACCCAAAATAGAGAACTTTCGCCGTGTCGTGTTTGCCAAGAAGGCAATTTTTAGCTGATAACTCTCGGTGAATAATCTGCAATCCAAACACTCTACAAAAAGAGAAATTAATCCTTATTCGAAGGCGTTAGTCAATGGAGCGATCATGCAGAAGTTAGGGTTAATTCGCGATTTTGTGTTGCTTTGACGACTGTGATACTTGTCTAAGTGGTATTATATGTACTGTGCAATTTACATACAAATAAGGTGTAATGCTTTGCCAAACAGAACGCGTGAAGAGGCAGTAATGACATATAGCAATGCACACGCACTGTTGATGCCTCAAGTCCTTTTATTAACATATAGTGCATTCAATGTTGCGTTTTGTGCTACGCATCCATAGAGAATCCCGTTGCAACAATTTTTGGTAAGAGCAATATCCTAGAAATTGATGAAATATAAAGAAACATGTGACAGCAACAGCATATACAAAACGTTGCCTCGTATACGAACATCCGACTGTGAAAATATGGTTTTGAATCGCTAAATTTCTTGCATATATATGGCTGCTTGTCCGCTGGAATGTTGCAACTTTATTTATGGACAAACTAGTACGACAAGAAAAGCATGCTGTACTTGTCTTGAGCCCACAAATCTTTTGTAGAATCAACTTGGAACTCTCCGATAGAGCTACAAAACTCTTACATGGACAACGGCAGGAATAGCAATGCCCATACAGTAGTACAGCTAATAGATCAGTTAGGTTGTTTTGAGAGTGGATTTGTGTGAATGAAAGATAGTAACCTTTTCATCGTGCAGATATTGCATTCCAGCAGCGATATGCCGACAATACCGTGCCTTTTCATCAGATGACAGCTCTAGCTCAGTGTCACGCACTCGACTCAACAGAGATCCACCTTAACATCCATACTTCACGAGCAACAGAACCATATTAGTTGTAAGCACTCGTCATTTTGAGTGACACTGATCACGCTCCAACAATGTCTGTATTTGTCTGTCTATCCCCAAAACGATCGAAGGACAGTGGTTCATGCACAGACTCATTTTACTTATGAATTACCAATCAACTGAATGCTTTCCCGTTTAGCCGACAGAGTAACAAGAAATTATGCAATGATCACGAAACAATCACGATCTATCTATCTAATATAGGAGAGATCACAACGCCGTACAGTTTTGCCGCAAAAAATGTTTTGAAATATTCGAAAATCCAACAAACAAGGACAGAAGATTTCTTGGGAATTTAAAGTCAACCTTGACATCAACACTGTAATACACGTTTTATGCTTCAGTTCCCTGAACCGCTGCCACGCCACATGCATCTATGTATGAGCAGAAAACGAAATAATTCATTCATTCAAAATGCATCCAAAAATTGTCACATTATGCCCTTTGTCAACAGTACTCATTTTTGTTCAATTTCTTCTCATTTCCAATAATAAAATTGTCTATCAAAATTCCTAAAAGTTGTCGCCGATAATAAAGATCAACGGCTATTGGCCAATTGTAGTTTTGAAATAAGTACTGGACTAGTAAACGTCGAGAAAGGTAAATGGATTAGCCACAAACCAGGTGCATATTCCCTCACAATCATTATTGGATCTTTTTGTGCACACACACCATAAAAGCGAATCACGTTTTTATGTTTCAAATCAAGCATCTTATTCGATTCGCGCAAAAACTTTATCCTGAAAATAACGTCTTCTTTAGGTATCGCTTTCATATCTAAAAATAAGCGCCTCTGAAAGTGAGAAGAAACTGATATTATAATTTAGAAGAATTATTAAGAAATTAAGAACGAATTCATAAGACAACGTTTAAAGTTTAAAAGTTTAAAAAACAAAATATCGGTTATTTGGTAGTTCTAAGTTAATTTGAAACCTCAATCCGAATTTCAAATGAAAACACCTCGAATCAGAATCTATACTTTTGCCTCTTATTGTTTTCACGGCCACTGTTATAGGCCTGTTGAAGCCTCCCCTTGTAAGCTTTCCTCTATAAAACTCACCAGAATCGTACTCTCCGATTTTATCTAGGAGCTCCACCTGAAAGAAATCATATTTTGTTGCTTTCAACAAATTAAACTGAATGGCTTCAAATTTCACCTTACTTCCATTCATGCTTCCTCTCCTCACCCGCATTATATTAGTTTTTCAAGCTTCGTAGAGAAGTAGAAAAGGAAGCCAGCTGATCGGAACCAATCGCGCAACCCTTCTCTACTTGAAATTTGAAGCAGTTTCGGCACGCATGTTCAAATAGGAAAATGAAAAGACTGTGAGGGTTTTTGCAAATTTTGCCAATCTCTGCAGTTATAAGAACTATGAGATTTAATTTTAAAAAATTCCCTTATTTACATAAATTTCTCAAGGAAACAATAAAATTAAGTAACTTAGAATTCATTAAGAAGCTGATAAATCACTATGCACATTAGAATGTAGAACCCACACGGATCTAATCGTTAACATTATTCTCCGATTACAGTTTGAAAGCATATAGGGACATGGCTCATACAAATGCATATACCGGACGATTTTCACCATAGTGTGTTGCAAATTGTGCTGATAAGGGATTTGTGCTTCCGTGGAAAACTTTTCTTATTGAAAGAAGACGACTTGTCTCTGCTATTGTTTAGTCATATTAAGAGTTTAAAAATAAATGCGCCCACTATATAAACATATCAACATATTCAAGGTTATAAATTCAAAGTTAAGAGAAATTAAATAGTCAGCTTGTTCGTAGAAAAGTTGCCATTGCTGTCTCTGTATCCAACTATATAAAATAATGCCCTTTTTCGAGACTGGATATCGTTTCCGATTGTGATAACGAATTAAATCCGCAACATTCTGCAATATGGTATTCACATTTAAAATCACATTACATAAATAACTCAATTTGCAGTTTCCTTCATATTGATAAACTATTCATAAAGAAAAATGAAAATCTTCCATATGAAATGTCGTAATCACGTAGCACATAAGTCGATATTTCTTTATGAACCAAATGAAAGATCAAAATTGTGGAGATGGAAAAGAAATGAAATATCTTCTTGAGTGAAGATTGCTTCAACAACAATAAGATTAATGCAATAGAATGCACAAGATTTCCTACATGGAATAAATATTGATAAGAAGTAACCTTAAAGCAGTACTTATGTAGCCAAACATTGTTCCCATGCTTTGTCTTCTTCACACGTAGATGTCGTGCGCAGCCATTCCAAACAACAGATACGATAATCTCCTAAAAAATTTGGAAAAAAAGTGAAAAAACCTCAGTGGGGCTGGAAGATCATAGGATATAAATCAACTGCGATAAAAATATAGTGTTATGACCGGTTAGCAAAATATCTACTTTCGACGCTGCTCAAATCAAATTTGTAAGGTGAACAATTCATTTTCTTCTGGTGGCAACATTGAAAAGAAAGCTAAAAGAGCCAATTTAGGAAGATGCATTCTCTAGTTTGCTCCGCATCCTCAAAATTGCTCAAGAGCGATCTTTCAAGCTCAGAGACACTTCGAGCACACTTGCACTGGTTAAGATGGCAACACCATCATCTCTGCTCAATTAAGGCACATCCGTTCAACCATTCCTTTGCACGAGCTTTTGTCATTTTGTATCGATTTATAACGAATTTGGCATCTTCGTTTGGCGCATCACTATTTGCTTCAGTGCCTCAGTTAAGGAATCGAGACTCTTCTGGAAAGAAACTTCTGTTTTGACTATTACTCGACTATTCAACTATATACTTTCCGCCATAAGCCCTTAGACCGGTGCGCTGCACTGTTACAATGCCTTGGGACCTGACTATAGATTCCAATTATGTTATCGGCACTTCGTAAAATAAGACAGACATTTTCAATAACAATCATTGGCATTCTCTTTAGCACACAGTCAAAACTTACAGGTTTGTTTTTAACAATCATTTTATGTACAACGAATGTGCCATCAACATCACCAAGCAGCTCCTGTGCTTCCATTCCAGTCATATAACCATGATAGTATGGCTCGTCGGAAAGATCCCGACCACATGCCGCCTGATTGCTGTGTATCTATAACAAGTGCTGAATTACCACTTAAACTGCTGAAGCATGCACAAAACTAATCGCCCATAATGGATCAATTGAATGCGCAAGTACTCGACAATAATATTGAAAGGGGAAGATTCAACTGTATAAAAATGATGGCATTTCATACACTGACATGATTGTGGTCAAAACAATATCTTTGGCTATATTAATGGATTTTGTTATAATGAGACACGCGTAATTTGTATCGAAATAGCGTAAATATTTTCATTGGTGATTGATGGATCCCTTGACGATTCCATCATCTCGCAATAGATGATTGCAGTTTAAAATGAGTCCTGAATTAACGTTATAAATATGTTCACTTGCCTTCACCAATTTTTCCTTCATTTGCAAGGCTTTCGTGCTTTGTGACGCTGTGCTACCGGTTTTCGATGCAACTGAGGATGTGGGCTGTGCTGCATTTGAGGTGGAATATATATTGACATCTTGCGATAAACTTCCTTTAACGCTGCATGTCGTGGCCGCCTGTATAATTTTTCATTAAATTTGCGAACGGCTTTGGAAGATGAAACCAAAGAACAGAAGGCCATTTGTAACCTCACCAAGAAATTCATTTAAGCCATTGCATCGCTCGACATCCAGTGCAAAACCTAACCTGCTGCATCGTTTTCGAGTTGTTACTATGCCACTGTCCCCTCGCCGATGTGTGCAGACACGATGATTTACTGTCGAATGAAAAAGAACTGACAAGCACAACAACTTTCAGGAAACTTCACACAATGAAACATTAAGAAATGGGTTTCGTGAAAAACAGCACAGAAGCAGTTAAAAACGTGCATCAGTCTGCCAAGCTGAAACGAGTCAAAGTACGGACGTCTCCCACGATACCTACTCTTCCAAGTCAGCAGCCGTATGTCTTCTTCGCTGGATCTTCGTGGAGGCAAACGGGAATGCAGCAAATATGCGCTAAATGATAGAGGAAATACTCGCATATTTAGCGTAGATGGTGCCACGGACCTCAGATTGACGGTGAAGGATACCACGATGACAGTTAAACTGCTCTTCCATCCTAATTTCTCATAGTCAATGGGGTTTTGCGTAGGCCGTTGTACATGGTAGCAAGCATCACCAAGTTGCAAAGTGTATGTGATGGGCGCTCCAAGAAGTTTTCGGCTCGACACAAATGACTTACTTGACCTATATGGACAGAAAGTTGAGCGGAACGCCATCAAAAGCTCTTACATGTGTCGGCCATTGCCTCCTTCCCCTTCAGCTTGACCAGCACCAAGCAGTCCGCTTAACTGCAGTACGGATGAAATGGCGGGGAGCGCAGATGCGTAGTACTGTGAGCCCTGCAGAAATCACTGCATGCTGTTGAGGCAATCTCTGTGCTTTTATTCATAACAAAGATGGTCTGGGTTTACTAAACTAAGCGGAAATCTTCTCTAAGATACTGGCAGTTGTAGGGAACTGGTACTTCAAAGCACTTCGAGACTATGAGTACCACTTGTTGCAACGCCGCCCAGTAGGACGGTCGATGTTTCACCGTCAAGTTAGCCAGTACGATTTTCCGACGGATGAAAAACGCCAAGCGCAACAAACGTTCAGAGAATCATCTAAAATAAAACAGAATAGGGAACGGGTTCATACGCCACTGAAGCAATGGCATAAACTGAGGCTTGTACATCAAAAAAGACCACAAGACCTTGGCCATCATACCCTCTGCGCTCGGTTGTAGACAACATTTTTTATGACTTGATCTGCATAAACAGGTATACTAGCTCCATTTAACCAGTGTTCTAGGCAATCCAAATTTCTTGCACGAAGCTTGCTAAAGACATATGATATACGACCGAAGGTTTTGCAAATATATAACATTAAGCAGATGATGCATCTTTAAAAAAGCGACTTGGAGACCCTGTCACCGATAACCAATTAAACTACAACACGTTTGCAACTGCGTCTTAAATGTTTCTACGTCCGACTTTCCTGTACGCTGTAACAAATGTTTGAGTTATTTCGATACTAGTGCTGGCTCACTTCTCAAGGACATTCATAAATTAGGCAACAAGGTTTCAATCACACCAGGCGGTGTCACATTACTGTTTCTAAAACGCACCACAGTAGCAATTTCGTTGCCCCTCTTTTGTTCTCTTCTTCCCCTTCGTGGAAATATGCGCTCATTTCACTTCTGCCGAAGAAACCACTACCTCAGTAAAAACTATCGCTCGACTGGTGTTGCCTCGATTTGGAAGGTTTGCGAAATAATCGTCACAGATGCATTAACAGATCATTTCACACGAAACGACCTTCTGAACTCTGCAGAATACGCCTTTCTCCATGGTCGATCTGTACGCTACGTCGCAGTTTATTTCGTTTAATATAAGAGTTTAGGACGAAAGTTGTGTAAACTGACTAAGTGAGAATCTGAGATAGCTATTCCGCCTCAAACCCAATTCGTAGGGTTATACCATAAGGAAATATTTTCAGCCTTACTGCTGATCCATTTTTGGAAAGCTGTATTTCTTCGTGGTCTCCTTGGTTCCTGACACCAAATTGTTAGAGAATGTCCAGAAACGCTTCGCCTAGGCTGCTTTTCGTGAGGTTAACGGCGATCCACACCAGCCAAACTACACTACCAGTAAAAGTCTTTAACTATATCCATTGCAGTACTACAGTTTGAAGTCTGACTTGACCCTTCTGTTATAGGAGTGTTTGCGGCTTTTCTAACATACCACTGCTAAAAATGCTTCAATGTGCCTTTCCCTGTTGTCGACCTGGATTCAGTTTCAGTTCGCCAAAAGTGTTCCAGCAGGAACACCTAATTTCGTGTTGTACGAGTCTAGAATCAATTTCATGTCGAGATCGTTGACGCGCGCACTCATTCAACTTTTAAACTGCGACTAAGCCATTTCGACCTTCACACTGCTGCCGCTCTTGTTTTGAATATCTATTCACCTTGACTGAAGCTTAGTGAACGTTTTGAGCTTCGATGTTGTTCATGCTCAAGCACAATTTGTATGTTTTCTCACTTTGGGACGTTGCAATAAATAAATAAATCTGCTCGCAATATGAAACTGAAAATATAAATTCGATAAAACACCCCCAAACTAAGCATTCAGCTGGAGGTTGTTCCAAGAAATACATATAACCTCCATCCTTGACTAGGTAACAGTTAATGAATTTCTATCATCGATTTGAGGAAGTTCTGCTGCTTATGAATTAACCTGCTGTTTATTTCATCCACATGAGCATTGTGTAAACGTTTATTACACTATTTAAAGCACAATGACCAAAATTTCTTCAAGCTTCTTGTTACTTCCACTAGAGTTTTACTTCAACTGATTTCCTCAATCAGAAATGAGCAAGCAATGCAACCTCACAAAAACTTTCAGGTTTAATTATTGCGTAATTATTCTAAAGAAATAAAAGATCTGTAACATACACTCTCCTGAGCGACACCATAAACCTCGAACTAAGATTTTGGTTTTTATCTCACCCCAGTCGAACTCTCATTACACCCCCAAGCCTTCACAGCTGGTGGCTATGATCATCTGTCAAGATGAAAGCCACTTTGAAAGACCTCTCCTTGCCAAGATTATGGGATTACATCAAACAAACTCACAATACCTTATATATATATATATATATACCACAATAACAAGTTCAAGCAAGAAACTGCACGACCCAAGCATAAGAAGAGATGAGTATCCACGCCGAGATCAGAAAAGAATTCACCTCGCTCCTTGCGTGCACACTTAAGGCAGCGACAATACTACTGATTGCCTTTTTGGTTGCCGCCCAAGTGCCCGCCTTCTGATCTTCAACCGCACCAGTCCACGACTCAACACTCGTCTCTCCCATTTGGCGAAACCTGAACCTGTCACAACCACGGCCACACCCCCGACAAATTTTTACAAACAATGATTGTGTGAAAGGAAACAGCCGTAAGTTCTGAATCAGCTGCTTCGCTTTTTGCATATGTGTAAAAACAAAAAATTATTTAATTTTTTTAGGGAAATCAACTTCTAAACTGAAGTAAAACCATATAAAGTGCATCTGCAATACGTTGTACTGCGTCCGAAAATCAGCAGACGGCGTGCATGACCTACAGACCTTTTTTCTGCTATCTATGAGCCACAATTTGCTCTCAGCTGACTTAAGCTAAGGTGCATCTTCCACTTGCCAGCTTATTGCGATATATAAGTTTTTGCTCGGTAAGCCGCTTATGCTTCAATGTGTTATTCACCAAAATGCTCTTCACATAGCCATAAATTTTAAGAAACCGTTTCACAAAGCTATATTAGTGATGATGATATACGATGCGACTTCGGGATTTTTTTGAAGATATTCCTTTACATTTTCTTGCTTATTAATCAAGTAATCTCGCATTCAGCAAAATGTCGAAATAGCGTGCCGTAAGCAGCATTGATAAAATGACATGAGGTCTAAAGTTGGATTTTGTTGACGATTTTTCAAACATCTGACGCATAAAAATCATTTATGCATTATACTTATGTACAATGAAGTGATACAATACACTGTTATGTAAAAGTCCAAAATTTTGACAGTTTTTGAGATTTCATAAGTGGCGCACTACAACTGCATGGAAACCCCGGTTTTTTTTTTTTTTTTTGAATTCCAATCCCGATACCTGAAGAGCTCTTTTGGTCTAATCGCCCATTGTGCACACTCTACAAACGATTAAGCAACGAATGGAAAAGAACATCAACATATTCAGTCCCATAAACGTATTGTTTGCACTCTATTCCGTTAAAAACAACGCCACTATTCGGCCGATTTGTGTGCTGATTTTGAGTGTTCAATTGTGTGAAGGAATTCTTTGGAAGCTACTACTCAGGTATCAACAAACAACTGCCATCACTGATCGACAAACGAAATATCGAATCGGCATTCCAACTACACACCACCTGGAAGTAATGATATTTTAAGAAACCATAAACCATATTTAATAAGTATTTTTGACTCGTAGTGCTAGAATGTTAGTGACTCACGAGATCACGGCCACCAAACTTGGCAAGAGACAGCGTCTGCGGAAGCTCAGGGAAAAGGCTGAAGTATTTACACGAAGAAACGAAAACCGAGTGTTTGGGTCATATTTGTGAACACAACTAGGCTTATGACCTTTGAAGTATGACTAGGATGACACATATGAAGTTTTATTCATATGAAAATTCACCTGACTTATAATTTCTTCATTTTCTTAACATGGAAGCTAACTCAAAAGCAAACTTGTTTTAAATTATTAAGCATGGACATACGTGCAAGAAACTGTACGTAAAATAAGACCTCATCGGTGAGAACGACCCTGATCGCTTTAGGACCCCGAACGCATAAAGTATCGATGGTACGACCACTAAGATGTTTCAGATGGCTCCTTAACTCGTCAACGCTGCAATCGTGCAATGCCACACGACTATAGACATCCTCATCTTGTTTCGCGACGTATACCACACATTGCGGCTCTAGTGGTCTGAAAACAATATCACATTCATCGTTCTAAAGAAGAAGATAGCATCAAAACAACAAAAACTCCTGTCAACTAAATAATTTCTTATCCTATTCCCATACCGCAATCGATATGTGTCGTATATGGTAGGGACACGGCTCTCCTCTACGTGAATTATTTTATTATAATTAGAAAGCAATAAAAAAGATTAAGGATAGAAATAAGGCATTAAAACAGCATCCGGTAAAGCCTCTTTTTTCAGGAAGATGATGCAAGCAGCACACCTTTGAATACTCTTAGGAAGTGCAACAGTTATGCAAAGATGACTAAACAACTCTCGGTGTAGAAATAAACATGAAGTTGGTGAATAAAAACCTAGGAAATGAAAATGTGTTAAAATAAGTGGAGTATGAAAGAGTGGCACCTTTACAATCACGCAGCTAATCGAGAAAGTTGACTGCCGAAGTATCCAAATAATAACATTCGTACTATTGCATTCTATCATCAAATTAACTGATTATAGAAGTTATTAGCAGAAAACATTTTTGACCGATCTCTCACCCCACTAGCTGTACAGCAACATGACTCTATGCAAATTCGTTGCCATATTCATTTGCACGCAAATGATGCAGAAGATGATCCACTGAAGTGGCATTCAAACTTTACATTGAAATCAAGAAATGCGTCGTCATAGCTTTTGTGGCTTGCCAACTAAGACCATCCCACAAACAAACAAACAAACAAACATATGCATATATACACAGTTACGATACTGCCATAGTGCACTCCGGTATAAAAAGATGACAGAAGTGCATAAAAGGTATTTGGAAACAGTTTAACACAATGAAGAAGAAAAATTACTTCTTCCTTGTTGCATTGAAAAGTCGGATAGCATCCGCATCATTGCCCATAAGCGATTTCAGCTCATCCACATTTAAACGCAATAAATCTTCGCCTATAATTCCAGTTAAACAAACAAGTTAACAATGTATCCAAATAAAACTTGTCAATCAAAGTTAATAATTTTTTAATCAAACTGGTCAATAATTCCCTAGTGAACACTTTAAAGAACATATAAAATATTCATAAAGTACAGAAGAATCGATTACACGTTTCACTGAGATAGTGCATCTATAATAATTCATTTTTACTATATCTTTATTGCTTTTCTGTCAGTTCAACTTTTGTCGCATATGTGTTATGAATTTGTATTAAATGACGTTTTTTTTTTTTTCAAATTGAGATAATGCAAAAAGATGAATATTTTATCTGGTGGCCTATCCGTCCAATCGAACTATTACATACGATACTTTCGAAGAAGTGTTAATGAGCGTCTGGAAAAGAGATTAGCGCTAAGCACATTTAAGATTAAGATCTGGCTAAGCCCTATTAGAATCATGAAATCATCGCCTTCACCTCAAATATAAAACAAACCATCGAATCCGGTGAATAGGTGAAGATAGTTATTGAAGCGGTGAACTCGTAGCCATTCGGTCATTTCACTAGGTGAACATGAAGCTCGAAGTCGTTGCTTCATGTCCACTTCGACCGATGTCTCACGCGACGAATAACTCTCGTCCACTCGATTGATACTACGTGTTCGTTTACGACTCCGCGATATAGAAGAAGAAGAGGAAAATGTGGGACTTATGGATACATGTCGATTCTGATGCGCAGATGTTGACGGAGGCATCGTAGATACACAACCGGACAGAGATGTATTGTTTTCTGGGAAACTTATACTAAGGTTGGCAATACTTGACGCTTGTATGACCGAGATCGATGAGGATGAGGTGGAGGCAATGTTCGATTCAGATGATAAAAGCAGGGGCTCACATCGTAGTTCATCCTCCACTTCATAATCGAATGGAGTGCCCAACAATATTGTGTAGTCGTACGATGGCTGGAACTGCTCCTGAAATAAACATGTTGCAATGTAAAAAACAAAAGACAAACCAACTGCATAAAAACATGAACCTTTTTATATAATTCAAAAGAGATTAAGAAAACAACTAAACACTATTGATAATGGCTTCACTATGTATCAGCTTTAAACAGCATTGTAAAGTATGCGATAATAAATACATGTAAATTAAACGACATTGAAAGGCGTACAAATTATTAAGACGAATTCAATTTGTTCTTCCTAGAGGAGGCAATCTCCAAAGGAAACGAGGTATAGGAGAGGTCGGTGATACGATTTTTGATGGGAGCACTAATATTACACTA
This sequence comes from Baylisascaris schroederi, assembly GCA_006503575.1. NCBI lineage: Eukaryota > Metazoa > Nematoda > Chromadorea > Rhabditida > Ascarididae > Baylisascaris > Baylisascaris schroederi. The sequence goes on along the minus strand of QEWY01004161.1, from coordinate 1,351,436 downwards.
GACATATAAAATGTGGCAGCAGTTTACACAACATGTCCGTTACGACACAGCCTCTTGCTCGTAGGTCGTAATCAGACATTCCGCGACAAGCTGCAACCTCCGTCATTCATCAATGATACTATCTAACCAGACGTTTTCCGATGAGACTCAACTCCCCTCATTGGCAATCAGAGACCTGTCAACAAATTGGTGGACCGAATATTACCGAATAAAGCCAGAGAGATGCCCAGCACAAATAACAACTCCTTTAACCGATCAAATTTACAAATTTAAGGTCAGAATAACTAAAGCAAATATACCTGATTACCGAGCTTTGCCGCCTTCTCGCGTTCTGTTTGCCTTTTGCGAATGGCTCCGCGGAGCTGAAAAATTTGCATCAACGAATCGATGGAGGATGAAGTGAGAATAAAAATAAATAGGGATTTTAGAGTTTTGGAATTAGCACTGTATTATTTGCACTTGAAAGCGAAGCGTATTTAACGAAACAATATCCTATGTCATCTATAAAACACCATTTGTACACTGAAATAAATCCTAAACGAATGTTTAAATCATATCGAGCTTATGTCCCTCCTCCACCTTCCCACAAGAGTACGAGCATAGCTAACATATCCGAAAACATACGTCAGGAGGTAAGGAAGCCGAAAAATAAAAGACTTCCGATAATCGAAACTCCAATTTGATATGTCGCACAGCACAAGACAACCCATCTGCTGAATACTCGGCCGAAGCTTTATTGACTCAACTTTTCTGACATAAAATATAAAAAAATTTTGCCTCACTTCATATTTAGGAATAGCAAGACTCATATGAATGCCTGTGAAATATTCCCAATTCAGTGTATGACTTCAGCTTCTAGCATTTAGTCGTTTGCGATCTTACCATCACCGAGTTTCTTTCCTTTCCTTCGAATTTTTTCCTCGCTGTTTATTTTCAGGTTACTTTCTATTAAAGACACTAGCTTGCTCAAAAATACAAGCAAAGATTGAATTATGAAGGAATGTAGAAAATCGAACGCTAAAGTTTAATGTGAAAACCGTTTCAACGGTTAGTTCAATTTTAGACTCTCCGTTCTTTTGGCATCGACATGTTGTGGTTTCTTAGCAGCAAGCAACTTTAGGAGATCAAAAGCCAACAATATTACGCTGTTGCATGAAAATGAACAGAACATACCGAATCAGCTGCAACCAAAAGTAGCAAATATAGCATAAATTTTGTTGTGTGTGAAATAAGTTTTTCGATATAAAATCATCGCATCAGTGGAAATGCTAATATTGTATGTCCAAAATAGCACACTACGGGAGCGTTCATTGCTGATAAGTTATCTCATAGTCGCTGAATAAAATAAAAACAACGAAATACATAAGAAAAGAGGATATATAAATAAATAAAAGCAGTAAATAAGCGGAAAAAAAGCAACGAGTAATTACGAATACCCGTAAAATCGGTGCTAGCAACGAAGAATTTCAAAAAGACACTCGTATTTGGCTCACTACCGTCCCATGTGAATTCCGCTGAGAACATTCCATACTTTACATCGGTGATATTCGAAGACATCGCAATATCTGCAAGAACATCAATGTTTTCTATAAATTCACTTCAATTTCTCTAAATTTCAAAATTACATCCATTACTTTATAATAAAGGTGAAAGTTTTCCACCTATTTCGGTGCATAACCAACGCAGTTCGATAACATTACCTAAGCACTTCCCACTGGGAGCAATCATCATATTTAAACAGATATCAAATATCACCCTATATTTCGTTAAAATACTAAAATATCGAGATCGCTACTAATTTGGTCCCTTCTAATTTCCTCTTCGTCGCTGTAAAAAATCGAAGTAATATACTACATAATCATATATTTAGCAAAATGTCTTTAAGCAGAAAACAAGCCTTCACGAATGAAATGTGTCACTTCAAGTGAAACGTTTGAAAATTAGACCAAGTTCGCTTATTCATGACTATGAATCAAACAAGGCAAATCAACCGATGCTATAAAATCTTTCAAAAAAAAGGATTTAAAAAATTCAGCCATAGTTATGCGAATATATCTGAAGAATCTCTTTTACAATAATTTTATGTATGAAAACTTCGAAAAACACTGATAAAAAGGATTTTCCGCAAAAAGGTATTGGACATTAGAATAAATCGCAATATTTGGCAGTAAGGAGAGATGCTGTCGACGTATTATGAAAACGATATCCTGCATTCAAAATATCTCAGCAATTATAAAAAGAGAATGATCTAATGTACTACTAGATCGAGCATGGCTTTTTAAATTTATGCATATATGTTAGGTTGTTAAATCAAATAAGTAAAAATTCATCGAATCAAACAAATAGACCAATCGTGCCAATAAATCATCTGAAGGAATCAAATAAAGAAACGTATAGAAATAATGATTAGATAATGCTCTGCAAAGCAAACCAAATTCGACGAATCGTTTGCCACTGTTACGAGCTTTCCACGCTGCCACTAACTCTTTTGCTTGAAAGCGATTCTTTCGGCTTTCAAAACACAGCGTCACTACAGTCTGAAGTGAGATAGTCTATAAGATTCTTTATAAAATTGAAGGTACGAAGGAATCAGTACATAATTAAAAGAAGTTGAAAAGCGCATCAGAAGGCTTGCCAATGATATACGTTTTTGCATTCCACTCAAGTAAATTGACCACTTTCACAAACTGAGTTAAAGATTAAGCTTTCGCATTACAACTGATTCGATCGCCAGCATAAACGTGCTGTGTGATCGAACCGGTGCTGAATGAAATGCAATCTGACCAATGTGAGATATAACGGTGTCGACTAGATTAACCAACTTAATTAACCAACTGTAATTCCAACTTCAGCTTTAAATATGCAACCAATTGAGTTAAATCCACCCCACAGATCGATACAAACAGAAAAATATATATGCAGAGATATGATAGCAATTTTACAAAGCAAATCCACAAAAGAGCATAAAAAGTGGAAAAGCACATCATAGAGGATGGCAAGGTATGCCCTTTGCAATTCCACTCAATACTTCAAACAATTTTTCATGAAGCGCTATCAACTGGCAAAATGTGTACATCATACATTGAAGCTACAACTATCTCACAGCTCCTATGAACTGCTCACGAAAAATTCGTTTTTGCAAAACATTTGTTCGTGAAATGCATATCGCTCAGTGGGAAATTAGACTGTAATTATGCAAATTCTTGGGAACATTTTAGTGCATAACATCTCACAAATCGATGGATTAACCCAAAGCTTGGCATAGACTATTATCAATTGATGGCAATTATATCCAGTAAAGACTGTAATGTATAACTGTTCCCAAGTTGGAACCACCAATCACAGATACGCGTAACATATGTGAGCACAAATACTAACACACTTTGCCAAGCAATTATATCCAGTAAAGACTGTAATGTATAACTGTTCCCAAGTTGGAACCACCAATCACAGATACGCGTAACATATGTGAGCACAAATACTAACACACTTTGCCATTGCAAAATACCAAAACGCGTGTAAGAATTGCCAAGGATCAAAAAAAAAAAATAGAAATAAGACAGGTATTATTCGTTAATTGCCCTATTATTTAAAAAAAAAAAAAAACCTTGTATCTATGCACAAGAAAGTTTAACGCTGTAATGTGAGCAGTTTCCCAAAACTTACGCGAAATACGTTGACGCTATGAATTGTTAGGTGTTTTCTGAACATCCGCTGTTCGTCAGTGTGCAATGAGTTGGGGAGGAAGGGATGAAGAAGAGCAGAGGTTATGCTGTAGAGTCTAATCGAGATGATACAGCAGGTATATAGCCCACTGTAAAATATATATCAGAGCATGCTTTGCCGTCAAAGAAATATTACCCTAAAGAGGTGTTGCGTGTTGCCAAATGTTTCCGATTTGCGGCATTTCACTTCATAAGGTTCGTGTTGATTGAGGAACGTGACTGGCTCTTCATGGATCGGAATCGCCGCAGACGTTGGTGCCATCAGAATAAACTCAAATCTATAAGAGGCATTTTCATCAGGTTTTCATTCATTCTTCAGTCGTATTTTCACTGCTATTAGGAAAGTGCAAAACCTATTGGTCACCCTAAACAATGAAATAAAGCTCTCTAAGTGCAACTGAAATCTAAATATTATTGAAAAATCGCATTATTAGCTGCAATCATTTCGATAGCATACGACAGTATGTAGCATTTCGGAACATTCATCCATCTCAACTGAATCTTACTTGCAGCAGTAAATCATTTTAGTCAGCCGTTATAAGATCATTGAGAACTTTAATAACATGCTTACATTCACAGGCAATTATCAGCTGGTTGATCAAAAAAAGAAGAATGAAATCAATGGTCGAAGGAACAAGTTATGCTTAAATAAATTTACAGCAGAAAAAGCCCTTCTCGAATACTCCACGCCATGCCTCTAAAGCACCGAGAAAAAATAATCTAATCCTATTTTTTAACAAAAACTGTTTTGTGATTTTGTTTGATCCACACTCATATGAAAGAAAAAAGAAAAACCAAAAATAACAAAAGCTGAAGAGTATTTACTCGTGGCAGCTTTTCTAATACGGACAGTTTGGACTGACAGTTTTTCTGATATGAATGTGCTGGAAAGCGCCTTTCTTGAACAAATTGAAAAGTTCAACCTAACTGAATTGTTGAGATTTCTATATCAATTGAGAACCTCTAAAGAATTTAATGCTCTCTTTACTCATTGTGCGGTAGGGGGCATCAAATTCTTCAATACTTTAAAATGACTCTTTTGTCTACCTAAATATACGGAAAGTCTCAACTATTGTGCTTGAATACAATCATTGGTGAGGCATGGATATGATCCGAGCGCTTTCCGAAACCTATATTAATTAATTTTACATTAATTACGCTGACCTGCATCCCCTCTATTCCTCTCCTCGCCTTCTTATATAAACCTTCTTATCTCGTTGCGCCATTTAACCCGAGAGGATCTATTCTCACATGACTGAAATATGCTATACGGTACCAAAACTACTGTAAAAACACTTCACACATCAGTCATTCTACCCTGAATAAGGATATTAAAGTGAATAAGATTACGTAGCGATTGGCATAGCATTTGATGCCCATTCCTGTGCCACTTCACTTGCAACTGCTGCACCCTGTATCCATTCTTGTTGTTTATCTGTGCTTTGAGTCTCGAACGGTGTCGACAAATCACACGGGCATTCCATAGCTTAATAGCTGAAAGAAATCCCATTATAAACAAATAATTATGTTAAGGAGAACACATAAAAATGTGCGCCATATTCGATACTATATTAATGATTTTCTGCAATTCTAAACGTTTTAATTGGCAATTTGACGATAAAAAGTCAACAGCAAAATATCTACAATAATGAACAGATTTACATTTAATTGCGAGGCGCAACATATTGTGAAATTCTTTTTGAAGTGAATTTTTTGATACCTTCAGGTGCTTTTGGAATGATTAATTAACCTGAAAGGTATGATAGTAGAAGGCACCCTCTATTAGTACAGATCATACCGACCAAACATCGTTACCTCGGTTAATTGACACACCGACATATCATACAACCATAAACCATAACGATAGCGCAGTATTTTATGATCTCTTGCTGACACCGTTGCGTATTTATTTACCTTTGTGTTTGTCTGTTTGCTGGCCAACTAGCGGATAGAAACTCTATATGCTGGTTCATGACCATAAAACGTTAGAATTGGCGATGTGGGTCGCTAATTCACTCGTAAGACTAGCTAAATCCAATGATTGTGCTGAGTTTATCTAGGAAGGGTGAGCGGATAGAATGCGACCTTCATTTGCATATTTCACCTGAAAAGACTCAACAGATAGCTTACTCGTCACCGAATACCGTAATAAGGCGATTTACACCCATCTCTGCGTCTTAATCCGTTCTCTAGCTTTCCCACACGGATGTTACGTTGAAGTGCACTTTGTTCTACGAATGTTGCAAATAACTGACTTCGAGAGGTTGTGATGCACCGGAAACATTGTATCACTCTTCTTATTCAACAATCGCTCATCCATCATTTCACTGTGAGAATAAAATCGATCGTAGACAACTGTACCATCGATCGATATACTTCTATGCATCGCTATGTTAACGTACAGTGGTAACGAATACTGTATACTTCAACTATCTAACAGAAGGTATATACTGTGAAATTATATAGAAAATGCCAAATAATTAAATAGAGAGCAGGGAATTCCCCCAACATCATCGATAAATACACAAACCACGTCGATGTATTGACGTTTATTGTTCAATTTTATAAAAGTTGTTCTTTTATTATCTTTCAAATGGGTCTCTGTGCTCGTTGATATTGACGAAAATTGACGAAAATTCTGATAGAATTTGAAGTGTAGTAAATAGGGAAATTTGCATATAAAATATAATTAATCGATTCACATTGCAAGACTTAGCTTCACAACTAATAAATTTGAGTTAGTTTTCTTATTAACTGACGAAGACGAAAATTAGGCATTAAAAGGATTTATGGTATTTGTTCGAATTGAGTTAAGGTACCGCAACAGCAATGAGAGTGAGCACTTTAAAATGCACTATTCTGACATTCGGTGCTAATATTTTCAGTCTATTAGCTTAAAGTTTCTTGCTATTCCCTTCAATGGTATAATACCTAAAATCCACCCCCCCCCCCTCCCCATTCACTCCAGACAACCTAAATTTGGTGTTTGAGACACTAAAGCAAACTGTAGCGCTTCAACAAATTGCTGAATAATGGCTTCTCCATTTCATGTATGTCTGAGAAAAAAAAGACGATAGGGATGTTCGCATTTCAGACATAAACGTAACAAATGTGCTATGCAAAAGCGTATCGTCTCTGTCTGTTGGAATATGCATATCTGTCGGTCTATTATGTAACTTCAAATCGACATCTAATAAAGCTAAAGTTTCGAAATTTCGTTGCTAGAACAGCACAATGGAATTACCTCCTATATCATATTTCATGCAAATCTATCGACGTCGAACAAAGTTATAAACGCTTTAAAGTGCAAAGAAATTTGCATTTATTCTGCACTAGACTGATTTTCTTTTTAATCCGATTGAAATAGAGAATAGCAAATTCTTTGTCAAAAAATTTGTGCAACTGATCGGGCCATTTATGATGTGAATGCATTCTACACTTTCTATTTTATTCGTTTGTAATTTATGAAAGCGGTCGGTCACTTGAGTGAAATGCAAAATTGCATATCGTTTCAAATCATTTAGCATACTTATGCATTTATTTAAATTCTATGGACGTAAAAAAATTAGTTGTTTTAAAGGCAAAAATTATTTCAATATCAATTGAGCAATTAAAGTATTTCAAAAATTAGCCGTAATTTTAAAAATTATACGTATGCAAAATAAGTGAATGAGATTTATTAAATGACCAAAACTATTAAAGAAATGAGTGGAAAACAGAAATGCGGTTATTTCTGGTCATGTTTCTTTTCGGTGAATTACAGAATTTTTGATCAGATAGTATTGTCCTTACTTTCCAACGGGTCGTCCACGGTGAGAAGAGCCAAGTCTATGTCCGAGATTGTTATTGGATCTTTAGTCTTAGTGAATTTTCTTTAAAACAAACAGAAATGCGCGCCTCAAAGGCTGCCACAATATGTGCTTTTTCACATCTATAACCTATAAATGAATAAATTGCTTCGATATGAAAAAAAAAACGGATGAAGCACTGCATTGTATAGTTTTGACGGAGCCTCGATCGGTCGCTCGCAGAATACTCCACTAAAAATATGTTGTGGAGCCATAATTGACGTAATTGACTATTTGTTGATAATGTCGCTTCGGAAATTTTGTTGTTGTTAACTTGTACAGAAAGCGACTAATCATTGTGGAACTGCATTTATAAGGATACCCTAAAATCTCTAAACCCATTAAATTTCATCCGCATAGAAATTAACCGAGAGGCAGACATACAGGTGCCCACTTGCATACAGAGGCTTCAAGACACCACATCGCCACATATGTAACACTGAAATTTCAACAGAACAGAAGAATATAAGAAAAGGATTTGAACGTGATCAAATAGACTTGAAAAAAAGTATGTTTGAATAAATAAGTAAATCTGTTTAAATAAGCACTTTTGAAGAGATGAGTAGACAAAATTCAGCAAGCTAATCCAATAAGCACAAGCAAACAGGTAAGCCAACAAACTCTTATTTTTGCCAAGAATCTAAAAATCATTGCGTATGGAATATTTTCCAATTTTTATGCAGATAAAACGGTTTTTTTTTTTTTTTGCAGAATAGTTCAACATGCATAAGACATTGGAATGATATCGGAAATAGCTTTTGAGGTCACGTCAATCACTTACGAGAGCAGAAATTATAAACTTTTGTGGGAAAGATCTGCCTTTGCACATTTAAAGATTCCCATCTCTGAAATTTAAAGCCGAACGGAAGATACAGTGCTGCTAAGTGAAAGTAGCCCCGCCCTCCGATGACCTAGCTCTCTAAGGTCAAATTTTCGTTTTCCTTGTGTTCGAAAGCTGCGATTGTAAAATTTGGCTACGATCCCAGCACTTCTGAGTCCGAACCCCTAAGCGAGTTAAAAAGCACCTCCTCCCACCTCCTCTCCCTTCCTATCGTTTTCGTGAGTTGCTTTTATACAGATGTCGCATTCGACGTATCTATGACCAATAGCGCCATCAAGATTTGCTTTCCCCGCCGATAAGAAAGTCAAGAAACGACGCCATCGTAGTCTCATCTTTTGCAATGAATTTTTAGGCTTCAAGAAGAAAAGGTATTGTGTAAAAATTGTGTCCCTGAAAGGATAAAAGCTCGATGGCTTCGAATTCATATAAAACTGCGGCAATCATGAACAGATGTACCAAGCGGTTCAGTACTGATCTTTACGATCGATGCCCGCTCTATGAGTATGGCGGAAATTTCGTTCGATTTGGTAGAGTGGATATTAAGAAAATATATGGACGGTTCGACACTATCTCGCCCACATGTGCGCTAAAAGGCAATAAAATTGAGCTGATTCATAAAGTGCTATGCGAATGCAATTATTTACAGATGCTGTTAAATGAAGTTACTGTGGGTGAATAAATCCAAATAAAAGTTGCGAGAAACTTCAATATGCAATGTTCTCAAGTACTGCGATGTGATTGGGAGGGGAAATTTGCAATTGATGTAATTATTCATAAAACATTTTTATCATTTGCAATGAGGATTTAACGGCACGGTAATTTGCAATAAAACACTTACCGTATTTCTCGATTTATAAGCCCTCTCTCTATCAAATATATTTTCGTTTTGAGAAAGTTTTAAACGATTTAAGACCGTGAATAAAGTGTTCGCCACAAACTGAATCCAACATATGATGTTTTCACATATTAACTCGGCAGAATTGCCGATAAAAGTTGAGATGCAAAAGGGTGTTAGCAACGAAGAAATAGAAATTCATCCAGACATAGGTTCCACCCCCTTCCCTCCACATATTTCTGTCAACTTTCCACCATATAAGTCCTCCCCTCTTCTTCTCGAATAAACATCCGTAAGCCTCCCTTTCACTAAGGCACGGCCTCACAAGTTGGGAAAAATGGCATGTGTTGTGTAGGGTTGATCAAAATTTAATGATCGCTTGTCGTTTTCGTTTGTCAATAGCAAAGAAAATATGTTTGATCCTTTTCTCTTTCGTGCCCTTAAACTTGATGTAGAAGAAATTCTTCGAGTTCTTCTAAGAAGCAAGCTCTTTTAACCAAGGGAATACAAACTATCTATATTTACTCTAAATTAATTCAAAACTTCACGGTAACGTGTTCTGTGTTTTTATTGAAGTTTTCAATTTTTCTCACATAATTAACGACGTAGCAATTCCTTTCCCTCTCTCCCCAAATCTTCCAGTGCAAAATCCTGGCAGAATTAGTGACCTCGAATGATCCTTCGTTGGATAGTAATCATTGGCAGCACGGTTTAATGCTAAGTTTGTGCGTTGATGCTGTAATCGCTCATGTCGCTGTAATTACACTATGTTTGCTGAGTGCTGCATTCTCACATCTGCAATGGGGTTCGTTGGTGTTGATGGGTTGGTTTTTGCCCTTCACGATGTTGGATGTTTCTTCTTTTGGCGGGCTGGTTTTAATTCTTGAAAGAGTAAGATGAATGTTTCGTTGCCGAATATTTCTGCTGTCTGATCTAAAATTTGCTTACTAGAGTTCTATAATTGTGTACGTTTATATATGATATGTTGTTGTGGCATGACAAGTCAGCTGTTGTTTTGCAGTAATACATCGAATGCATGTTTACTATCTCAAATGTTTACTATGATTGGAGGCGAGTGGATATTAAAATCGCTCATAATTCCTGATTATTAGCCTTTAATAGGTGGAAATATTTTGAATTTTTTAAGGTGTAACGAAAATGAATAAGCTCACCGATGTTGGAAGTTCTATATTAAGAAGTTCTAGGATCTCATATATTTTTTGATTATATTTACTCTTTCTTTAGGAAAACGATGAGAAATACACTAAATATCGATATCTGACGAATAGAATCGTAGCATATTTCAGCAACAATTTTTCTTCGAATATGGGAGGGGGGATTTTAAAAATGTTTCCAACAAATTCGACTCATCAGATTGCGGTGATTGCAAACTTTTTATGTGAGATTATTTCACAGGCATTTAGCTATAGGTTTTATTGTCACACTACATCATCGTACCTTCCTATCACTAATTTTTTTATTCCCCTTCAAATATGGGAATCTTCCTGCCTCTTTTGCTTCATTTATTTATATGTAAGGGCGTTTAGTGCTATTGTTGTGCTCGTCTAGAAATGACGACTTATGGCTATAATAACCTCTTTTGTTCAAAAGGAGTTTGTTCGATGCGGGGAGGGGTGGTCAGAGGCACATTGAGCACATAGGGAACTATGCATATCTGATGGAGTAATGTGATCTCCTGGTGGACTAATGCAAATCGACAAATACTTCCCAGCAGATCGTATTAAAAAATGTTTTATCGATTGTTTTGCAGTGTATAACGCGTGATCGATCGTTAATCGGTAAGGCGATATAAGGCAATGAGCAGTTACACGGGTGGTCGGCGACGTGCGGTCAGTAGACACACCGCCGAAGAACAAGTACTCGACCGCATCTCTCGTGATGTAAGTCTTTCTACATTCAACATTTGTGGTGATTGACGTTGCCCTAGTTAAACTTTCTAGTTTTTTCCTTACCATTTTTAGGTTTTTGGGTGGTTTTAAGAATAGAATTAAACCAATTGAACCTTCACCTAAAGAGTCATAGGATCGTAGACGTTTGCAACGTTAGGATAAAAGCTCTGAAAGCAATATTTGAGGAGAGTTATATTGATGATGTATGAAGCACAGTTTACTATTATAGCCAGTTTTGCATTAATATTTCCGATCATTTATTGATGATGGGGGAGGGACATGGGTTTTATAGTTAAAGCAAAAACGCTTTTCTGAATGGCACGAATTATTTTGTCTCAGATAAATCATAACCTATAACGAATTACTACGCCATTTCCCATGTTAGACCTACATTAAAAGCAATTTGACGGGAAGCGAACCGGGTAAATTCAAGTTAATTTGGCCGGGTAACATCGACGTAATTGCCTACATGTGAAGCAGAATGAATTGTAACATGACCGTTCAGAATTTTTAGCCTTTCTTTACATATATTTTCTAATTTTTAGCCTTCCTTTACATATATTTTCTATCTCGTCTCTATCGCTCCATTCGTCGCATTCGACTCCACCTTTCAGAGATTCGGGAACTCTTAGTTTACAACTACTTTCTTAGGCATCCTTTCTGTTTCACTATAAACAAATACGAATACTGACCTTATTATATCAAGTATCTGCTTGATAAGGCCAAGACATAGAGCTTGAGCTGTTAACAGCAATGATTGTAGTGGGGTTTAATTCTGTAGTGGTACGGTAAGTTCATTAATGTAACCGATTAATTTCATTATTGCAACGATCTGTTTGAATGGTGAACGACGGGGAATATTGTGAATGATTTAGGCTGAGGAACGGATGACGCGTAAACGACAAGCAAGAGAGGAGGCGAGACAGATTCGACTCGAGCAACTCGAACGACAATACAGAGAGGTGATCTGTTTTGCACATATCTTATTTCAGATATTCTCTTTTGTGGATCATTAGTGCATTTGCAGTGTTGTTTAAATAGCTGACCCTCATCTTTGAAGTGCAATCATTTTCTGTATTGGCTATCATCCAGTGAGCAATTGAAATAAGCCAACGATGATCACAATTGTGAATGGCATCGAACTTGGAGACAACATCCACTGCACATGCGAATTGGGTGATTTGCGATTGGCGCATTTCCTTCACTTTTTCAGAATCATAGTATTTTCCTCCATTATATTTTATTCATAGTTTAAAAACTTCATAAAGATGTCAACGGAAATTTTATCCGCTAAAATTTAATATAAAGTAATAAATTGTATAGGTTTATGAATGTTTTATTCGTTTCCTTTTTTGTTGTTTATGAATGAATTTTTTATGTTATAGGCAGATGCAGCAAGCAATTACACATCAGCCGAGGGAAATGCTGTAAGTGGTCATTGTCTACTCAAATGCATTTGAACTTAATCCACTTTTGTTTGATATCGTTTTAGAATGATGTGTGCCACTAACCAGTTACGTATTATTCTCCGTTTGGGAACTTTGATGCATTTTGAAACAAAGGTCTTCCTCTTCCACCTTTCTTTGTGATGGTCATTGAGTGGACTGTGTTTATAGTGTGACATTTAGCCGTTTTAATAATTGCGGAAATGTTTAACTGCATGTAATCATTTAGGTTCATTTCATCAGGTGACCCGCGAATTATGCCCACATTAATTTATCGAACTTCAAATATATTACGATTCTTTCTTAAATAAAGCGCCATCAAAAAATTTGCTCAGCAACTCTGTTGGTTCCGCTTGAAAGATTTATAATCTCGCGGATACGTAGAATTTTTTTTTGAGGGGGGGGGGGGTGAGTGGATTTCAGGGCATTGTATTTTCATCGATTTCGCTGATAAATTGATGAAAATATGGTGCCCGATCCGTGAAACATTTTGCGATCTCTTTAGTAAATTTGCTCTGGAGCATTTCTTTCTTTCTTTCTTTCTTTTTTCTTTTTTTTTTTCAGAAGCAGTGAAAGAGGTCATAAGATCTTGATGGGTTTAGTATACTTGGGAAATCCCATTCGTCGAGGTAAAATCCGAAAATTTTAGGAGTCTTCTCGTCGCAACTAAACTGCTCCAATATATATTTTCAGTCACAGAAATTCCAGCAATGTTTCTTCCAATCTTTAAATTCTTGACCCTGTCTACCTGGTGGAGTCGGTTCATTTCCTTCTCTCAAAATGTTCATACTACCAATAATTTGCAACAGTGAGAGCATTGGCAGTTCAAGTATGCAACGTGATGGTTATACGGAATCGAAAAGAACACTATTATCGGCATCTCTTTCGATCGAAAACACTTCATAGTGAAAGTTGGCATTGATCTAACTAGAATCGCTGAGATGATAGCCGGAGATTATTGTGGAATAGTGCCAAAACCGTCTCAATGGCTGAGATTAAACTCTGTGCCGATCTTCTTGCGATTAGTAATGCTTGCCATGGTAATAAGGGAGCTTGATTTATTTTGCTGTTTATGCATCGATATTTTTGCGCAAACGTTCGTGCGCCATGTTTTCACTATTTAATAAAATGCCACGTCAAATGCGCCATGAGGCGCATATGTCACGAGACATATGTGCAAAGGTCGCATACTGTTATAAACAAGTATGATGCTAACATTGTATAATAAACCTTAATTGGCGTAGCGTCGATCGCAGAAGGCATTTCATCGAAGTGTTATATGCTCTCATTATGTGTCTTTGGCGCATGTGTCGACCTACCCTTAGCGAACTCATCGTTCTGTACACATTGAATGGTCCTTCTATCCGACCACCACAATATCCAGAGGCCAACACCACACGCAAATTGTTAGTGGGTCGGCTGGGACACATCATCAAGTTCCTGAAACTTAAACTATATCTCTTTGTTAATCTTAAGGATGACTCGGAAGTCGCGACATAGCATATAAAAAATTCTGGGATCAATAAAAGTAGGGAAGAAGACTAACTTGGTCTTGCCCGTTATATTTAATGTCTACTTTCTGACATGAATATCTCAACCACGCTATTCATTTATGTTTCCTCTTTATCTCTTCGAGCCTTTGTTTCTGCTCGTCGCATCAGTTTTATTTAATTGCATTTTAATACCGTTGAAAGTACACTTATAATTTGCGGTTATATATGAATTAACAGCATTTGCACGTGTGTTAAGTAGTTTAGAAGGAGGCAACCGCTTCAACTTCGAAAAGTGTATCGACGAAGGATTCTGCCGAGTCGGTGGATCTCGAGAGGGTTGCACTCAAGGTAGCCATTTCCTTTGTTATTTTCAGCAATTCGTTAATGAAGTAATATTAATTGCCTGTATGTGTGGAAGTGTGATCTCAAATCGTATATATTCTCAGTGCATTTTACAACTTTAACCTGATTTCTGTTTATTTTTGCTGATATTTCGCATGATAGTATATCGGAACTTTTTTTTCACTGTAATTTTTCGTCTTTTAGACTAACTCAGGAAAGTTTTTCACTCTAATCTAGGGCTTTTTTTGTTGATGTAGTAAGCTAAATTACATATCATATTATTTGTACCGTATACTTTATAGATTGCACTTGAGTGGCGTCACGAAAACAGGTAGCTGCAAAGTTAAAGAAAGTTTTTAAAGAAATAGGCAGCTATAGACCTGTTAATGATGATTTTTTTTAAATCTACAAGCTGGTTTCGGGTTGGACCATGTTCACCGTGACACGAAATCGTCTTTGGGTATTGTGACCATTTTTTAAGTGGTGACGTGCCACCGCCAACCCCAAGCCACACGTTGTTAGATTCCGTCGCTAGGTTGTCCGCGGTTGCTTATTCAATATATTCGCAACTAAGCATCGTATTGACGGTCATTCCCCCATCCGCAGCCTGAGGACGCGCCAGATGGCTGCTAACTTTTTTCCCATTAAGATGCACAAATATGCGCTTCATTTTACTTTATAATTCACTTTAATGACTTCACACTATCTTCTAGAGAAACGCGAGATTTGACCAGTGTATGCTGACCTCTGACCTTTTGCCTGAATATTGCAGAATTATATCACAGCGGAATGTTGATATAATATTCTACGATTATTAATTTCACGATAGTAGCTTTACATCTCCATCGTGGTCTTCAGTCTATAAAAAGCTAAGGAATTGGTTTAAGGATCCCTCTCAATTATGCCTTTATAGGCTATCGAAGTCCAATGAGATCGAGAAAATAGTTGTCCTCCATCCGCTATTATAATGTTCAGCAAGTTGCAACGTATTCTAAGCCTTTTTTGATTGCAGTTTTGTGTGAAAATAGTGAAAAGTTTCCATATTGTTTTCCCAAGGATCACTGTTTCAAAGACGTTATTCAAAAATATGAATAAACGTCCTTATATAAGAAAAAGGGAGGGGGATGAAAATATAACTGAATTTTTTAAGACAAACATTATCAATATTTCTTTCACTGTCACGATTGGAAGTGTGTTTATTTGGGAATTATAAACAAAAGCATCGATTAGTAGAGAGTCGTTTGAAGACTGGAATGTTTTACGTATGATATCACTGGTTTGATTCTTACTTTTTAGTAATTGGCTTTATGACGATTTTAATTCTTAAATTGGGATTTCTTTAAGGAAGTGAAATTGCTAAAGCGAACGATTGAAGGATTGAATGCCCAACAGGCTGCATTGCGTGCCGAGATTGCGCAGCGGGATCAGTTGATACAGGTTTGTTCTATTCTGTTTTATATCATCTGTTGCGTTTTATGATTGAGCCATATATCCGCATATCAGAAGGATCCACTGAAGGTTCCTTAGCATACTTATGTTCAAACATGGCATTTGAAAAGATAACTAGCGGTTTCAAGATTCTAGCGCGAGTATTTATGAAAGCAGGAGGTAGGTGCATGTTATGTTAGAATAGACTAACGCTGCTTCAAATGGCTAGAGTCTGAGTAAATTGAGGTAGAAAATATTTATGGGATAGAATTTTAGCTGAGAATGGTAATATTTCCGTTCAAGTGGTGCTATAAAGCCGAAGACAGTAGTGATGCTTTGGAATATACTTTCGATGATACATGAATTGGTTTGTTTGTAGTCGTATGAAAGCTGTTACAGTTTCTTATCTTATGTAGAATACAGACGTTGTCCCACTTTGCTGGCAGAAATATTCTCAAAGTTCATTAATTTCCCTTGAAGGTTTTCAATACCTAAAAATTTTCTTTGCTACAATTAATCCTAAAAGAGTATTATTCTATAGACAGAATAGTAAAGTACAAGCCTGCATACGGCTATTGCGTCGGGATTTCATTTCGAATATCGACATCCGTTACCTGATAGTTTCTTGCGTGCCTGTTCCTCGGTTTTTTTATTATCAAGGTGGATGAAAACAGATATAAAGATGATTTGCTAGCTGAAAATGCATCACAACTTGGCTCACATCTGGGCGAAAGAGCTGGTTTTTTAAGAAGTTCCAATTTCTTTGATCGCTGAATCAATCCTACGGGCGCGTACATTTAAGGATTCAAGGATTATAGAGCACCATTTGAATCTTGCAAAGAATGATTATCTGTAATGTTTTCATAAATATTAACAATCTTAGTGCGAAAAAAAATTTCTATTCATTGTTTAAGGTTGGAATTATAAAATAACTGTTATAAGTCTTTGCTTTTATTTGGCATTTTTTGAGTGAATTGAGACTGTTGAATATTGTTAAAATTTCAGGATAACGGTCTTGTCCTTGTCGAACAACAGGTCGACGATTCTGCAGCCCCATCAACAGACGGCGCTCCACCTATGTGAGCTTCTTATACGAGCATGTCGCATTCTTTTACCATCTTATATATTCATAAATCGCTAACTCAGAGCTAAAGATAATCCAGTTGGTATATGTTGAGGTTAAGGTCATTCGTTGCAAACTCGCGTTATGGGGTCATCGCTTTTGCGTGGTTTATGGGAACGGTGTATGTCTGCTTATATAAATGTCTGTATGTTTGCATGCGCGTGTCTTTCTATTTGTCCAATAGTGTTTGTTCGGACATTGCTGACCTTGGATCCGTGGAGATTCGGTAGATGTAATTTATGCCACAAATTACTTTTTAATTCATTTAGCTTACTGCTATACTGAGAGAGGAATCTAAAGATAGTACGAAATTTATGAATCTGAATTCTGTGATGCATTCACTTGAATGTAGGCAGTAACGAATTTTTCATTGATGATTTGTGTAAGCAATTGCTTTTACAGTGTAACATGAAGACCTTTGGTCATTGGTAGTATGCATGCGGCCCATCGTTTCAGCGAAGGAGTAGCAAAGCACATATCGCGCTAGCATTCCTAACATAGCTGCTCATTTACTAATATTTGTTTAAAGTGAGTGGAAACTTGCATTGATGCACCATTTAACACAGTGTGCGTATGCACGCCGACTGGCTTGATTAACTGGTTGTATAAATATTCAACAAAACAGCGCAGAGCACCCAATAATCCATTTTCATAAGAAACAGGCCGTCTGTGAGGTTCAAATCGAAAAAAAGGTTGTCTTTGAGCTGGACTTGGATGGTCTCGAGGCAAATTTGCATTTTGCTTTTTATGACACTCTCAGGTATCTAAATGGCGTGGTCGCCGAACATCTTTGGCAAAAATTATTGCACTCAAATTGAGTATCCCACATAACAAGTAGTACGCATAAAATTTCATATACTGACGTTTGTATAACTATAGACGTATGCACGTTTAGTAAGTACAGACATAGTGCACATATTAACACATAGAGATCTAAGGTTTCCGCAGTTGTTTACCTGCTGCAGGATTATTGAAAAGTGAGCACTTCCCGGAGAAAATGAGTGCTGTCGTTGTAAAGACCGGTAGTCCCCTTTTGCACTAAAATTTGAACATCGCTTAATCTTTTCCTTCCCTCATTGCAGCTTCTTAAAAAACTCACTCAGTAATGTGATTATTCAAGTCCTCTAAACATCCACTATGCATTCGTTAGAGCAGTTGGATGTTTATTGTTTTGTTTGTTGTTGTATCGCATTGAGAATTCAAATGGCAGATTTATGGTATTTTTATTCATCTATATGAACAAAATTCATGGTGCATAGGACGATTAAATGAAATTATGTTGATTTGAAAGGCATTGTTTAATTCTTGAATTTCGATCCGTAATGGTCTTTGATTTATAATTTGTGTTGATTATGCATCGATGATATTTTCACCGAACAAGGTTGCTAGCGATTTCAGTGATAATCTGCTGCAATTTGCATCATCTGCTCTGATTAGAGGAACGTATACTTAATTTAACACGATTATACGACCTGTAGATGAATTGATTTTCCTCTCTACTCCTTTTTCTGCTGTTGTAATATGTGTATTCCATAATAGATGAGAACATTCCCTGAATTTGAGAATATTAGTTGATAAATAATATTTTTAGTTATTATTCAAATTTGAAACTTTTTATGATCCGTATGATTATTCAAACTTTATGATCAAATTTGAAACTTTGAAACTTTTGAAACTTACAATAAAGATCTTATTCTATTGACTATTTCTGAGCGGCAGAAAGAAACCGTATTTTATGGAAATGATTGTCATTAAGAGCAACGGTCTTTTTGTTTCCTTTTCTTTGACTTATAAGTATGATTGCAGGAAGCCTGCAGCGTTGGTGTTTTCTCAACAGACTATATCATTAGTCGAGAAAATGATTCCTGGTTCATCGACGCTCGATGAAAAAGTTAAGAAACTCGTCGATATGGTAAATTCTTATGCTTTTCGTTAATAACTCCAAGTTTTCTGCATGCATTCCCCTAAACATTTGCTTCTTTGTCCATATATGTCGGTGTCTGTCGCTATGTTTATTTATACAAATGCATAGTGACTTACATGATTACGGCATTTGTCAGATTCAAGCGGTCGTCTCATTCGTTTTCAATTGGAATAGGCAAAAGCAGTCACGAGAGTAGCAACTAATAGACAGTTGTGAAGATGGTGCATATGAGATTTTATATTCAGTTTTATGCTTAATGGAGGGGATGCGATCTCATCGAATATTGAGTATCGAACAGCGAATACTTTTCGAATTGTTTTCTTGTGTTGTGGTGCAGACATTGACGAGAGACAGCGCGAAATCAGTGTGCAAGGCTGTACAACAGATAAAGCCTCTAATATAACAAAAATTTGTGGGTTCTTTCAAGGTTATCGACTTCGGATGTAATATGTGTATTCCATAATAGATGAGAACATTCCCTGAATTTGAGAATATTAGTTGATAAATAATATTTTTAGTTATTATTCAAATTTGAAACTTTTTATGATCCGTATGATTATTCAAACTTTATGATCAAATTTGAAACTTTGAAACTTTTGAAACTTACAATAAAGATCTTATTCTATTGACTATTTCTGAGCGGCAGAAAGAAACCGTATTTTATGGAAATGATTGTCATTAAGAGCAACGGTCTTTTTGTTTCCTTTTCTTTGACTTATAAGTATGATTGCAGGAAGCCTGCAGCGTTGGTGTTTTCTCAACAGACTATATCATTAGTCGAGAAAATGATTCCTGGTTCATCGACGCTCGATGAAAAAGTTAAGAAACTCGTCGATATGGTAAATTCTTATGCTTTTCGTTAATAACTCCAAGTTTTCTGCATGCATTCCCCTAAACATTTGCTTCTTTGTCCATATATGTCGGTGTCTGTCGCTATGTTTATTTATACAAATGCATAGTGACTTACATGATTACGGCATTTGTCAGATTCAAGCGGTCGTCTCATTCGTTTTCAATTGGAATAGGCAAAAGCAGTCACGAGAGTAGCAACTAATAGACAGTTGTGAAGATGGTGCATATGAGATTTTATATTCAGTTTTATGCTTAATGGAGGGGATGCGATCTCATCGAATATTGAGTATCGAACAGCGAATACTTTTCGAATTGTTTTCTTGTGTTGTGGTGCAGACATTGACGAGAGACAGCGCGAAATCAGTGTGCAAGGCTGTACAACAGATAAAGCCTCTAATATAACAAAAATTTGTGGGTTCTTTCAAGGTTATCGACTTCGGCGCGATGATTTACCCATTGCCAGCTAGTTTTGTAACCTCAGAGGCAGTAATTTTTCAGTGTTAAATACCTTCTAAAAAGTAAATAACTCAGTAGCTATTTGCATTTAATAATGCATCGTATTTATCCATTATTGGTACCATTCAAAAGTGTAGTTGATGTTAAGATTCAGCGTTGAACCATATGTTCGACTGGCAAATGTTTTTCAATTGTTTCACTCGTGTCTTGCGTGGTAGACGGAATTGTGGAGGGAAAGACATTTAAAGTTACGGTCTTTGATGTTGAAAGGGATACCAATGGATGGAAGCCAGTGGTTAGTGATGAAGTTGACAGTGTGAATCGTGTTGTTTTTAGAACAAGAAGATGCGACAACAAGTGGAGGAAGCTGAACAGTCGTTGTATGCTCGTAGGACAGCCCGAAGCGAGCATCTGGCATCCACTCATAACGGATCCCTTAACGACGATCTTCAGAGTTCGTTTTCTCCGTGGTTTCTCCTTCTTTTCCACATATCTGTATTTTTCTTGGTGTAATCCCAGATAAGGATCAATCTTCGATGGGAATCGCTTTACCTCGACTTCTTGTCGCTATTAGCTGAGTTGAACCATATGTTCGACTGGCAAATGTTTTTCAATTGTTTCACTCGTGTCTTGCGTGGTAGACGGAATTGTGGAGGGAAAGACATTTAAAGTTACGGTCTTTGATGTTGAAAGGGATACCAATGGATGGAAGCCAGTGGTTAGTGATGAAGTTGACAGTGTGAATCGTGTTGTTTTTAGAACAAGAAGATGCGACAACAAGTGGAGGAAGCTGAACAGTCGTTGTATGCTCGTAGGACAGCCCGAAGCGAGCATCTGGCATCCACTCATAACGGATCCCTTAACGACGATCTTCAGAGTTCGTTTTCTCCGTGGTTTCTCCTTCTTTTCCACATATCTGTATTTTTCTTGGTGTAATCCCAGATAAGGATCAATCTTCGATGGGAATCGCTTTACCTCGACTTCTTGTCGCTATTAGCTGCCGGGTACAGCTCGGTTATGTAAAAGCTTCAAGTTTTTCGTCGTTTCAGTATCGTTTTCTTCGAAGGTGAGATCATGTGGAGCGAAGACTCCGTTCAAGATTGCGTGGTATATGTTTAGTTGATCTAGCGGTTAAGGGATAGCAATAAGCAATGATGCTTGCGTAGTCATAGGTAGTATCGGTGGAAAAAATTGCCTTTGCATTTCATTTTGACTTGCTAGTTCTTACCATGTATTTATGGGAAGTGAAAATAACAAAAGAGTTCAAATAGTCTTTGAGAACGGCATTCTTTACAGCACAGTATGAATATTTTGCGTTGATTTGCCATTCATACCGCATAACCACACTGAAGAGTGCTTGTGGCTACGTTTTATGCCGGCACTGCTTTATGTTTTCCAATGTTAACTTGTGTTTATGTGGTTGCGCTATAAAAAGAATTCGTAGTGGAGATCATAGACTCTTATTTCCTTGTTGCGTTATTTTCTTGCCGCATAATGGACCATAAAAGGCGCTTAAAAAAGTCGTCAACAAGCAATTTTCTTCTGTCCATTAACAGTGAAGAATTGATAACGCGTTATCCGATGGTTAAAATCTGTCAGTTTTAACATACGAGAAGTGCTAAAGTTGTTAGATATGTGAATGCTTTTTGAGGATATTATATAACCTGCTGAATATAACACATATGAGTAGTATCCTCCAATTTCATAACATATTAATTTCATGGTGGTTATACTGACAATGCAGTGAGGGTGGAATTTAAATGTGAGTGCGAGGCAGTTGTCAGTTTTGGATATGTCATGAAAAAAACTGCACATATTTAGTAACAATGGCTTCCCTTACTATCCTGTTTATTCATTCATAGGATAGGGCTGTTATTTGAATAGGATGTATACTATGCTTACTAATGATACTCTTAAATAATAGCAGCATAACCTCACTAACTGACCTTTTTTCCTTAAACAGGGATCAAGACGCAACGCAGTAGGTTCTACTCGTTGTGCTACTTGAGTGTGCTTTTATTTTACCTGCATGCCTACTTGTGTTATGTGTTTGTGTTGCTTAGAAATGGGATTTAGCGAAAAGTTTTGCATGCATTTTGGATCCCTTCCCTTCCCACCTCCTAGAAAATGCGAGCCTTCCATAGAGAGTCTTCGAGAACAGCCGAATAAATTAAAGCATGACAATATTATTTCACATACTACAATGATAACCTTTGAAAGTGTTCTCAAGAGAGAGGTTGATGGAAGCACATATTCTGGCGAATGCCTTGGCCTGCTTCTCCACTTGCTTGTTTAAACGATGTTCGATGTTGTAATTCAATGTCTAAGTGCAGCACTTTCATTTCGGCAGGGAAAGGTGTCCTAATGAGACCTCGCAAAATCTACTTGGGAAGGTAGACGTGTTTCTTTAAACGAAGCCGAATATTGCCTACATTTTACATTTCGATTAGTGGATATTGTCCATCAGTTCATCGCATTCTGTGAGGCACAAATTTTGAACCTTTTTTTTGCGTGTGTTCAAGTGGTGCTTTCATAGAGGCTGAGTTGATTTCTTGGCGAGGTTACGTAGCCGGCTAAAGTTCATTAAGCGCCTGACCTTTCTAACCGAATTCCAGTAGATGCGACATCGTCCTGTTCCTTATGGCAAATCGAAGAAATTAGTTGTTCCACCAATTTATCCTGAATGGCGTTGTAGCTAAGCCGGACATATAAGCAGGTTAGCAGCCTTCTCCTTTTTTGAATACATTGCATCGCACCAAAATGCATGATTGACGGTGTTTTTCCTTTCCTTTTGTTTCAGCTGCTTCCTTTTTCTGTTTTTTTTTCTCCCAAATCTCAATGTGCCTTGTGAGAAAAAATATGAATGAATGTTGTCTGTTGCTGTATATTTACGTAAGTATACTGTACTGGAGGAATGTGGCTAAATTTTTGTTGTCCAATTGTATAGAGTTCTTTTATTTAGCGATGTTTTGTGCATGGAGGGACGCATATTGCACAGTTTGTGTTGAGTGTCTTCCCTTTCCAAAATTTCAAGAGTGTTCCTATTCAAGCAAACAGTTGTTTATACTCGTAGAGAGGGACAAAGATCGTCGATGAATGAGCCCATTGTTGAAGTTGATTTCGATACCACTTTTCGTTAATGAAATTGCTGCTTTATCAGTTATTGTGTTCTTTGGTCGACCTTTATTGACAACGCGCCAGCCTTTATTTGTTTTTTCACTTTCAGAGGACGCAGCGAAGCAGCTTGCCGAAATCAAGTTTAAACTGCAGGAATCTGAACGCGAAAATACAAACTATCAAGGAAACGTAAGCTTTGCGCTTGTCTGAATTCGTTCAACCCATCATAGCTTATTCCTCTATTCGAGCGGAACGGATCTTCATCCCTCACTTAGGGAACTCAGTGATTTATTCGACTGTTTGCATCTCATTGTCCCTGTTTGTTGGAGTATTGCTTCAAGAGGGGCAAAATTCACCACTTGAAAGAGTCAGGAAATTAACTCACTTTTGATTTCGAGCGACTTACTGTTTGTGTACTTAGCATTTTGGGTTGTTATATTTATGAGGAACTCACTACTTTGTGGAGAAAAAAGAAAACGAAGTGAACTATATGGACAAGGATTATCTGAGTGCCATTCGAATAGTGGGTTTGCGATCGAAGCGTTGGCGTGGATATGCATGAGGTGAATAGTAGGATACGATGTCGACTGATCGGTGATACGTATGCGAGTTCTTGCTGAATCGTCACCGTGTATTGGGCATTCTGTGTAGTTCTGCTCCGAACAGGAACCCCCGGATTCTAAAGGATTCGAAATTTTGAGGGATTTTGTGTGATATTAGGTGGTGTTTACGCTTATGCAGCATTTGGAAACGACAGTTTTATAAGTACGGTTAAGAAACATTTCACATCCTTGAGGCTCAAAAACGGTTGCTTGAATCTTTGGATGCGTGATGCTCTGAAATGATATGTGCTTAAATGTCTACGCGATATTTGTGCTCATATTTAAAAACCAGGCACATATTGTGAAGCTCTGGGTAAGACTTCCTGTGCCACCCTCTTCGACTAGTGTTTCCTCGTGTAGACTTGAAAGGACCGATAACCTTCGATGGAGTGGAAATCCTTCCATAAGTTCCAGGCCTCAGTGATCGTAGGATTAAACTTGAAGAAATGATTTGCCTTTGCATATTGTACATTCTATTGTTGCTTTTCAAAATCGTGAGGGCAAATCAGCTCTAGCCGCAAAAAGACATTTTCGATGGAATCCAAGAATTTGTAATACTGGGGATTTTATCTGATGTGATAGTAGCGCGGTTTCGTGATTGAAGTCTTTGAGAATAGTTTTTTATTTTGGTCAATTATGGATATATTTCGTTTTCTTAATTTTCGATGAAATTTTTAGCTACTATTATTAGTTTATGGTCGATATTTTTGGGAAGTAAGCTTAAGCCGAAATTCTGATCACTTTATGTGGCCACTTTTGGTGAAGGTTTGCGCAAATCGAAAAGTTTGCATTTTAGGATGATTTTTTCATTTATTTTCTTAGTTACTTCTGTTTTTCTTTCTTTGTGCGAACATTTAACACTTTTACTTCTCTCCTATTTTGTTCGAAACTCTCGAATTGATACTCGTCCTTACTTGTTCTTTTCTTCATCTATTCGGAAAAAGGTTTCCTAATATATGCTCTCAATAAATAGGTGTTACTCTATTCGGAGTATGAGAGGCTAAAGGGTTTGAGATTGTGAAAATGGTTCGATAGAACAATATGAGATATAAAATGGAGGAATGTGTTGAATGATGTGAGTTGCAGCTAATCCGAATTGAGGGTCAGTTGAAAAGGTTCAAGGCGAGTGCCGAACAAGCCGAAAAGGAACTCACTGAACTCAAATCACAGAATCGCCAACTAAAGAAAGATGTGTGTTCATTTACGTTATGTTCAATCCTCAATTTTAGTATGCTCTTCGAGTGCAAAAGGCATTGAGGTTTATTACAGAAGTAGGAAAGAGTAAATATAGAGAGGTGATTGATAATTGTATGAAAGAGGAGCGGATGGACAAAGTGGTGATGTGGAACAATGGAGCTTTGAGTACAGTATCAGTGTTATCATTGTCATTCTTAGTCGCTTTCTGCATCACTTTCCATTGTGAGGGTCTCAAAAACAATGAAGGATTAAGGAGGGTTTGAGAGGAAAGAAGAATCGAACAAAAAAGCTCATTATCATCAGAGATTGAGGGCAAATGCGTGCGAATGACGTCGTAAAGTCTGTCCTTTGCCCTTTTTAATCCATTTCCTTTTACAACAAGGTCGAACACCACTCCCCAAACAGATGCACCGAAACGCAATTTGCGACTAATATTTAATAGAAATTATTTTTATATTGTATTCGATGTTTTTAATTCAAATTACATTATTTCATTTTATTCGTTTGATCATGAATTTAAATTAATATCAATATTTGTTTAATGTGAATTTTCTTTTCTTTCAGTTACGTGAGAAAGAGAATGCATTGGATGAGGCAAAAGAAACGAATCGTCATTTACAGAACCGTTTGGAGAAGTTACGCTTTTCAGGTTCACGGAAGGTGCAATGATGTTTTATTTTCACTGGCTTGTTTTTTTTTCTTTTCAGTCTTCCTTTCAGCTCGTCTCTCATTTCACTGTTCGTCTCTAAGCGATACTCGAACGTTTCACATTGTTATGATAGGGATAGAAATTACATAAATATGAGAAGTGTGTTTATTAAGAAGTAAATATAGCGCATTCGCTTTTAGCAGAATAACATGATAGAATTGTTGAATTCATTGTAACAGTTAGAGGAGATGATCGCATTGCATTGCGAATATAATCCAATTCTCTAGTAATGAATGGTTTTTGAATTCTTTGAATAATTGCAGTTAGATGTTTATTCAGAAGATCTTTTGAAAATTTTTCATGGAATACTCTTGGAATAGATTTATGAGCAATTTATGGAACATTGAGGGTTTCGAAAATGAGGTCACTCATCAAATATGCTTCAGTTTATTTTTAAAGGAGAGGAGAGTGTGAAAAAAAGAGAGGGAAGAGTGGCCGAAAGGAGAGTTGATGTTTTGGTCAATGCGTATTGCTATTGCTTTTTCCGAAGTGCCATTTAGATGCTTATTGTGTTCGCACATTTCACTGCCCTTTTTCCTAAGCAAATGCTTGGAATTGGAAAGGGATGAAATGTTTTTCAGCTTTTTTTCTTCATCCAATTTTTAGCCTTACAAGTTTTTTTCTTTGATCTTTGCTCAGTCATTTCGGAACGTTGCGATCTGCTTTATGCAATAATGATGATAACTTTTCTTTTATATTGTATTTCGATTTTGCAGTATATTTTAATCCACTATTTTTTCTCATATTTGCCTTCTTTATGCGCTTACTTTCTATTCGTTGCATTTTTCAAAAGACTTCTTGTAGCTCTATTTTTTTCTTTCTAATACTAAATAAGAGCTTATGAGAGGGAGAAGGAAAATGAAGGATGTGAACCATTCTGAGGAATTGTTCATTTCTCGTTGTTCAAACACGAAAGTGTGCGGAAGATCTGAAAGTATTGCTTTCAGTAAGGTATTGCCTTCAGTGAACGTTTGGAATAGGCTATGAAACCTTTTAATTAAATCTTCAACTATTATGGCTTTATTGTCTCTCTTTTTCTACGTTGTGTGATGGGATGCAGTTTGTTTTGTCTGATTAGGGGCCTGGATTGAATATCGTTAGCAATAAATTAGCTGAAAATATAGCTCCCTGAATAATTTCATATATTCGCTGTTTTAATTGAAGATATGCGATGTTTTTATAGCATCCAGCATTTGACGAATTGAATGCTATTATGTACTTTTTTTGAAATCTAACGTTTACGATTAGAATAGATGGAGGAAGGAGGATATCGTGTATGCCGATTGTAAAACTGTTTACGTAGTATTATTTGGAATGAGGAAGTATAAAGGAATAAGAGGATCACTGACAGGGGAGGCATTCACATTTGCAACGCTATGGTAGACTCATGCTGTTTGCGGCAACTTTTGGTACAGCGTGCTGATTTCCTCTTCAAGGTAGATTTCTTCTATGTATTGTGAATGTTGAGAGCTGAAGGTGGCAATTTTTGGGTTCATGTTTGTAACGATGAGCTGCTGATTGACAACTAGAAGCATCGATGATATTGTTGTGATAACGCTTCATTAGGGAAAGGAGGGGTGGTAAGTTTTTGTATCCTTGTTACCTTCGTTAGTACTGATTCAGCATGCAGCTGTTTGGTTATCTTCTAAGCAAACACGTTTTAGAACCGCTGGGGATGTAATCTTAATTACCCTCCGAAATGTGTTAGCTCCTTCGTTAATGATTTGTGCCAAGGTTGGTCCGAGGGAATGGGCGGAGTCGGGCTCGCTCATTGGATCGTTGAAAGAGGCGTAAAGGGAACGCCTAAGGCGACAAGCAGCTAAAGAGAGGGGGTGAAGTGTTTTGTTTCGTTTGTGTCTCACTCTTCTGCTACCCACATAACCGGTGGTTAGTGACCGTAGAAGTACGAAATGCCTTCGTTGAAAGCACTGCTTGTCGCCTTTTCGCTTCTAATTGTCGCGCAGACAACGCCACTTCTTTATTCACCTGTTCAGGTACCGTCCGCCTTCTTTCAATTTAAAATTCTTTGTACACACCATAAGAATCTTCCCCTTCTTCCATCGTTTCTTTCCTTCCTTCCCTTCCCATGTTTAGGGGAAGGGAATAATCGCTTGTCCGACTCGGACATCTTGCTGTGGTTGTGAGTGGTTCGAGCAGAACTAGAGAAATATTATAAAGAAGTCAGGTAAATTGGAGGGAAATGCTGGCGAAGAATGCAATTTTTACGTCGGGTGAACTCCATACGTTTTGTTTGTTACCTGTGGTCACAACCGAGATTATCAGTGGTGTCTCCCACAGTTATTGTGAAGT
Source organism: Baylisascaris schroederi (assembly GCA_006503575.1). Taxonomy (NCBI): domain Eukaryota; kingdom Metazoa; phylum Nematoda; class Chromadorea; order Rhabditida; family Ascarididae; genus Baylisascaris; species Baylisascaris schroederi. The sequence continues at coordinate 1,323,279 of QEWY01004161.1, read as the reverse complement.
CTTCTCTTGGTTACTACTCGTGAAATGCTTTAGTCTATTCAGGCCATTTGCTATTGAATGAGCTGCTGATTGTACGGATTTTTAACTGTCTATGATTATTTCTAAGGACTTTGCTAGTTTTTGGATTAATTAAAGAATCATATATTTATTCAGATGTGCATTGAGAACGATAGAAAATTTTCGTTGTTTGCAAAACAACGAGATGAGATTTTAGAATTTCTAAGATGTCATTTGTTCAAGTTATAAGCGAAAAAAGTTTCGCCGGTCATTTTCTGTTCGCTTCGATAGCGTTATCGATTGAATCAAAGAATTTCCTTCTCTGACATATATCTGAACCGAATACTTCGAGGAAATTATTTAATTTTCGAAAGAAAAAGAATGTAGAAATTCAAATTTGTAGTAATTTGTTGAGATAATTAAAAGAGGAAAATGATCATCGATGCGATGGCGTTGTGAAATGAAATTTAGTGCTCAACTTCTATGTATAGTGAGTGTGATTGTGTGTGTGTTTGTGTGTGATTTTCTTTATTTTAGTTTATTTCTTCCGTTTTTTATGTGAAGAAGTAAATGGGTGTGATTTGTTTTATTTTCGTTATTGTTCACACGCAGATAAATGAATGAAGAGTGGTGATAATTGAACGATATGAAATTTATGCATATCAATTAAAGTTGCTTCGATGAGCAAATTTTTAGGGGATTTTTTTTTTCGACTCATTTGAATCAAGAACCATTGATTGGTCTTGCTAATTTGTAGTCGACTCTAAAGCTAATATTTTTTTGAACTTTTCATCGATCATATGGAGGGTATAAGTGTTGGCAGGTGGTGCACGTAAGTTTCATATATGCAAGCATGCAAATTTCCTTGTTATGAAGGATGATGTAAAAGTTTACGTTGCATGGATGGCAGTCATCATAGTTGGAGCATGGGAAATGAACAAAATTGAGTTTTTCCTTGCGTGGAATGCTAAATGTGATTTCCTGCCGCTATCCATAAAAAGCATCGCATGGTGTTGGGTGCATAATGACCAATGACCAGTTTATTTGTTGTCGAGACGGGAAGGGGATAGAAAGGAGGAAGGAAAGCGGAGGAGCAATGAAATGGTCGCAAATATAGGGATGAAGATCATGAGCAGGAACATAAAGATGTGGCAAGTAAATCATAACTCCTGCAAAAGTATGCACTGTGAAATATTCAGAAAAATTTGGGACGGAAAACTGGGTAGTGAGATCAATAGTATTCTGGTAAGATGTTTTGTACGAAAAACTTTAGAAGAGAACTTTGGAAGATCTTAGAAGAGAAGGTCCACGGCAACGTGCATTAGATTATTTCACCCTCTAATTACACGTTTGTAAAAAAGTTCTTCAATGTGTTTAATCCACCTCTAAGAGTGTCTAGCTTCTCACCACTAATCGTTGTGAATCGCTGTGAAGATACGAAAAGGAACTCGAAAAACTCGACATTTTATAAATCTGAGATAATTTTATGTGTTTCAATTAAGTCGTTCAAACTTCTCATCTCAAAAGGTCTGGCCTACTCGGTCGGTTCTTTCAGTAAAGATGCAGATGTTCTAGGGAAGTCGGTGGACATTCAATATAACATATCTCTAGATGTACTTCTTGCCGTTGGAAGTGAACCTATACAATAGTCTAAATCAATAATTAGCAGTAAAAAACTTTATAATTTTATCAAGAAATCCAAATCGCATATTTTGAAAGTTCGCGAAAATGAAATTCAAGATATCGTAAGCCATCGGTGGAATTCTCGATACTATGGAAGATGCACTTAATTTATCGTCTACTGAAATATACTTAAACCCTTAACACCGATGTCCTTTTCCAACATGGCAGTCCTAATCGAAAACGAGAAGACAATGCAGACGTTAGTACAAATTAATTGAAGCTTGCCTATTGAAAGAAAGTTGTTACAGCGGTCAGTAATCAAATCAACATCGTGATATAACTGTAAGTCTAATGCTATCGACAGTGGTAAAGCGTAAGGTTATTTGATTTAAGAAGAGGAAGCTTAGATAAACAAATTTTCGCTCATTTTGTTTAATCCGTCCAGTTGACGATTGCCTAGCAAAATGGGGCAATGCTGATTGGGCAGTGCAAAGTGTGGAATTCGCCCACGAATAGTGGATCTTCATTACACAATACTCTAAAATCCAACACAAACCCTCTGGGGAGAGTAAATGCGTATTTGTGACATATCCTTTCATCTCATTCTGCCTCGATCATTTTGCGTTAACTATGTAAGTCGACCAACTATCAAAGAAGGCAGAGTATAACGAGCTAGTTAATTCACTTAGATAAACGATATTTTGAACTACTAGCTTTAGGCTTTGATATCCCTAAGGGTTAGTGATAATACAGCGGAGAGACGTTGATAGTACACACGTTTATGGGTTGGGTTATTGTTAAGCAGATATATCCATAAATATGTTGTCGGATGGAATTTACAGTCACTGTGACAGAGATAAATCGTTTACAATGAGCGATACGTTTTATGGAAAGTGACGTGTTATAACGTAGATGGTGTTGTTGTTATCTCCCAGATATGCCACATCGGATGGTTATGTTGTTTTGAAGTTTAATCGTAAATTCGGTTAGGAAGTTTTGGTTGCTTGGGATGGGTGGGAATACTTCCGCGCTTCTATTCGTACTTAGTCACCATCGCCTTCAAAAACAGATTTGTTGAGTAGAGAGACGCGAGAATATGTCTTCAAAAAGAGTTCCGAGAAGTTTTGAGGATTGATTGGAAAGGTGTTCTGTATTCCTTTGAGAGTGCTCAAACTGAAGCTCGAACTGTCTTTTTATTTATGCTATAGGCTGGAATTTATTGCACACAAATAAACCTACTATTCATGGACTTTTCGACGCATTTTACGCACACAATGCAAAGCAACGAATAAAATTTTGCAACGTGAATATTTAGTGCGACCTCGAACATCTTTGAAAATGTTTTATTATGATTGTCAGTTGGCGATGACCGGGATTGAATTTCTTGAATTTCCATTCTTTTCGATTGGAGTTTCTTTAAGAAAAAAATCTGAATAATTTTAGCTCAGCTGTACTCAAATCATAGCAGAAATAATTCAAGTGTAGTACACTTAAGGACATCAAAATATTAGGTACAGTCTCATAGTCAGCAATTTAGTTTGTTTCCTTTTAAAAATAAAATCCCTCAAAAAAATCTGGAAAAAAGAGCTTGTCGCTTCAAATTCTATTTGAACAAGATGGTGCTTTTGTAACATGCGCTCAGTAATGAATATCTATAAATGGAAGGGAGGGAAGGAAAGAGGGAGGGAGAGAAACGAGGGAGAGGAGACCGAAAAAGAGATTCCAAAAATCCTTATAGGGAAGTGATTTTACTCGATCAAAGTGCGTCATAAATTTTCAATCGCTACTTTCTCACGCCGGTTCTAATAAGACGATTAGGCATTTACTTCCCTTACGCTAAGTAAACGAAAATATTTTTCGACGCTTAATGTAGTAACTAGAATCAACATCATACTCAGTATATCTTTTTTATGCTGTGCTTAATGCATCACTATATCACAACATCCGGCACGATAGTGGTATATCACAGCATTCGAGTGTGACACGAACACTTTCATTCAACGCTTAAAGCCTAGTAGGAATGGAATAATCTTTGGCCAGTTCAGTGATGCATTCATCTCTGCCAGTGATAACTCGGCTGACTGTTCAGCTGAGAAGTTTTCCTAAAATTTTGAAAATTCAACTAGAAGCTCAAACTATATGTTTGCATACAGATGGACATCTCTATCGATTTATAGTTTGGAATATCTGCTCGTTTGTGTATTATGCATAGAACGGTACATTAAGTGGCACATACATAGACACATTGAAGTCTTGCTTACATTTGAAGATTTGTCTAGAACACTCTTGCTTATGAAAACGTTGGCATTTGAGATCCTTCATTAACAATAATAAATTGCCGAAAAAGCAGTTTTAAATTGGCTTCAAGTTAAAAACAATTTTTGAGTGACTTCAAATCGAAAACAGTTTTTGAGTGACGTCAAGCTAAAAAACCTCACCATTCACGAATGCACTCTTGAGTTACATGTTTAGCGCGATGAACAGCGAAATTTATATCTTAAAATTTCTTTGTCAATTATCATGCAAATTTTTGATGGTCTCATCCATGTTGTAATAGGGAGACCGTAGGGAGGAGAGCGAAGAGGAGACAGTACTCCTTGTCGTGTCCAATTTGATGCCCCTGTCCAGTAAACAAATGCGTCAATGCAAATTGTCAAATTTTATTAATGCCCCAAAAATCTATCATTGAGGAAGTGTCAAAACACACGTAGGACACTCTGTATCTGTACATTTTGCTTCATTCTTTTTAGGAAACAAGTTTCAATCAATAGATTTAAGAATAAATAATGGCCGAATTCACGCAAAAAGGCTCCTGTAGCTTCATAGAAGGCGTTATACCCGTTTTCGGTGCAGTTACATTGGTGGTGGTTTTCAGATTTCGCGAAGCGTTCATGTCCCCGTTCGCAAGCTTTTAGAGCTGGTAGAGCTGCGCAGCCTCAGGGATCATAGCTAACCAAGTTAGCCCGCGGAAACCACCCATCAGACACGCACTTGCGCTATTGAAAACTAGATCAGTAAGGGGTGCGCAATGCGTCACTGCTCAACGATCAGCACTTGTTTCGTTTCCATATGCCGCATTTCTTTACATTAGCTTTCTCCGCGTTCGGAGTTAACAGTCACCAACAGAAAAATTATTTGAAAATACATCGCATATTCTGCACCTTCCACTCCAAAATCCATAGCGTCCTTTTCAGCTCATCTGCAGGTTGATCAGTCCCCAAAACTTCGCAGCTACATCGATAGCGAAGTATCTCGCAAATGCTCAAACCTCTAATAAAGGTGATTTCTACGTTCAAAGAACCTCCCACAGCATTTTTAAAAGTGAAAAGTATGCGAGAGAGTACTTCGAATTGATGAAATTTGATAAGCTTTCGCTATTGACTTTTCATTTTTCGTTCTAGAAGCTACAAATTTTTCGTTAAAAAGTGTCAGACATTTGTATGAAGTTGTAGCTTCCAAATTTCTTATTCAAACATGTCGATTGGGCAGCCGCCATCTTTGTATGTTTTGCTTAGAGAGACAAATGGGCGTTTTTTGGCGACCTCAGACATATCAAATATTGTGCGCATTTTTTGTAGCGCAAAAATAGTTCCAATCTTTGTGGCTCAATGTTCACTTCCATTCATACTTTCAAAACCATTTTGTCTTTCTGTCGCATATAACTCTGAATATAAAAGAATCGGATTTGTTTTTTAACTTTCTGAGGATATGGAATAATTCCCTTGACGATGTTTTAAAGCTCCACTCAATCTAGCTAGCTATCAGTTGTCTAATTAAATATAATTGCGCTCATTCAATCAGCACCTTTTCGGTTCAATAATGAACTGTGGTTGTACGCGTGAGCAATAATTTGTTTTTGTATTAACAATATTATTTTATTGACGTCAAAGATAATGCAAATTCATTTTATTTCTTCTTTTAGTTGCGTTCTATTGTATCATCTGTATTTCGATCATTCGTCTCTTACTTGATTATTCACATACGTTATTTCTATTTCATTTTTGTTCAAAACTATTGTTCATTTGATCTTCTCTAAGAAAGTTATAAACATCGCTTTGTGATGATGTGAATATGTACTGCATAAGTTGCGTGCACAATTCAGTTAATCATAATTCGAATCGTATCTAAATGAGTATTTGTAACTCACTGAATACTTCGCTTAAAATGTTAGTAACAGCACTAAAGAGACCGAAAAAAGACTTAGGTGATTTGTTTAAAGAAATTCGCCGTGAGGAATTAGTTGTCGATATTTCTGAACTTTTGCTGAGCAAAAAAATTCTTCGCCAACTTTACCGAATTTTCGCAGTAATTTTTATGCGAGTAGAGGGGAAATTTTCAACGCATTAGAAAATTATGATCGAGGCAGCACATGACTCGAAATTATTAATAATACATAGATATACACTATCACAATTGAGTTTGATCCGTTCGAGGTGATACCAAAAGCGAGATGTGTATAATCTATCTGAGCAAACTACATCCAACTCGATTAGCTTCTTTCACCGCGAGAATATTGTGAGTTTAATCGTTCCGCGCAGGAAGATGAGGTGCTCTTTCGACATGGATAGGAATGGAACTATAACTTCTGTTACCTAAGCAGGTATTTTGTCCCCTACACCACGAATCTTCTGAAAGTAAAAAACGAATAAATGTGAGATTTCTTTATCGACGGCCGAATGTTGATCAGCAACAGTTTCATTGCCGCAGCAGTAAATAGACGACGACCGATCTGACAATAGTATGACAATTCAACATCAAATCCAACAATCAACTCACTGATCATGCGATATACCGGCGTTATGAAAGCTCTTAGCATCTCTGCGATAAGAGTTGCCTATTTTCGCGGTTCCCTATCGCATTAACTCTTCGTGATATCTGCTTTAGTATCCTCCTCATGAAATAGCATATGCTTGCTTAATAGTCAAGCAAGTCGCATTTCTTTGACATTATCTGAAAAAAGTCTCACCCTAAATTTGACATCACTCTTTTATTCATCGCCTAATAATCGCAGTACTATTCAACATCTTTTTTCTCACTTGTACACATTTCAACTGGAGTAGGTCATTCTCCGATCGCAGTAGGCTTCCTTTCCAGAAAATGATATAACTCTATCTTTTATATTATTCACATCAAAGTCAACATAAACACTGCGATAGCGCAGCAATAAACCTTATTGTTCACTCGATCGTCATCCTGAGATTAGACGTATTGGAAGAAAGCATAAAAATTTTTCAGTTTTTTGATAAATTTCTTATATGTATTCCAAATTTAAAGATACCGATGGAGAATTTGGAAATTAAGGGCACATTTGTGCAACAAGTTTTAAATTTAGAGATCCAACACATTTGAACGGTTGAACGTGACGAGTCGCCCTATACGGCTACCTTTAATCCTACTTAATTCCGCGTTCCGAGAAGTGTCAATTATTTCATTTAAATTTCATTACTGATCTTAACTAGAGGTTTCTCATTGTTTCGCTCAGCGAGGCAAGCAGAAAATATTGACTAATACCTAAAAATTCGATAACCTTAATCAGATTACCACTATAGAATATTTATTGGGGAAAGTGGAGTGATGCGAGTGAAACACATTTCTTAACATAGTTCTCAGATAAGTAATAAGGTCAGAATTTTTCGAAACGAATTAGAAAGAAAAATTTCCCAACTTTCACGATTTCAAGAGAGTTTTTTGTTGATAGGATGTAGAAGACTACCTTAGTTCACCTCTAATAATAAAGCAATTCTTGTTTATTTATTCCTTAAAGTTGCAAAAATCTCCGTCTTATGTCTTCTCATTGAGCGATAATCGCATAGTGGAGCCAACAATCACCTCTTGAGCTTTCAGAAATAGTCATCACATTAATAAACGCACAGTAGGTTCATATACTGCGAATGTGCTATTAGGAATGCAAACTGTAACTGATATTCGTTGAAACTAAAGGTGCATAAATGTGTTCGCTAGCAGTATACCCACTCAAATATTGCAGGTATACACACAATCTCAGCGAGGCTAACTACCCTCGCCCAACTTGCTATTAGGATCGAAACTCAATGCTAAGGTGCTGGCATTTGCTTTAATACACCACAGGCTCAACGTTGTACTACATTATATAAGTATGGATGACAGATGCGACTTTTCGTCGGCCTGTGGCAACAATGTGATGGAAAGACCTGTGACAACTAGTTGATGGAAAGGACAACTATATATAGAGTAGGGTCTGTAATGGGAAGTTACTTGTTTGCCTTTGTCCCCATCCCTCCGTTCCCCTCAGCCCACTCCACCCATCCTACTCAGTCACCCTATAAGTTCTTCATTCTGCTTTTGCTTATCCATTAAGATTGCAACTTTTTTTTTGATCGGAAATACGAGTGATTCATACAGCGACTATTTTGTCGATGTTTTGTAACGAGCATTGGTTTCCAAATTGTAAATTAAATATATCTGAAAGAATAATACTCAGTATTCACGAAATTTTGTCACTACTTTATCTTTCATAGAAAAGAAATAACATCTACAAGGAAGATTCTACAACAGTGCACCTCTGAGCAGGTGATAATTTGCTCACAATAAAGAATGCCTGATTATGATGCACCTATTTGTTATCGGCCAGGTGCCGCAAGCTTGATTTTGCAAGTGATAATGCACCGTATTACGCGTAACTTACTTCTTCATTATGGTGCCCTCGAAGTGCATTTTGCCAATTCTTATCATTCAAGCTATGCAAAATTTTGTCGACTTTTTCACATATTATGGTAAAAAAACTGCCAACTCCAGAAAGTGGCAAAACGAATTATTTTTTCGGTTCTCACTTATTCTCTCACAGTAATCATCATATTCGCGCGAAAGTTGGAATGGTTTTGTTACGAACCCGGGAAACTTTGAAACGTCAACGATGTCCATCAATTTAAATATTCTCACACACTTTGCCTTAGCCCTAGCGTATGGTTAACGGCCATCTAAGTATTAAAAGAAATCTTAAAAAATTTTCATTGCACGCGATGATTATTGTATCATTTCTCTCATTTCTCAGAATATGCTATTCGATTGTCAAGGGTGATGAAAAAAAATACTAGAAAAATTTTACACATTTTAGACAGTTCGAATTGCAAAAAAGAGAAGAAATTTGCAGAATACATTTTGAGGGTATTCTTAGCCTGCGCAATTTTCCATGGATGCCTCCGTGATGTGATTGTTTCAAAGGAAAGTGCATTCTCCTTCAACTCACTAATAAAAAGCTGAGTGAACTGTGTTGCGTATAATTCATTTATCGGAGTCGCCGTATGTAATTTAACGCTTGTATTAATGCCTCTTTATTGAATCATTTCGCTGCAAAATTAACAAATAACTTCTCATGGTCGCATATCGTTTATGTGCTCCATTGTATGAAAATATTGGTTAAAGGTTTGTCTCATTACTGAAATACTCATCTAATTCAATTGGAGAAAGATGAATACGATTATAATTTCTCGAAATCTTTACTCTTTCGGAGTAAATCATGTAATCCTAGCAACCGTAATGTTTCCACCATGAAAAAGATAAGATTTCCACCAACCATACCCGCACTTGTTCCTTCTCAATAATGTCGACCTCATTACGAGTGCTTTCGAAAATTCCCTGCAGAATCATAAAATTTACGAGAACCTGTTGTGATTAGATAAAGAATGCAAATATCTACAATAATCCTCCTTTTTGTTGCTCCTTTTGCCAATTAGAAATTGTGTATTTTTTGAAATGATTTATGTAACACATCGATTTTAAACTCTTAACTTTACTTTTTTTAATAAGAAAAAGCATATTCAGGGTGTTAATTTATTTGCTCATGTTCATGCATGTTCAAATTGACGAGTGATATGATTTCCCAATTAATTCCCCTATTTAAATTTATTTATCAAAACTTTTGCATTTGTATATTTTACTTTGACAGGTGATTCATTCATAAGTTACTGGGGTCATTTCCACAAAGTGGTATCTCTCTGCCGGATAAAGTTAAAAATAATTGTCGAAAAACTAAATTGCGAAGGCAACAGGCTGGAAAAGTCGATGGCTTTTTGATAAAAACTTATTTAAATTAAAAATTTCTTGCTTTATTTGATCGAGAAATAGCTTTAATCGGTAAGAAAACGAATTATTGCTAAAGTCATTCATTATAATCATTATCAACTCAGCGATATTCACCCTTGTCCTTACATATGTTTTTAAAGTTATCAGGAATTGTATTAGATAGTAATTTCAGTAGTTTATTTTGCACTACGCAAAAATTTTTCAGCATATGATTTTTTTATTGAAAAAATATTCAAGAGAGAAATATTGCAGCAAAAGAGTTGAAATATGAAATTTTAAGAGTGAATTATTTAGTTGCAATTTAAATCAGCACTATGTTATTTAGAGTTTTCAACAATTGCCGTAGTACTGTACGCTACAAAGTTTCATGCGATATTTTGCTTTGAATGGTTTTGTTGTGCAATAGTTACTGCAGAATAATTCAATAACTTTCTGAGGTGCTATTGTTTCTTGATGCTAAATTGCGTGATGCTGAATGAGAGATCTTTGAGTGGATATTGAATAACATTCAATAGATCTATTTGGCGACCAACAATAATGACGTTTATTATGTTACTTTTTCCAGAATGACGTTGACACTACTATATCTTAGAGCTGCTATTATCGTATAAAAAAGTTTTTTTTTTCACAGGCTCCATCGGTTTGAATTGTGAAATTTTCAGAAATGTGACATTTTCATTCAAAATCATCGAAAGCATGATTCATCAAAAATTTTTTTGTGCTCGCACATTTTTATTGGTCACAGATTTAAATATGCCTTATATGGCAAAAAAGAAGTGGAGAACGCTCAGTGATGCTCTTTCAAATTTTGTATTTCTAATGTTCATTATAAAGATTCTTTTAATGGAAAAAAATGAAATACAAATAGGTTTTCTCCGAGCTCACGCTTTGTACTAATGCAAATGAAAACTCTGTTTGGAATTGGTAGATTGTTCGAATGTTCGAAGTTCCTTTCACATCCACCTGCCATTATTTTTAATTCAAAAATTTGATTGGTTGCCTTCTTTTCGAATCCGATACCCGGGCTTCAAGAAACGATCCAATTTAATGAGCAAATATTGGCCTTAAATTCTCTGAGGGAGTTGCTTTTCTTTATCTTTTGAGAGCACGATTTTGTGGAAAATCTGACGTCTAAGTGATAAAGAGATAGATTGATGTGCTGATGAGACGTGTAGAGCAATGCAAAGGCGCATACAATCTAAACTCTCATTCATTCAGCTTTATTTCATCCGCTGACCTTTTTCACGCTCAGCCTTCTTGAACAGAAAATTATGTAGTAGCAACAACAACGATCTTCAATCTCTCTTTATATGGTTAACAAATCTGTTAAAGCAAAGTGTCCTATCGCATTCATTCAATAGTTTCACCCCGATGACGATTGAAAGTAGAGCTATGAAGCTTGATGTGAAATTTTCATGCATTTTGCAGTCGATTGAATTATTTTCATTTTGCGGGGCTTGAATTGCAAAAAAACAACGAATTTTTCGTGCAAAATTCACGAAAGCACTCAAATCAATTAAACCTTGAAAGCATAGTGAATAAATTTTATTATTTTTTAGCAATTCGTGAATCTCGTCGACTCGATGCATAGAAATGCAAACATGCGAATTATGCCACCTCCTTCGCTTATCCAAAAACATGTTGTGATTTTTAGGGGGATTATTAAAAAGTTAAGATGCAGAAATATGCATACAAAAATGTTACAATAGTAGGATTTGGAATGTAAATGACCGATACCATTACTATAAGAGAAAGTCATTTAGACAGTGTAAGAGAAAAGAAGCATTTGGAAAGGAACATTGAAGACGGATTCAAATAATAAAACAACACAAATGATATAATAATTCACTTATCTGAAAAGAGCTTGTCATCTGAACAGCCAACTATTTAACTAATTAAGCAATAATCTGATTTAACTGATGGGCTGATCAACGGTAAAAATATTGAAAAAAAGAGACTTTCATAAGTGAATGAATTTTTAGTTCGGTGATGGCGAGCTGTTGACAAAGCGAAGCAACGCAGAGCTTATCAACGGTTTGATCGGCATGGATTTGAACAAGTTGTCGGCTATTGGCAAGAGGTCGAACGCTGAGCTTATCAACGGTCTTCTTGGCATGAACTTGAACCGACTTTCTTCCGCTGGACGCAGATAGCTTCATATATCCATTCTTTTACAGGTATAACCGATAAATAAATAGACAGCTTTATAAGTTCATGTTTTCTACACATATGTTCAGTGAACAAACCAGTAGGATTATGTGAAAGATGAAAGGTGGAAATTCTTCTCGTTGTCATTGTTGATCCTGCTCAAAGGCGTCCATAGATTTTGAGGAAACCAGATACCACATTATGCCCTAACCTTTCGGGCACCAGTCTTTCATTGAAGATGGAACTGGATTACTTAGAAGGACAATCTCCGAACACATAGATCAGTTGATTTTCATACGACTACACGATATTTCAGATATCGTTTTGATTACGACACATTTATTTTAAGCAATGTATTTGAAAAAATAAACGTGGCGGTTAGTAGTGTTTGATGTAACCTTTAATTTATGCTGTTAAGTCTGAGATGAGCTAGCATATAAAGTTACATATAAGGTTACCTCTTTTTACTAGTTTTCAAAATCTAGAATGTGCGAACTTCGACTATTTTTTCACTAAATATGATGAGAAAAAAATGTCTCCCAAGGAGTAGTAAAAATGATTCTTAGCTGTTCATACCGATTTTCATCAGCAGCTAGTATCGCAACGATTTCTATTATTCATTGTTGATGGTCATTCTCAGCGATGCTTAACGCTAACGCTGTGTTTCCTGAATAATAATCATTGTAATGGAAAACTTGAAATGGATTTTTGGTTTTTTCAAATGTTGAGTGTTTTATAACGTTTGAAAGAAACAATTCACACACGATTATCACTTTTGTTGTTGCCATGAAAAACTGTAAAAAATATTTTCATCATTTCACAGTGGGTTTTCATTTGAGATATATTCTTGAGATGGCACTCTATGACATCTGATCAACTGAGAGCAAGCAGTAAACAAACATAAACAACCATTGGTTGGACTTTAAAAGAAGTGCCTTTTTCAAACCCTATTGTCCACCTTTGGATCGATCAATCGAAGTCATTCGCCCTTGCAAGTCTAGGCAATGAAAAACGAAAGCAATTCGGAATGATCATCAGCAACTTCTTAAGACTTGATGTACAAACGAAGCTTATTTATAATGCTCGTAACGTGCTGCACTTAGTTCTAATTGGTAAAAACTTTCTGTTTGACAGAAAGCGTAAGTGGTTTCGTTAAGAGAGAACAAATTCCACCTAACACATTTGCATCCTAGAGAATGATTATTCTTGCTGAAAAAAAATTCATGTTTTTCCGTTCCCAAAATATATTTCGAAGCATATTGATGGTCCAGCAGTTCAAATACGATTTTTCCAAGCTCTGATTTCAGAGTTGCCCACCACTAGCTTAATTTGAATGTTCATAATGATTTCTGGAAGTTAGGCGGTTGCAGATGTGAAACGCCTAATCAGGAGGGTGCAATCAAAGAAAATATGCGAATGAACTCGCATAGAAGTTCATGCCCTGTTCAAATTTGTTTTATATAACTTTGAAATAATTCAGGCGCTTGAATGTTGACTGATCATGCAAATCACTAACCAAGGGAGACACAAAGACATGCAGACAGACAAATACAGTATGTGTTTTTGCAGGCGGATATCTACTCTTACTCTAGCCCTTACTCATGAAAGGTGGATTGGTTAAATTTAGCGGGCGACAGCATGTAGCTGACTCGTATACAAAGTTTATCTTGTTCTGTTGGCTTGTTTATTGTTTAAAAAATTGCGAAACAAGTGAAGGAGTGGCTATGAGAGGCGATGCTAGATGCGAGATGCGCTCTCGCACTATGCTCAATTGGCCAACCGATTTTATAAGCTATCAACGAGCAATGAAACATGCGGAATAATGCTGGCTTATCTCAATTGATCCGGCTGTAAGAGATCCTTTGCTGTAGCCCTAAATGAAAAATCAGTCAGCGGTTAACACATGTAAATGTTTTGGCATATGACTCGTTTAAAAGCTGATATCTCAAAATGAAAAAGGTGTTGAAGATTTTATCTATGATAGAGAAATAGACAAACACACACACATACATACTCACACATATGGTCCAACCATGTTACGCTTTTGCAAATTTGGCTTGCTAATTTTATGCAGTGAAGTTCGTTTCGGAAGCTTACATATGCGCGGGATATAGATCGAATAGAGCGCACGAATTTTATCTATGAATGGCAACAGTTTTTCTTGGTCGCTGTTCCCGTTAAGTCAATCATCTGCGTTAAAAGTATTTCACATCGAAGCATATTCTAAATTATTTGTTTAAGCTAGCCCATAACAATTCTCTGCACTAGAAGCCTACTTAATGACTGACTGTTGTTTTTATAGAGTAGCAGTGCCCTTTCAATCATGTTTAGTATCTGAGACAATGCAATTGAAACATATGGGAGTAAGCTAGGGCTTTGAGAGTCTCAGAAAAGACTAACTTCAGAAAGCTTTGAGATCTTCAGAAAGTCTCAGAAAGGACGTTGGAAAGCTGTAGTCACAGCACTACTGACGCTGTCTGCTTGCAGGTACTAAAAGAACTGGATAATTGAACGGCTCATTGCATGATGGCTTCCCGATGCGAATAGATACTCCTTGTTAAACTGTACATTCATTCATTGGTTGCAACTGAATAAATACAACCACTGTTCTCGTTGCCGTTGAACGCCATAATAATCCATTCACATCGACATATTCGTCACTCATTCATGGAAATGTTTGCGAGAGCGCATTGTCGGATGTGTCGTCTCGTTGTGCACAACTCTAGAAAAAGCCAAATTTTACAAAGATGTAGTTAAGTAAACTCTCATGTTTGCGCTGAGATATCTTTAAACAGGGTTAACAGAACACTTAGTTTAATTAATGATGGATTAAATTAATAGCCATAGAGTCGGTTCGATTTGTTTCCTAACGCACAACTTCAAGCAGTAGAAACTGGTGAAGAGCAGCCAATTATCTCTATGAATCACTCACAGGTATGATTAATGCGCAGAGAAATCAGGATGAAAGAGGAGCGACAAGGAGAGATGCATACGCTGCTTCCGCTTCACGACTACCGAAGCAAGTTGAATGAAGTTTCAAATGAAAATCTGTTTGCACTGTGATGTGGCTCATAATGTGCTAACACTTGATATTGCTCTTCACTCACAGAAATACTGCTTTGCAAAATGCGTTGATCACTCATCTATTTGCAAACAACGTAAGACAAGGAATACTTTGCAGCTTTCTGAGAGTTCATTGTGCTTGTTGTGCCGTACCCATAGAGGATTATTGCGAGTGGACATGAAACACAAAAGGGCGCCATCCACGACGCCTCATATTTCGTGTTGGGAAGAAACTCAACAGTAAAAGTAGAAATGAGGAAATGATGGAAGAGATAGCCAATTTTGTGGGAAGCAAGAAGTGCAAGAGAAGGGTTTATTCTGCTGGTCGAAAACCTGCAAAATTTTGCATATTTGTGCTCACATTCAAAGCAAGGCATTCACTAAATCTAGTTGCTATAATGGATCAACTAGAGGAAACTTAACAAACTTGGGCATAGGATGGCTCCATAGATGTATTGGAAAATGATACTTTAGCAATTGCGTTGCTAAGGACACGTGGTAATGCATGCCCCTCGTGCATTAGCCACTTTCTGATATGAAAAATTTGAAATTGGTTGTTTGGCGCGACTTGATAGGTGGTCGCCAAACACGCTCAAGTGCATCCATGAGCATAATGGCGCTCTAAAGCGCTTGTTAGGCAAATTGGAGTTAACTTATATATGTTCCACATGCATCGAGAAATCAGCTGAATTGAAGAATAGATCGAAAGAGACCATGACCTCATATGGGCAACTTTATCGTTCGACCATTCGACTGCTTACCACTAGAGATTAAACATTACAGGAAGGTCAGACAATCTGACTTTTTAACCTGCAATTTAGGAATCTGAACTATTTAATCTCTATCTTTGAATTTAGTTCTCTGTGATATCTTTCTCAGCGTCGCCTCGGCCAGCCATCGCTAATACCTTTACTCCCAATTTCGCCCTTCTGACCTTGCAGGAATTATTGAATACCAGGGAAAGTTTGCGACTTTGGCCGTTGTTCCATATGCTTACCGCATCTTGCACTTTTATAAGTGGGGATCGAAGAGTGCAATTTCTTTGATTAGACCTCGAAAATTTTAATGTTCAACGCTTTAACAATCAAAGGTCAACAATCGGATAGTCGAACAATAGATACTACCAGACACATGAACAATGACCTATTCTCAGTTCGTTTACGCACCGACCTTTTCGAGAAGTCTTATCATCTTTCGAGGATTTCAATATTATCGTTTATTTTTATGCTCCAATTATTCACAGTTATTCCCACAGGGCGTACTGCATTTTTATGATGGCCAATGTGAACATTGGCACCAAATGACATTCATAAATTTCGCCACATACTATGCTGCAATAGAATATGATTTGTGGTTGTCTTGTATAAGGATTTTATTCATTCTGTTTTTCTTTTAACCGATTCCCATTTTACTGGTGACGGATAATCGTTGAACAAAAATAAATGAACCATAATTTAGTGCGCAGATGGTTTTGTCTTCAAATAGATGTCTTCAAATATATCAAACTACGAAACAACTTTGTTTATACTTCGTTATCGTCTAGTTCGTATAACCAGTGGAGTGTTTAAAATTTAGTGCATAAACTTATAGAACGTATGTTTGCACATAACATATAGAATAAGCTCTGAACACTTGATCGGCCACATAGGCTAATCGATTGCACGTTTATACAGTTGCTCCGATAGTTGCATGAAAATTTGGTTAGATACGAAGTCGTATACCGCCATTTCACCGAAGTTCGCATGGATTGTGAGCAAGCATTTTTTTTTTGATGCCGGAAGTGATTCATAGGTAGAAGTTCTTTTACGATAGCTAACAAGAAAAACACACTCGCCTTTTTATAGCGGGTGGCACGTAGACAGGGATATACTCCTTCTTCCTCTTCTTTTTCCCTCTCTTCCTTGCTTTTTCTTTCCATTGCTCTCTTCTTTCCTAATGATGATTTGCAACGAATTAACAAACGTCCGGAGAATTTTTTAGTGATTGAACTGTGACAGATTTAATTGCTTTGGAAAAGTATGCATAACGCAGTAGGCGACACCACATGCCACTTTGAATTTTTAACATAAGATATTGAATTTATGCACCTTCTTCCTAAAAATTTGCAGTGTTCTAACAACTGCTTAGTCTCCTTTTTTCATGTCTCATTCTTATATCGCTTTACTGCCCTGGTACCTGAACAGAAATGTACTTAGGACCTAACGGTCCCAACACCGAATAATGTGTTCTACTATGAAGCCGATCCCCATGTTAAAAGATCGCCTTTACACGCATCCGACCGATTGCAGAATGCAAATGCAAATGCATTTTGTCAGTTTTGTGGCACACTCTATAATCTCTCCAAGTTTTCCAGGCGAACCGAATCGAAAAATTTTTTAAGATTTATCGATTTGTATGAGCCCAATTTCGTGTATAGTGATTTGCTTAGTGAAGCTACACGGTCAATAAACGTACATACACAAATGCAAGCACATACGCAGATATGGCGATCCCGCAATGCGTCGTTGAAATAATTTGGAAACTCTGAAAAAAAAAGAAAAAGCAATAAAAATTCGAGTTGAATGATCCTCTAAGAAGGCAAAGCAACAATTTTTTATGCAGCGCTTAGCGAAGTATATGGAGGCATCAAATATGCTTACACCCTATGGAGAAACGAATCTCATCAGGTATAATCAGCAAACGAAGGTACCTCTCATCAAGGCATTGCCGTACTGTCGTAGTTAATATATACATTGCATTATAGTTCTATGGCTGTACTGCCGCTGTACCAACATACTTGAGGAGGGGATAAACGTATTACAGGATCAGAAACTTTGCTAAGAGTATTGAAGTAATCTCATATTTACGAATCGCAGTAAATAATTTGCTGAAGCGAAAGGCTGGCTTCAAAAAGCAAAAAAAAAACCGTTTTTTTTCCTTCTCGTCTCTGTCTGTGTAAAAACTATTGCAGAGCACAAACTAGTGCAAACGAGGGACATACAAATTACGTATGTGGCACAATCAGAAAATTGTGCGCTTTACTCGAGAAGGTGGTTATTGCACCGGAAACCTACTCTGTATATATAGCGATTAATGAATGCCACAGATGATAATGTTGGAGCATTTTAGACTTATACTTCAAATTTATTCATTAAGATTTTTTAGTCGGTTTTAATAACGGAAAAATCATGTTGCCCAATTCATTCATTCGACAACTGGAATGTAAAAGAGAATTCCATCATATACTTTCATGCCTATAAGAATAATTTCGAGAATTCTGCATAGAATTTAAGTGCAATTTTCAGCCAAAAGTCAAATTTCATCGAATACTTTAAGCGGCAGTCAAAGAAAATGCAGGAAAAGGTTTTAAATGTAAATATGTGTACAATGTTGGCATATTCGAAAAGCGACGATGAGTCAGCATGTCGAAGAAAGCATTAGGCGCTCATTAAATGCCCACTCGGGACTACGTGCTACTCGTACAAAGATGTGTCGCACTGATAGCCACATTGCCCCTCGACATTTTGCTGCTTTTGATTGGTGTCCATTCATTCTTCACTACGCCGTCAGTGGTCATTCGAGCGCCAAATGACCAGCACTCGTTACGTAATGCTAACCACCATATGGTTGCTCATGTGTGTGCTTATTTCATCCGTGCAATTGCTGGTCGCTAGTCAAATGGAATGGCTAGTACATGATACGTTTACACAAGGTCTTTGGGCAATATGCAAAGTTTCTGAATGTCATCTTCGTGACTCAATGATATCGTTGAGTGTGCTGGTGATCCATTTATTGGGTGCTGTGCTTTTGCTGCTCTCAGCACTTGTTTCCTTAGCGATCGTCTCATCGAAGGCTAGGGTCGCTCGGTTTGGGGATGCGAAACGACTTGGCATCGTTGCCAATGTGCAATTCATCGCAGGTGAACGATTAATTTTTTATTTCAGTTGCATTGAAACCTGAAATATGCGTCGATTGCGAGCAGAAATTGGCAACGCCGGTGATCGACAACCTTGTTAATGTGTCGCGCCCCCGCATTAAACGGCGTAATATAATCGAACTGTTCCAAGATTGAGCGGTGGACAGTTAGGTGGCTTCTCACATGTGCCAGGATTTTGTGCACTGCGCTCAATTTCTTATAACTATGTCGACATTTGCGAAATAGTTTGCTCTGAGAGGAATTCAAACTTATGTGACACTTCTTGGTGCAAGTTGCAGGCACAAATTTAAAACTAAAATTTTACGAATACTGTCCGTCTGAGGGTTCCGAGGCTTACGAGTTGCCAAGGTGTATTTTTTAAATGATATTGCTGTTTAGGTTACTTGAATTGCTCGTCACCTAAAAACACTATGTTTAGTGCAATTACTTGTATATATGTAAATTAAACAGCCTCTACCGTTAAAAGCCGATGCTGTTTAAAAGGTTTGTTTCTTCTTCAGTAAGATTGTGGCCAAGGCCATAGCAAATGTCTTGTATTGCAGAAGGCCATTTCAAGAATAAAGATGTTATTTTTTGTTCATCGGGGTAACGTCAGTGGAAAAGAAACGCAAGAAAAATAACAAAGCCGAAGGAAGAAAATTGTCTGCCAATGAGTATCAAAAAGAATAGGTTTAGATATTGTGCACTTTTGCACTCGTTTAATAAGACCTTTAACCAGCTAATTTTTAAAGTGCGTGCTCATTTGCACTTTTTTTTTTGAGTACCTCCTATCGATAGAAAATATTCGTGGACATCTCTGCTTATTTCATAACGATATAGTTGCAACGCTTCGCATTATCGCAGTGTTCTACGTTAAATCATGTTACATGGGAATAGAGGCAAACGTAGGAACGTATGTGTTGAACATCCCGCAATGCTGTGCGGTAAACATATGCGGCATCCTGTTGAACCCTTAGTAGAGGTTTGAAGCCGAATTGGTACAAAATTGTTGAATATTTGGCAGACGAACGTGCTGAACATCTTTTTAAAAGTGGAGATAAAAATGTTTTGAATATCTTTAGGGATCAAGCATTTCGTGTCGAAATGAAATTTCCTTCCTCCGAGAATGGCATTCATTACAACACCAACAAATTTATCAAATTCCTTAAAAATTTTCATCATAAATAAATTACTATATCTAGCCAATGCATTATAAATTTAGCTCTTCGTTTTTGCACCTATAAATTATTTAGAAGATTATTTTATTTACAAATATCATTTTCATTGGGAAACAAATGAAAGCGATTCAATCAGAAACAACATATGTTTCAATTTGATGCATTTATTGTAAAGATTCTATTTGTTAGTAAACATAAAGGATTAAATTCTGGGAAATTCATTGATCTTTCATGCTAATTCAACAAAATTGAACAATATATTTGCAAAAAAGTTGCCTAATTAGATTGCAATTATCAAACACATCGAATTGAAAAGAACGTTGTTTCTGATTTAAAAAAAAAAAAAAATTTCAGAACAGCTTGAGCCTGATAGGTCATTTTTTGAAAGCGCACAAGAGGGCACGCGAAGTAATGGTACTTAAAACGAAAGGGTGGGAAGATTCCATTAAGCTTCACTATGGCTTCCAGTGGGATAGTCATCGCAACGTGGAATTGCCTTTTTAACGGCTAGTGGACAAACATTCGCCAATATTTGCATAGCGATCGAAGTACGTGATTTGCTATTTCAAACTGAAATACCTCAATTGACGTTCTCAGTTGGAACATCATATTGCAAATATATTTTACGTTATGCAACAAGCTTTGTTATTAATTACTATGATATAAAATTTGCATACTCGATTTTTCTCTAATCTAAAATTCTAATTTTCATCTAAAATTTAGATGCTCCACGCAATGCATCCAATCATATTCATGTGATTTTGTGATTTGATAATTATAATGTTTAAAGGTTTCGATAATGGTCGCAGATCGAAATAACCTTATAACGAATCAGCGATGATGTATTTTTCGAAATAATCACCGAACAACAATCATAAAAATTTTAAAAAAATTAAAGCGGCTATACAAGCAAACAACGTTTTATCTCATCGAACTTGATAACAGAGAAATTAGGAAACTATCTGGCCTGTGATCAAAGCACTAGGAAATTAGCAGGAAAAGCTATTATTTTCGAATAGAAAAATTATTTGAAAGTACTCAGGTATGGATTATTGTAATACTTGAATGATTCATTTAATCTAAAAATAGGAATAAATTAAAAAATACAATGCGCATTGAAGTAAATTAATTTAAAATATTAGCAGTGGGCGAGCGCTAACAAAAACACTTACAGAATATGCACCTTTGAGCATTAAATAGTCAAGCAAATCGCTAATTCATATGCCTCAATACAATAGCAAATGGACCTATTGATGAATTTTCAGATAAGGAAGACATTTTCTCAAATCTTTTTCTGCAAAAAAATTTATCTTTTGATTATATTTGCAAATTATTACCATAATTGTTGCAAAATTCGCATCGATCGATCTTGCACCGAAATTTGCATTTGCAAATTGTTGACTATTGACTTTTTAATTTAGCGATTTGCTTGACTATTTAATGCTCAAAGGTGCATATTCTGTAAGTGTTTTTGTTAGCGCTCGCCCACTGCTAATATTTTAAATTAATTTGCTTCGATGCGCATTGTATTTTTTAATTTATTCCTGGTCATATTTCGGTCATATTTCAATAACATATTTGGAAAATAATCAGAGCAATTAATGTTGAGCTTAGAAGCTTAGGTGCAATATGAATTATACTTACTAAACATCGTGGCCAGAGGTTATCGAATTATATGATTAAAACTGTTAAATAAACAAAAACAGGAGTAAATGCATAACAAATGTTAGCATAATATGGCTCGCCGAAAAATTTGCATGCGAAAATTTCGAATTAGACGCAAAATGCACCGGCAGAGTACAAGCTTTTTGTACATTTAACAAGTTGGTCTCACCAGTTCTCAGCTAAACAATTGGAATTGGAATTGTTTAATGTTCCGCGATAAGCAGAACATTTTAATGCATATGATAACGGTATTAAAGTGGCGATTTTATTGCTTAATTGGTTTTCCGCGTGGTTCCAATCAAAATGGTCATTGAATAAGAAAAACTATTGGTTCAAGGGTTTTTCTTGATTAACCTCTGCTTATTCTACCAATAAATTTACGCCTACACTTTCGAGATTTTTTTAATGGCTTGCTGAGATCGTAGATGGTTTGATGATGAACAATTCTTTAGGCGGCTTTATGAACGCTCAATTCTTTAGGCGTTTCTGTCGTTATTATAATGAGGGAGGCTCAGATTTTGTATGCAATGAGATATCCTATAAGCAATCTGGTATTCCCTCTGATAACACTTGGCATATTAATTTTAGACAATACAAATTATGAGGCAGTTCTTGGACACTTGCAAGAAGTAAGCTCTCTGTAGGTTAAGGAATCGTCGAGTAATAACCCAATGCTTCCTGCAGTTGATCGGATGACGTATTAGCAGTTACCTAACGTAAGCAACATTTCTGGATGGCATTTTTCTGAGGCAGGGAGAATAAAAGAGGGACTGAAGTGGAAAGAGGAGGGAGATGGGTGCAGCAGGAGAGCGAGCAGCACTTTTTATAACTCCGACAACGATGAACTTTCGCTGCCGACCTGTGTGATTTAAAACGATTTCCGTTGAAATGCTCACCTTCACATAACTTTTAAATAGGCCATCTTCTTGATATGAGCTCAAACGACGGATGTCAAACGCCGTTTTCTTTTCGCGAGATTCATTTCGCCTGTGATTTTGATCAAATCGGTCTATATTAGATGGTTTTTATGAAAAGCATGCGGAAACGTGAAATTTCCTGTTTTAGATGGTTGTTACTTTTGTAACTTTCCATTGCTTGGCGTGTTTTCCTGTTGAAATGATCCAAATGATCAAAGAAATAGGAACGTATTTTCGGCACAATCTGATGTTCCCCCAAACTTGGGCATTTGTTTCATAATACCTGCAAAGTGAATGTTTTTTAAAGTGCTTTGAGTTGAGTTAGCCGAGTTTTATTATGTCTCTATTTCCTTGTGATTTTCGATGATATCCCTAATATCACTCTTTAGGAATTGTGAAAGAAAGTGTTTGGCTCATTAATTGAAAGACATCGCAAATTTTTTGCCTGTTTTCTCACTATCAGATTGTAAAGGAATCTCCCCACAAATTTTGAAAGGATATCATTGATAGTGCTCAAATTTCCCCTTTCTCCTCAAAATATTTTTCCATACTTATCATGGAATTTTGTTTCCCAAGTTTTCTGTCAATTTTCTATTAAACGCATTCAGAAAAATCCACCTTGATGAATTACTGCTTCTTTCCATCGATATTATTAATTCGATAGGAAAATATGCGTTCTGCTTTTCCGTCTTGTTTTTGTTTCGTTGCCATTGCTGCGAGTTATTGAATGCCATTAATCATATTACAACAAAAGATCTCAACCACAGAATTCATATCATCCGTAGATTTTAGTCGAGAGCTCGGAATTCATTGTTTTTTTCTGCAATTCACTGTTTGGCACCAAAATATTCGAATGCAAAATTCGAACAACATTCCAACAATCCAATAAAGCCACACGTCGTTTCCTGTACGATCAACCGCGTACAAGACCTTCCCATAAAAATTGGTTTTCAAATGAACTTAACTAGATGAGAAGCACAATAGGCCCACAAATTTCATGGCTCTTTAGATGTCACTAACGTATGCATCAAATAGTTAGTTGAAACGAAATTGGATATGTGTATTGACATCGCAATGGTATACATTAAATCCACCAAATTTCATCGGTATAATCTTCGCGATTCGCCATTGAAACTAATGAACATTTACAGCAATATATGAGAACTATTTTTCCAATAAAGCAGTTCTGTGAAAAACATGCAAAAATGCATTTCAATAAAATCTTGCAATGGACCCTGAAAATACCCAAAAATTCCCAAATTTAAAAGTTTTTTATTCGACGAGTTGTGTATTCATATGATCTGAGATTTATTATAAACGAATGAACATGAAGTTGCAATTATATACGACATCAAATCTGAGATCAGATATATAGCAAGAAAAAGTTTTCATGCTTAGTTGGCTAGTTAATAATATTTCTTTGCAATCGTTCTTTCAGCTCTTTCGATGGGTATTTCAGTATGTTTGGTACCATTCGATATGTTCGAAGTACAGTGCACTCTCTCGATGCTCCTTCAATCATCCACATGCAAGTAGGCAATATTTATGAACAGTCCTATTTTATTCAAATCTCCATGGTTTATGATGTTAACATAATTATTCAATCCAACTTTATTTAGTGGGTAGTGCCGAATCACGCTCATTATTCATGATACTCCTGTTTCAAGGCACTGCTAAAAAATAAAATCTTTTTTAAAGCATCGCTCGATAATATTTGAAGAAGGGAAATGGGGATGAGGGGGATGAGGGCGGAATTAAGCAGTAAAACAGTAAATGAATTCGTTATTTGATTGTGCATTGAAATTCAATGCTAAAGAATGTAATTCTATTCTATAATAACGTTCTAACGTTAAATGCCAACAAATATATGCAATAATGCATTACAGATAACAATGATGATAACTGTTTCATAGAAAATAAAGATATGTGAGAGTTTATTGAATTTATTGTAGAGTATTTAAAGAAATGAAAGAAATAATATTTAGAGTTGGATGGGCATATGCGACTGCTTGTATTCTCTCACTTCTATCCGTTTGTTGTCCAGTGTTGGCAAGACTCGTTTCCGATCAACAAAAACGATATACTTTACTTATTACCGAACATTTTCTATAGTCGATGCTATTCCAATTTTCGTTGAAAATAGTCGTCTTCCATGATATATAAATATCTAAAATCGTTATACGTAATCAACTGTTGGTCTTTGTATCGTCGCCGACATTGAATATTGTGAACAATTTCACACAACTGATTTATCGAATGTAATTTTTATTGAATGCCATTTATCCACCAAGCAAAAACTATAAAAACATTCCGTTGATATGTGCTCTTTGCATCTGTAAAGCGCATTAGCGTAACATTTCTGTCGTAACCTTATGGTAACGCCATATCTATGTGTATGTCTCTGTCCATTTGCCTTTTTGCATCAAAAAGTCAATAGCCGGTAAAGCTAGAATAACGAGATTTGAGAATTGAACACATATCAGCCGATGATCTTTAATATCATCTGTCCTTTTGATCTATTAACTTCAAAAAGAGTTATAGGAATTTAAAAACGGTGACAATTTGCATGCACTTCATACTTGTTGAATTTTCATTGTGTACCAATCGTGGCATGAAAAAATAGAATTTTCTGAGTAAATTTGTGCAGTCGATTAAATCGGCTGAAATGTGATGACATAAACTCAGATATGCTGTTATTTGTTGTCACGTTATGCAATTAATTCTTCAGATGAGTGAAATGCGATTGCCATCTCCGTTTTTCCACTCGTTTATTTTATGTTGTTCACCAAAGGATGATGCCGATATTAGTTCTTTCAGAAGTGCTTTTTGTTACAATATCGTTATATTGTAATAAACTCTTTAAAAGGCATTTAAAGTGAAAGTCTTCGAAGAGAACTACATTGCAATTGGATATGCCTCTTGCGTTATCTTGGAAATCTGCATTCGAAAGCGCCTTATGACATCACTTCGTCTCTGTCCTATCTGCCTATCTAGCAACTTCAAGTCGAGAATCACTCAAACCAGTGGTGTTAAATTTGCTGAGTCCAATGCACACCTAAGGACCACTTTTTATTCCACCTTCCACGTTGATCCGTTAATTTTGAAACAACTTTCATATAAATGTGCTAAAAAATTTGTGCACATTTTGCTACCCGTGAGCTGTCATCTTCGCCTCTTGCAGCATAAAAGCAAAACTTCTGCAGAAAATTTTTATGAGTAAGCAGATCATTTAAAACATAACCGCATTATTGCGCCTATTTTATGATTTGTTGGTAACGAGGAAAATTGCTGATCAATGAGCGGAATATCAAAGACCGATATTGCACCAGTTCATTTTTCCTTAGCATGCTTTCTCAATTATCATACAGTCGGGCACGCCGAACCGTTACGCATCCATCGAGACTTTGTTTAATAATGCACAAATGCTTCGTTTAATTAGTCAGTGATTTATACACGGAGATTTCAGTGACCGAAGTCATCCAGAAAAAATGCGTTCAGACATCCGACTTGAGAATAAAATTGAATGGCTGATATCAGAATAAATTTGATTTTTGATGTGCTGAAATGAGTGGATCGACGCTTTCTGA
Organism: Baylisascaris schroederi; assembly: GCA_006503575.1. Taxonomy (NCBI): domain Eukaryota; kingdom Metazoa; phylum Nematoda; class Chromadorea; order Rhabditida; family Ascarididae; genus Baylisascaris; species Baylisascaris schroederi. Next base: position 1,297,145 of record QEWY01004161.1, on the reverse strand, counting down.
GTGATAAATTCATCGAAAACTATAAAATGTTGTATCTGAACAGATGGCAATCAAGCACATCATCGCAAAATTACGGAGATATGTTGACGATGAATGACAGCGAAATGTCATTTATTTTCTTTAGAGAATATAAAACGATTTCTCAAAACAGTTCATAGATTACTGCTGAGAGTTTCGTTAATATAAAAAGTGAATTATTGGAAAAGAGGATTGATCGTAACAATGGATGAACGACTCGAAAAAATTCCGCCTAATTTAGACAGGTATAATACCTCAGAGATTTCTAAACGCTCAAACGAATCATCGAATCATCTCCTGTAGAATAGTGAAAAAAAAGTATAAATTTTTGAGAATGCATGAGAAAATGCGAATCGATTCATAATTCCACTTGAACGAAGGCAAAACGAGGAAATGTTCAAATCTGTAGATCAGGCGAACAAAAATAGTTGCATTTCCGAGTGTTTCATTTCCGAATAAAACAGAATAAACTTAATCGAAAAACTAACCTTTATCAGAAACATTCTTCTCATATATTTCTCGGCAACTTGAAAATGAAACAACTTTTTCTGGCAATATGTCATCATTCTTCTCACCATTACCAAATTCGTTATTTCTTTTATTTATGATGATGTGAATGAGCTTTGACATTCATATTTATTCAAAAGTTCATGTCACTATTAAATATTCATATTCAAAATAGAATAAACTATGTTCTCATATTCATAACAACTCATTGATATAAATCCAAAGTTTCCTCAATTATTGCTTGAATTTTGACGTTCTGTCACTAAATAAAACATGTGTCGAGCCTGATCGATGAAAAGTTTGTTATGATATCATTAAAAAATCGTATTTGAACAGTAAAATATTCGGTTTAATATTTAAATAAAGTGAACCTATGATTATGAGCTTTATTAGACAATAAATAAATTGATGCTTTTTAGTGGTGAATAATAGAACACTGCGAAGTAATGTTACGAAAGAAGTCAACGTACACGTTAGGTGTCATATGGGTTAGTGATAATATATGCTTATCACAAGATTCAATGAATGCTTTCAAGAAGCCGTATTCATTTAATAAACTTACAAAATTAAGAGTAAGTTTATTCCATCAAGCACATTTAATTGAACACCATCTTCATCTATTAGTTTCGGCCAATGCGAACATCTTTTAAGATTTCCTTTCGGCTTTTCCTCCTTTCCCTTCTCATCTTGCTCCTCGCATTGAGTTTCCGAATAAAAACGTATCCAAATGCAGTTGTTTTGATGAAGTTATCGACACTTTTCTCGAAGCAGTTAATTGGAACAAGCTAGCTTCATTAGCCTCATTTGAAACGAAACAAGCGTCGTTAGATACTAACTGAGAAAATATTATTGATAGAGACCTGATTAGTGGTACTGTAATGTTACATGATCGCCGTCTATTTATGGAATTGCTTCATAATGTAAGGATGTATTATTGTATAAAAAATAAAATATATACCTGTTAATCGCAATGTCTCTCCACTTGAAACCAACAACAGTGACAATTTCTTTTATTGCAAAGCTGCTCCGAGCATTTTAGACCATTTGTAGAATATCCATAAATTAGCGTATCTATTCATTTGTTCCTGGCTTAGTGCCTATCAATAGGATAATGACTCATTAATTATGACTGTTTCTCTTCTTATACAAAGCGATGCCGTTGTTGGCTCTCAATGACAATGACAATACTATGCTTATAATTTTTTAAAAACTTCAGCTTAACTCTTTAAGTGAATTTAACTATTTGAATAATTTTTAAAGTGTTCCTTGAATGAATCGTTCGTCATAATCGTTGAGCTATGGGCAATTTGAGGGCATAAAGCGACTAGGAAGACATATCGCTTAAACGTGATTGAGGGTGAATATTCCTTAAATCATGTTCATTGTTTATTCAACTTTTTTTTGCCTTGAAAGTAAACGCAGTTTAATAGTAATCTCAACGTCTTTAAGGCAATAAATGAAAAAAACATTCGTACGTGAAATTAACGCCAATTCAGCAATAAAATGAATTCTCATTTCTTTTCAGCGATATATTCATCAGTACCGTTCGTTTTTTAATGCAAATATGAATCCATTATCGCTGAAAACACATCCAAAATGGCACAGTGTGTTTTGCATCACAAATTTGCTAAATATTATCGCACAGCTCATATTACTTCCAGCTGACTCACTTTAGAACACTATGTCCTTAGAATATATCACCTCCTTATTTCACTTCTGATATCAGAATATTGAGGAATACTCAAAAATGCTTCACTTTTATTGCTTTTCGCAAAGTTCATAATGGCCAATTTGCAATATTTGGTTGGAAATGTTTAACTTGGAATCAACGAAATATTGCAGCTGAAAAAAAAATGATTCTGTTATAAAAGTATGCGTAGCGTTTATAACGTTCCATTCTAGGAAATGTGTCGTTAAGTCACCCATTTCTCATCTTTCATCCGAGTTGCTTTGATTTTCACAGTACTGCTGCTTCCGCGTATGCCGAGTTATTTGATGCTTGTTCGCCCAGTCACTTCGTGGAGGTTTTGCTTTCCTTTTTCTTTGTTTTCATACTCAACTATATTTTGTTTTTTGCCCTTTTGACACCTTCAAATGAAAAGAAGTAAAAACTGAAATTGAAACTTAAAGAATGAAACTATTTTCCTTCCATATACCCGACTACGCCTTAAATGTTGCGATGGAGAGTTATAATGGTTTATAACGAATATCGACAGTTCATATCGACGAGTAGTTTAGGTTTGTATAGAAAGCAAGGATCGATCGGTGCATGGCGAGTTTAAGTGCATGCGCAGGAAATGTTCTGTTCGATACTTTCAACTCTCGATCGAGAACAAGCTAAACATTCGTGATGTGGATTTTTCCGAAACTGCTTTGATGTATCCGTTGAATTTTACATCATCCCAAAGCGAAATAGCGAGCTCTGGGTATTCTTATTTAAATGAGGCCCATTTATGCGCTTTTCTATTATATATGAAGCATTTCAGCAATATAAAATCCCATCATCAACTAAAAGGGTTTCTATTATACAGAAATCATACTGTAGCTGCAGCAATGCTTCTACATTTTTTTTAATGCATTTGTTAATGCTTATGTTATGAACGTTTTATAAATCATTCAAAAGATTTTAGCAGGGCTGAGAAATCATCTCATCTCTAGAATCTAATTTAGAAGCTAAAATTCCTTTGGTGTTAGCAGAATTTATCCAAACTTGCAGAGCATCGTCGATCATCATTCTACTATAGGCTTTCATATAGCAAAATGAATAACGTGAGAAAAGTTGATCAAACGAAATGCAGTAAGGGGTACACGAAAAGGTATGGCTAAGAAGATGATGTACTCGTTTTTACTTTTCAATCCATCAGGTCAATCAATTGCTCAAATATTTTTAAAAAAATGATACGATCGTATAATAATAAACTTTTCTGAATGATCCCTTATATGAATCTTCAAATAGAAAATCGTTTTTGGTTTATAGTCGGCTAGCACTAGACGAAATCTCGTCTCACAAGTTTTTTGGCGCCTTTAAATTCTATCAACCCATAGAGGAAATTATCAACTAGAACGATGTTGCTAGTACAGGATTACTTACAATGGAAGTTGTAACCACCTATTAATGTTCGTCTTCCGCAAAAAGCAACTTTTCGAACTTTTTTGCAAGTTGAAAAGTAATAATATCAGATAGACAAACAGAAACACTCATACATAAAAGCTTGTAAATACGCAGTTGGCAAGTTGGCAACAACTCGAAATTTTAGAAGTAGAGAAACAACTTGTATGTGGTTGTATGGGTTCTTTGAGTACATTTCTATCACTGCAAAAAAATTAGCGTTCATTGAGTCGTTTTAGCTTCGTTCATCGACTAAAAATGTAAGGGGATTGTTGCGCTCATTCTTACGTATTCATTCCATTTGACGATTCCCTTGTGAATATGTTTCAATTCAAATGCAAACACTTCACTCACTATCGCCCATTAAAAGGGCTTAAAGCTTTTATGAAGTAGGGCTGATCACAATGCAGTTGAGCTATAAATGAATTAACGCACAAAAGTATAGACGAAAAGCTCAACAAAAAAACTTTGTGCGACTGATGAATTTTTTGTTTGTTTTTTTTTTCTCGCAGATTTGTTTGTGCACTTAATTGTTTCTTTAGCCAATCGATTTGGTTCTCAAATCTGATATATGATTTAAATTTGATATATTTTATGATTTGTAGTACACATACTCTGCGGCATATATAAAGTCACTTACGTTAAATGGCTTTATGAAACCGAATTTAGCGTCCTACGTAGTCCTTTCTCCCATTTCATATCTGGAAAATTTCGCGGTCCACGATTTACGACTAAAATTTATAGTCTAACATTTCCTGAATTTACAATTCTCTTCCTATCTTTGTGTCACTAACTATTTATGATTTCATCAACCGTTGATGATTTCATAAATTATTTTACGGCAACGAGCTTTCTGACACATAAAAAGACGATGCAAATCATCACCATCCATCGTCTAAGAAATGGCCTGTCGCTACATTCAAGCCTCGCATAATTCGAGTTCGATCTGGACGAAATACATTGTAAGAGCAATGGTATGAAAGCAAAGAACAGCGGAATTTCATCGTTCAGCCAGGTCTTTCACACAGAAACCAGATCAAGACATTCGTATCTTTGGATGGGATAGGGTTCTTATCTGCCAGCAGATCGGCAGCTCTATGAAACACATCGCAATGGCTCTACTTCGCTTAGTCATGTCATGTCTATGAGGCGCATTTCAGACAACCAAAGATAAAAACCCGAACGCTTCGGGTGCGGATATTGCCGGGGCAGTTCATTCTAAACGAAGACTAGTCTGTAAGAAAAATTTTTAAAAACGAGAAGTTGCAGTCTTCAAAATAGGTATATCTTGCAAAGGGATGTTAATTAATATACAGAAAATCAAACGAGATTTGAACTTTGCAGCATGAGCCCTCCCTATCCGACTAACCGTGATCATATCTAAGAAAGTGGAGAATAAGTCCGCACTTCATAGAAAATTCTAATTGAAGTCCAAGCAATGCTTAGGCATTTCAAAAAATCTGTATTTTACACAGGTTTGCAAGACATGTTGAGGCAACACGGTGTCTACATGTGGCTGTATCTGTTTGCCTATCTTGTACGTTCAACTCGTGACCTGGAGAAGGTAGAGCTACGAAATTTGATGGATATATGCGCCCACCTTACCGAGCAACTTTTCATCATTTTCGAGCACTGACTTTCGGAATGAGTTATTTCGTAGGTGAAGTAGAGGAATGGAGCATTTAATGCAGCCAGAAAATTGATTGTAACCGATGCAGCAAAATATCTAGTCACTCCCACAAGCAACTCAAGGGATAATGGGACAATGGACAAGTGGCACAGATCTGAAAATCTAGCTGAAGAATTGTGGAATAACACCGCTTCATTCTCGTTGGAAGTCTCTAGATAAATAGGAAATACATTCCTGAGAAAGTGAAAGCTACGTCTGATATGTAGCTGTATTCCACTAAATTTGCTTTCACAGATCTCCTTTCTCGAAATCCTTCAGTAACTGGACGGTGGCACGTACCAGACAAGAAATTTTACTTATGTGTACAGCTTTCTGCGGCAACAATCACCTCTTCTAACGATCCCGAGAACAGGTCGATCATAAATTTTCACTACGATGAGATAAGTAAAGGCGTAGACTTGATAGGTTAAAGGATAGGGAAATATTCAGTAAGTTCTACAGGTTGGTTTGCATAGCGGCGATAAATGGTCATATGATACCTCACCACAATTTCTACAATAGAACATGCGTTTAGATGCGAAAACTACGTATGTAACTAACAACAATCACTAAGGAGAGGCTGAATAATGCTATAGGTTTGCTGAAGGGAACAAATACAACTGCAGAAATTTTTGGGAGCAAGATATGACAAGTTCCCTGTGCCAATGAAACTTGCGGCAGTAAAGAAGAGTGCCACCTGTGTTCCAGGAAAGCCCTACTCACATATCTAAAAGTAAAAAGCCACTAAAAGCACGATTATGGGAAGCACAACAAGAGGATGGTGATTTGCAACCAATTTGAAGAAAACACCCCGAGAATGTCGTGAATGATAATTGCTATATTGGAATGCGATTTGCGACTCTTCCTGCTAAGGATGTTTATAGTCAGTGAAACTCGCCTATGTATGACATTTTAGACAAATGCATTTCTCGACGCCAAATGTGGCTACTTCCTGAAGGTGGTCTCACTCCTCCCACCCCCTATCCGAGTCACAGTTTCCCTGGTGGCAGTGCATGCTTGCGTGCTAAAAGAGATAGATACCTTTGTATTGCATGAGTTAATCAGCCTAAAAGCTCAGACCATTTGCGCTTTTTTGATTGTTGTTGCAAACAAACCCAATACGAATGGTTTATTTAGTTAACAAAAGTTTGCGCTACCTTGTCCCATTCTTAAACATTCCCCCATCTACAGATCTGACGCACTCAACCCAACACATTCAAGCGTCTTTTTGGTTCTCTGAAGTGACAATTCCTGAGTCATAATTTCAGACGGATGGTGTGGCAACGGATAGGCTTCATACCGTCAAATACCGAACATCGAGTAGACAAGAATGCATCTGTTAAAATATCACCTTATCAACATTCTTATCAAGCAAACGCCACCTGTTTAAGAAACAGAAGCATTGAAATCTTTCAATTTGCAAATATATTTTAATTTTTGAATATATTTTAATTTTTCAAAACGCATTTATTCACAACAAATTCAATAGAAACAAAAACCCAACAAGTCATCAGCAAGCGTAAAAAACTATAACGCACAATATCGAATCAACAGAAACATTATAAAATTCGTTGTGATGGAAACAAAATTCTTGATGTTTACATAAAATTTTCGTTTCTATGGCACACGTCGATGCATTAGCACACTAATCGTACTATGGGTTTAACCATATGCCGGAATGAACGTTTTGCAATAGAACCTCGTGAAAACTTGTGCCGTAAGCGTTTCGTCAACGAATGTCCTACCTGTAAAGCGAATGATGAAAACTGATTGTGAATACGTGACCCAATATTCTTCTCAACGAAGAGGCATCTAAGCATGAATCTATCGAACAGACTGAATCGATATGCTTTTACTATCTCACGCAATATTACTCAACTAGAAACATTCACAGAAATATAGATGCAGCAATTGTATTGTAGTGCTTTTGGTGTTGGACTTTTAACTCAGATGAAAAAAAAAACTTAATAAGGCAACATTGTATGGTGCTATTTTCAAAGGAACAATATTGTTGCGTCTTTTTTGACAAATTCGCTTCATAAACAATTATTCACATTGAAAATCACTCGACAAGTATTTGAAAATTTTAGGCTTATTCATCTTCTTGGAGTGTTCAGCTGCCGATGCTAAAGCTTTCTATTCAGCTGAATGCCACAAGTGCCTTCATAAGATAGTTTCATCAGAGGCAATTGTGCTACAGTGTAGTACTAAATTTTCGATTCAGAAAAGAGCCAACTAGATTACATTTTTGAAAAAGGTAATCAAGAAAATAACACTTGGCCACACACCCTTGACTTATGAAGATATTAAAGAAAAATGAAACTTGAGAAAAGAGTACTGACCACAGATTCAACCTCTCGTTTATATCGCATTGCAACATCCACAACGTTCAATGCCTCTTCCTCCAACTCCTCTCTATCGAGTAATGAAAGATCGGTGCTGAAACCAAGTTTATTTAAAAAAAACTTTAGTAGCTATTATACATTCATAGACTTCGGAACATCCAAAAATTATTTCAAAACACTTTCTTATGCAAAAACTAAAAAGCAATGATTATCTTCAGAATCCTCCTTAAATACCGAAAAATGCTTGATTCTTCATAAAACATCCAAGCTGGGTGAAACAGAGAAAATCATATACTCTGGATTTTCTAGCCTTTCTAAACTAGTCGTCGTATGTCAGCTTGCTTCTCCTTGGTCTTTCTCGCGTCCACGAATAGATGCTTATATCTCCCTTCCGGCAATGATCATATTTCTCGCGGCAACGATTCAAATACAATGAAAATGGAGCCATTTTTGAAAACCGCAGCTCAAACTCCACCAGACTAGGTTGTTGGAATAACAGGAGCAAGGAGAATATTTTTACCTCTCGATGAACTTTCTATATCATCCATTTTAATCTATAATGCATTCCGATCATCTCTATCAGAATCCAAATTAATAAAAATTCAAAGTAAACATTTGGTTAGTTAGAAGTGAACTGATCAGAGACTGACTGACTTAGCAAAACGAACTCGCATTTCTATTTCGTTCTGAACATTGATCTTTTGAGCTGTTCTTATAAATCGTAATCCTTCATCTTTGCAAAGATTCTTTAACTCTACAATTTGGTCTATGATCTGCTATTTGACCTACGTCCTCCCTTAGATATCATAATTCATCCTGTGGTCTTCTCGCACATTTCCGCTTTTTTTCCGAATTTCTTTCTTCATTCTTTAGTGGTCACTACGACTTGCCCTAACCAAAGAAGAGCGACTTAAGGCTCTCATCAAGTAGGTAAGAATTAAAAAGGTGAACTCATATATGCTTCACATCATTAAAAGAGTACGTGATTCAGCTTTGCTGTCTTCACAGAAACTCTCATTATTGGGACTCTAGAGCATTTATTGTAATAAAACCAACTCCCTATTATAAATAAAATCATTGAGTAAAATGAGCACACACAGACTTACATTTCCACCGATCATCATTGTAAGGTCCTTCTGGTGCAAATGTAGTCTATACACTCCTCAAAAGTCATAAACAATATAAAACAATTCAAAAGAATAAGCATGCCTTTCACTGCATATATCCTTCAGTGAAACGTTTGGTTTCTGGTATTGTGTGAAATCGATGGCGTGTGCCCGTGATCCAAACGGTAGGGCATGATCAGCGGTGGCACCCCACGCTCGCAAGAGGGATTCCCTCGCTGCCATATCAACTGCTATCGACAGACTCTCACCGGCACCTATATAAATATTCTTTTGTAAGCTTTCACAACAGCCATATTTCAAACAACTCATAAACGCTTTCAGGTATCTTCAGAGCAAACAGTTACTCCATTTCTAACTTAATGAAGGGATCATATTTTTGTGATATAGCCAACACCCTTACAAACTGACTAAAGCTTAACACACCATCAGTTCGGTTTACTAAGAGTCATATTATCGTTCCGGTTTACTATAAGTCATACTGTCCTTTCCAATACTTCTCGGACTAAATCAAGGCAAGGGTAGTGCGGAAGAAATAATGAAATTTCTAAAAAAGTGTTCAGCAATTTCCCATCAGCAACCTATTTTATAATACTTGCAATCATTTAAAGCATGTACTTCCATCAATGAAAACAATGTTCAATTCCACTTGCAAATGATAAAATTTCTGATTTGATAAAAAATTCCACGAAAAAAAAAACTAAAACAGAACTAAACCACCCGAATATGTTTGCAAAAACAAATAATATTTATCATTATGATTATCGCATAGGAATTCTAAAACTAAATTTGGCAAAACGATTCAAAAAATATTTACTCTTTGGATTTTCATATCATTTTCCTCATTCATAACGAATGCATCTCAAAATATGAATAGCACAAAAATCTCCGCTATAATAATAGCGTCATCTCAAAAAACTGAAAGTTCGCCGGAAGGCCAGAAGAATCATTTTTATTCTCATTTAGCGGATGGCCTATAAACAGTCACCAAAACCTCAGATGCAATTTTTCAAACATTTTCGTACAAGAAAATATGGCCGCCCGGCTTGGAATGAATAAAGCACACTATTACTCCCTCAATAATATATACTAAATTGAATATTCCTTGAAGCTTATTTCACCTCCTAACTGAGCGTCTAAATGGAACTATTTTTCGACTTCATATGTTTTCTTAGCTGCTATTCTCTTACTATCTCCTAAAGATGAAACCTTAAAGACAGTGCTAATCTTGAAGAGGAATATACACATTGCATAGGGCACTTGAAGGGACCAACAAGCCACTTTTTCAGGCTACTTTTTTGACATGTGGCGACTATTGAAAAGAATAACAGTTCATATATTGTTGCACTAGGAAAATCTGCGGAACAGCTATACTTTACTTATTTCCAAGTAGTGACTTACATTTCCCGACAAGTTGCTCATCTGCATATATACCAACCAGGTAAATCGGTTCAGCACTAACAACACCCGCCGATCGTAGCAATCTTGGCTCAACACGTTCATAGCCTTTCGCATGAAGAATATCAGTAAGTACGGCAAGCGGGTCGCGAAGAGGATATACATCCATAAAATCTACATCCAACAATTGTGCAACGACAACACTCACAATCAACGATTCCGCCCTGAACATACTACCATTTAATAAATTACTGTATTCATTGATTACAACGACATCTGCATCACTCAAAAACAGGTCATCCAATGAGCAGCCATCCATTTGTTTGTTATGCACGTGAAGCATTAATCCTGTTCTGTCTTCCACGATAACTTCACAACTGATTTCAACTCCCTTATGGCTCAGATACAAGTAGTCGTCTATATTCGCTCTTTATCCCGCTCATCATCCCGATATCAAAGGAAGCCAGTTACATCACACATTTAATACCTTCAGATCACTGCATAACAACCGCACTTTAAACAGCAACGAAACAGTTTTCAAACGGTGTAGGTAACTTCAATAGAGTGAAAACATACCTCTGACGCTCCATAACTGCAAGAAGAGCTTTAAAAGAGTCCGAGAGAGATTTCTGCGATGGTGGAAACTCGGCGGTACGAATAAGGCAATTAAGTCCGAGGTGGGTGCCTAATGATGCGAGTAGATCATCAGTACTCAACTCGTTAGCTATCGCTCTGATCAACTCTTCAGGTGCATTTGGCAATGAATAACGCAAATATCCACATAACACATCCCATAGTAGACGACCGCCTGAAGCATCTTTAAAATTGCTCACAATTAAAATGTGCTACAAATTAATAAAATGAATATAAATATCGTATAAAAATAAAAAAAGGGGAAAAAGAATAAATAAAATAAACATAAATAAACAAACAAATATAACGTCAAAATTAGTTGTTTCCTACTCAACAACTCCCTTTCTACCATATGGAACTTTCAACGACTTTCGTTACTTGCAACAAAAACCTTTCTTTAATATCGTTGAAAATCATCACAAAAGAAAGAAATATTATAATTATTTAAGTTAACCAAAACCTGACAATCATCAATGTGTAATTAATCATTGTAAGATTGCGTACAATCATATAATCAAAGACTGTACAATCTTTTATGCCTAAGAAACTACAGCAATGTAAAACATTGCATCATCACATGACATCATCAGATGACATAAAGTAAGCTCAGAGGTAAAAGGTGTGTGAAGCAGATAGGAAAATGAGAGGGATAAACTGAAAAGAGGAGAGGGCCGGGGAAGGGGGAGGAGAAGGAGGAGGGAAGCGGGAAGAAATAAATCAAATTGAGCAAAACCATCTGCACGAGAAACAAATCGATGGCAGGCAGGGTAGAAACCCCCAGAGATGGATGAAATTCATCAGTGAATAAACTAGTAAACTTTTGGTAATAAAACGAGTACAAAATTCTCTTCTTTGCGTTAACTATATAAAAGATAAAGGAATATGCACAATGTGTTTGATACATTTCTGCTTGTAATCTCTAATGTTTCTTAAACAATGCAAAAACAGGTATTGTTTCCAATGAAAAGTGGTGCATTTCCACGATTATTCCCACCCTCTCTTTAAACTCAACCCCTCTTCTCCCTCTCTCCTTCCCTCCCCCCTCCCCCATACTCTTCGTCACGAAAGAAAGTCTGTGACTTTCTCGTGTAGGAATGAAAATCAAAGAGATTACAGACCCATCACTTCGACTCAATGAAATTTTTCCATAAACGGAACAAAGCTAACCGAGTGGGATGAGCTGCGAGTTGTTTTGTGTGGATGTGAGTTGATGTTCTTTGCTCGGTTGTGCTCCAGACGAGTCAGCTGCAACGTCTGCTCTCGAGAAGAATGACTCTGTGGTAAGTGCATGTACAAGTCGATCGCTGTTGATTGTTGGTGATCCGATGCGATGACCAAATGCAAACAGTTCTGCCCCATAATCCCTTAATATACACCGAAATCAATTCAATCCGATTAAAAAACAAACCGAACCGCTTAGATGTTATTTCAAATTTACATTTATCACCTTCATCATTGTTTATGCAAGAATTATATTGGGCAAAACCTCAACAAACGGATTTTCTTTATCCCTTAAGCCATTTCTCTGAAACGTTCACTAACCAAGATATCGGAAAAGTTGAAACCAGTTACAGTAAACTCTAACAAACAACTTGAGTATCGCATAAGTTGGTATCTGAAAATAATGATGAAAGTCATGGAATGTGAACCCCTTTGAGACTATCTGCGAATGGAACTTCTCGACTATGATTTTTTTTTTCAGGTTTTTCACTAAAAAAAGTGGCAACATCAAGAAGGATTTCCTATTTTCCATCGAAATTTCTATTTTCTCGGCGATTTGTTAATCGCTCTGGTCAGTGGATCTACTCATTCCATCCAAATAATTTCTAAGCACTCAAATGAACGCAAATAAGAATGCATCAAAAATTATCCCAAGTTTTTCTTGTTCGGTTAGTACACATTAAACAATTTTCTTAAGAAACCAATGAATCCTTCTCTGTAATCATTAAAAATTTTCAGTAATATGCAAATATGCTGTTCAATATGGCAAATATAAAACCTGTCAATCACCCCTCTAAATATCACTTCAATTATAAGGGTATGTTATTATCTCAACGCAATGCCACTCCTACTTTTAGAATGCTGCAAGATTTAATTCATTCACGGCACTCCAATCTTCCTCATTTTTATAACAATTGCAAAATATTGAAAATAAATCAAAAATATTGCAGTGATCTAATAAATTCCCGTCACAAAATATTTGTCGAAAAAAAGAATAAAATCAGACAATCATTTTATCAGTAGTGCATATCGATACCTCAAATGCTTATCATATCACAATCAATAGGCATTAGAATTGTTAAGTGAATAAATAGAATCGTAAAGTGAATCAACAACATATAAAGTGAACAATAGCCTGCATAATATCTTCAGAAAAACGATAAATTATAAAAGAAAAAGCTTCGAGAAAATGCAATTGTTGGAAAAAAAATGCCAAACTACAGAAGTATTGAAAAAATAGAAAATAAAAAATAAACATATTTGAAGCGAAAATGAGCAAAAGAATATGGCCAAGTTTTAAAACCGGTTCTAATTCCGCACCACTCTTGAAAAATAAGTCAACAGCACAACTGATCAACCACATTCATTAACATCAAACAGACAATACACAATGGCAAGATGATGGCCAAACAATAAGAGGCAATGAATTAAGGTAGATGGAAGTAGGAGGTGAAATATAAACTAACGAGGTAGACTGCATGCTTAGAGCAATAATATTGTACTACTGATAGAAAATGGCACCTGAAATTAGAAAGAGAAAAAAACTGAAAATATAGACATGCACGATAACAGATATGAAATCGGTCAAATTGAACACGATACCCAAATATTGGCCCAAACAGTAATTTTAACTGCAACATCCGTCTGAAATCCTATTTTTAAAACACTGACTTTAAGAAAGTGAGAAAACTGCTTTCTAGAAGTAACTCGAGTGGCGGCTTGAATTCATTCATTTTAAGTGGCTGTTAAGCAGTAATAATTTCCATGTCAGCGGGCTTCCTCTCCAAAAAAAAATACAGGAAGGCAACATGGTTCACATGCGGAATATACCAAATTTGGTTGGTTGAATAGGTGCATTCGAAGCGGCTTGTAAAGTCAAGCCAAGAACACGTCTCGAGTCTTTCGGATCGATAACGCCGTCGTCCCAAAGTCGCGCAGATGCAAAATACGGATGTCCTTCACGCTCGAAAGTCTCTTCGATTGGTCGCTTAAGCTTCTTTTCCTCGTCGTCACTCCATGATTTACCTTCCCTCTTTCTACGGTCCCGTTGTACCTGTGCTAACACATTGGCCGCCTGTTCACCGCCCATCACAGAAATACGAGCATTCGGCCACATAAACAAAAATCGGGGACTGTAAGCACGTCCGCACATACCATAATTACCAGCTCCATAGGAACCGCCCACGATGAGTGTGATCTTTGGCACTCGAGCACAAGCAACCGCAGTCACAAGTTTAGCACCATGTTTTGCAATACCACCCGCTTCTGCATCACGACCCACCATGAAGCCGGTGATATTCTGAAGAAACAGCAACGGAATACCACGTTGGCAACATAATTCTACAAAGTGAGCACCCTTTAATGCCGAATCCGAGAACAGTACACCATTATTACCGAGGATCCCAACGCGTCGTCCATAAATACACGCAAATCCAGTAACCAACGTCTCACCATAACGTTTCTTGAACTCGTCAAAGCGTGAGCCATCAACAATACGTGCAATTACTTCACGAACATCGAATGTCTTCTTCAAATTGGCACCTACGATACCGTATAGTTCTTCGGCATTGTAAAGCGGTTCATCGACAGCCATCTGCGTATAGCGTTCAGCAATTTCATTGGGACTCAATCCAGCAACTGCCGCTCGAGCTAGATGTAAGGCATGTTTGTCTGAGAGTGCGTAATAATCAGTAACTCCAGATTCACTGCAATGCAGATCGGCACCTCCCAATTCCTCGGCACTGATCTAAAATATTCGACAATCGGAATCGAGATTTAAAAAATCAAATTTAGAGAAAAAAAGCAGTCAACGGTTTGGTTTTAGACGAAGGAAATGTCCAATTTAAATCTATCCGAACCTCTCCCATCACTCGCATTCTCCAACATATTGCTACACAATACAGAATCCATAAAAGAATTCCATATCACAACAGATTCACTGAAAGAAAGCTAGGCAGTGCCAAAAAGTAGTTTGTGAATTCTGCACTATCCAAAACAATAAACCAAGAAAGTAGGTAAAACAACATCAAAAAGAAACCTCTTCGCCAGTGGCTGCTTTAACGAGCGGTGGTCCGCCCAAAAATACGGTTCCATTTGCACGCACAATAATCGACTGATCGGCCATAGCCGGCACGTAGGCGCCACCGGCGGTACATGAACCCATCACAACAGCTATCTGTGTTATACCCTCAGAGGACAATATGGCCTGATTGTAGAAGATCCTTCCGAAGTGATCACGATCCGCAAATATTTCTGCCTATAACGATATGACGACTACCTCATCCACATTATGAATGGAATGCGAATTATTGAAAAACAATAATGACAACTGTTAAAGATCGCCCCTCTCTCATTATCCATGAAAATAGACTAGAATAATACGTTTATTTTCTACAAATGAAATCGAAGTGAACAAAAAAGAAATCGCTAAGAAAATCAGCGCATACAAGCTTCAAAATTCATAAATAATATCACGAGGATGGATTTCTTACGTTCTTTTCCAGAAAAGAATGAAATACGTTCGAAAAAACATTTCAGAAAAGTTAGAAAGTCCCATAAATTTCTGCAAAGAACTGCTGAATTATGACCCTTGTTCAGGTCAGACTTTACGTAATTATGAACGGAAACTCTGTCGAATAGCTAGGATCGAAACGCAGTACAGTCTTTCACTCTCCGAAAAATGCTTTAACCGAGCGCGCCAATTAATCAAATAAAATCCCACTCAAAAGAAATGGCCATAATGCAGAGAGCAACGCACCTGTCTTGGGAGGTTAGCGCCTCCCGAATCGACCAAATATACGCAGGGCAAATTGTTTTCACGTGCGATTTCTTGAGCTCGTAGATGTTTCTTAACCGTTATAGGGTAGTAGGTACCACCCTTGACTGTTGCATCATTGGCCGCGATCAGACATTGTCTACCCGCAATCGTACCAATACCCGTGACGATAGCACCAGCAGGCACTTCCTCTTCACCATACATATTCAGGCCAGCCAACTGGGAAAATTCGAGAAATGCACTTCCCGCATCCAACAATGCGCTGATGCGTTCCCTCACCAACATTTTTCCCTTCTCTTTGTGACGTCTCTTTGCTGCTTCATCACCGCCCTTCTCTATTTTAGCAATCACAAGGCGCAAATCCTCCACCAAATGGCGCATTGCTAAATCGTTCGCTTTGAAATCGACGGATGTCGGTTCGACGTTCGTTTCCAATGGTGCCCATAATTCAGAAGTCATATCGATATGTAGCTGACGATGACAGTTCCTGCAATAAGCTGGCGCTGTCCTTGCGCCATCCAACAAAATCCATCTTATAAGAAAAACAACAAACAACACAAGAATTCGAAGCAACAACCGGAGGAAAACAAAGCAGAATAGATTGTAAGTTGAAATTTATGCAAGTGCGAGCTGCAGCATCATGCATACCCCAAAATTCTTTCAAAGAAGACATGCAAAAAAGCAGCTCGTAATAAGCTCCCCGATTGAACTGCATAAAGATTTTTAGCATAATTAAACGACTAAGTTAAAGTCATATCGATATGTAGCTGACGATGACAGTTCCTGCAATAAGCTGGCGCTGTCCTTGCGCCATCCAACAAAATCCATCTTATAAGAAAAACAACAAACAACACAAGAATTCGAAGCAACAACCGGAGGAAAACAAAGCAGAATAGATTGTAAGTTGA
This sequence comes from Baylisascaris schroederi, assembly GCA_006503575.1. Lineage (NCBI taxonomy): Eukaryota > Metazoa > Nematoda > Chromadorea > Rhabditida > Ascarididae > Baylisascaris > Baylisascaris schroederi. Next base: position 1,280,438 of record QEWY01004161.1, on the reverse strand, counting down.
AATTTATGCAAGTGCGAGCTGCAGCATCATGCATACCCCAAAATTCTTTCAAAGAAGACATGCAAAAAAGCAGCTCGTAATAAGCTCCCCGATTGAACTGCATAAAGATTTTTAGCATAATTAAACGACTAAGTTAAACGAACAATTAATTCGGCCAAAAAGTGAAATTTCGACCAGTTTCTATACAACAAAACTTCAACACTTTTTTGGCTAGAATTGATATCAGAATCTAATTAAATAACTTCAATTGCTAACCGAACAACATAGTTGAAATGTTTGACTTCAGGCAATGAATTCATAACGCTGAGTCACCGATGCTTTTATGCATTAGGTCTGAACTAAATTTAAATTGCAAATCGAAGTCTTTTGTCGGTTACCGAGGGAACGTAATTCCGTTCGGCCAGACTGTGTACAGTAAAGGTAGCAATGAAAATTTTCTTGGCAGTTGGCTCGTTTGATTTTTTGGCAGTTTAGTTTCTTTTGTGACAGATTGCTGTCCAATAAAGCGAAAAAAACAAACGGTGAAGCGTGAAAGATCCTTTGCCATCTAATATAGCATACCACCCAATTGTTCAATTACATTAATACATAGATACATTAACATATATAGAAATAATGACAGCACCCTAACAATGAGCACTCCCATGAGAAACTCAGCGGTCGGCAAACAAAATCTTTTTTACTGGAATTCAGCTGCACACAGAACAATAACCAATTAGATAGTTCAAATTTAATGACGTTTTACATCTCAACGGTTGAAATTCAGTTGAGATGAAGTAAAGAGTGGCATATAAAACTATAAAATAGATCACAGACACATAATTTCATCAGCCTAATTTGTACAGTTCGCGAATTGAAATTGCGTAAATAGACTGGTAAGCACATACATTAGGATGTAATAATAGCATAAGACCTATGTACCTTTAAAAAATTTCGAAAAGTGTAGAAGAGCGCATTTTACTTAGAAAATTCTTGCTCATGATTTACTATGGTACGTAAGAAGCAGTCAACCATCTGAAGAAAATGCAGAACTTCAATATAAAATAAAATTAATGAAATATTTAAAAAGAGTTAGGTCTCCATAAACGAAATTGGTGACGATGTGATGGTTAAACCCCTCCAAAAAAAAAAATATCGCTGCAATTAGTGGCGTTTAATTTTCTTATTTCCAACCAAATCGTTTCCTATCTACTACAGGTTTTTTTTGTATCTACTATAGAGTGAATGATTTTTGCTACATCATATACGGCTTGTTGATGATATTTGCATATGATTTTATGGAAAGTGATTCTTTCAAATTGCAAAGAGCGAAACTTGCATGTGTATTCGCGATGGGAATCAAATGCGATTACAATGCATCACTATATAGATCAAACTACCGTCTTCAGCATATTCCCTTGAAATAATAAGACAATGAAGAGCTGTATTGGAGCTGTTTACGTTACAACGATATAAAATTGATTTTTGTAAGGCAATTGAACCACCTCATTTAACGACGATTCACCACTGAAAACGAAAAGGTCTTTGTTGTCTCTGACAATCATATGAACGGAGTGAAATACAAATTCGTTTAAAGCAGGGAATTAAGGGAACTGAAGAATCATTAAATAATACATCAAGCAAGATATGCAATTAAATATACTTTCAAACAATATACTAAATAATTTCAAAGTACCAATACTCTGAAATAAAAAATAAAATCATTGCAATATGTATCGAACTTTTTAGATTATCTCGCTATAAATATTGCTGAATACACCGATCGCCTCAATAGAGCGGTTATTTCAATCAATTCATCTCGTTCACTGAAACCGTTCCCCTCTAAAAGCTCTAATGTAGGGCCAGGAAAGGAGGAGGGAGAGAGATTATAGAGAAGAAAGTGGATATATTCTTCACCTCTCCGATAACTGATCGCAAATCAGGGGAGGGGGAGGACAGAGGTCAGTATAACGTATCGCTAAGAGAAACACCAACCAATTAGGATATGCAGATCTGCTCAGCACTGGATCGGCTCCGGCCAAAACACGTCGGTGATAGAGATCTTTCAAATAACCGCGTTCCCATCGTGTTCTCAGATATCGGTCTGAAATCTTTTTCTACTTTCAAGTTTTTATTGACGACTTTGCTCGAACGACTGTCTGCCAATGTTTAAAATGGCACGTGGAAAGTAAACTTTTATAGAGTTCACATAGAGTATTACACCATATGAAAATGGCATACCGTGCATCCTACTCTTAAGAATTTTGGAGTGTACTATACCATAATCTTTCGATTATAAGCCCTCGGTTCGGCAAACTTTGCCACGTTCCATAATGATGTATACTCTCAAGGTTAAGGTTCTTAAAATAATGTAAAGGTGCGCAGGTGAAAACCAGAATCTTAAAACATAGGCATTTTTGGCGTAGAAGCATGGACGAGTAAGCAGCATGAATAAGAGGAACTAAACCATTTTAAAGAAACACAATGGCTAGCCCCCCCCACTCAACAAATAAGAACGAATTCATAACAAAAAAAAAAATGCAAACTCACAAATAGTGAAAAGCGAAGAAGCCGTTGGATTTTGGCTTTTAGTTAGCGCGTTGACAGCAGTGATCATCGTCGAATAGGACCGCTCGATGATCTCTACAATTGCAATAATCCAATCAACTTTCGTAAATACTGTGAGACTGTGAAAATGTTTTAATAACTGCGTTAATTTGAGTAAATAATTTCCTATAAAAGGATGTGAAATAACTCAAAAAAGGAACTCAAGAAACCATATTTCAAGATGCAATATTTCGACTGGAAGTATTTTAAAAGTTTCAAGCTCACGATGCACGAGCAAAATATTGTTGTTGGAGCCGAATGTCGATTCTTTTGAAAAGAGCATAAAATTAGACATAATAAGTGCGTTAAGAAAACCCAAACAACACGATGAGGGAACTCTTTCATTTATTTGAAGAGAATCTTTCTGAAAGAAATATTCGTATATAAAGGTCAAACTTATAAAAGAGGCATTTTCCACTCCGGTGATAATCTGATAATGAAAAACAATTTTCTCATGTCATTCCTCTTTAGGCATTAGCCTAAGTAAACTTAACATTAGTCATTTGACTTATTGCCTGTTACTTCTAATAATACCTGTCATATCTACATATTGAGTTCAATTCAGTCTCAATCACAATCAAACTCAATGCCGAATTCAGCATCCTCATGTACAATATGCCACACTCATATTGAAGCAACTCGAAAACTCGATCTTCTGCATCAGTAAATCCAACAAATGGAAAAACTGTCAAAGCAATTGACCCAATCACATTATCAACTGCCAACGAATAATGTTAGAAAGCATATAGAATAATAGATTCGTTGTTTTAATAGAAGTGATATTTCTCGATTCTCTCTTCTAACTCAACGAATTGTGAGATGCACCACGATGGCTCAAAGAATACACGCAAACTTTAAACACAATTAAGTATAGGCAAATTTTGGGATAGATCAATGTCTATGGGATTTCGTAAATCCAATTTCTTTAATTAAACGTGAAATCGAATGTCATATAATCAAATCCCTTAATGCTTATATGTCTTTGGTTGAATGAAAAAATTGATATTTCACGAAAATTGTAGCTTAAAGATATCGAATCCATGCCATGAAATTGATCATTACCGTAAGAAAATCATCGTTGCGAGAATGGCAGATCGAAATGCCGCGTGGGTGTACTGTATTTTGCCGCCCGACGGTTGAATTCGGCGTCTGCTTGCATAGCTTGGATAGCTTGTGTTTGCTCAATTCATCTGATAATTTAGTAGTGGTGGGGAAGGAGGAAGGGGGGGAGGGGGTTGTATCGATTAATTGCGTCGAGGGGCTTTTCATAGACTCAGTCTTCACAAAAGTTTTCACAAACATTTTTCGATGAATTTCGATTATAAATAGATTTCAAATATGATGCATAATTTGGCGCGTAAATTTATTCGCTTACTGCTTTCTAGTTATTCAAGCATGTTCTCGATCGGGCTTCCAATCGATTTTTTTAGGTATAAGTTGAGAGGTGCTAATTTTTGAAAAATTTTTTTGATTATCGTTTTTATATATTTTTCAATTAAAAAAAAAGCCGGACGTTTATATGAAAACACAATGATTCATATGTATTAATCTATATTTCTTTGTATTAAGATGCCTTTTTTATGATGTTTTTAAGATATCGTTGAACAACCTCAATTCCTTCATACTGAATTATTATCGCAGAGAGATTTCCCATAGCTAATTGAGACCTAAATGAACGTTTGAACTGCTCTATTATCTGCATTGTCATGTTTTAGTAATTGTTTTTATCGACGATAGAATGCATGCAATGAAGAGGGTGTTGGGTTGTGGAGGTGGGAGGAAGGAAGAGAGGGTTGGAAGAGGTGTCTGAACTCAGTTTCAGCGTTTCCGGTATTTTTATTTTTGGAAAAGTTTCGATAGTTTTCAACAAAATATTTTGCAATATTCGAAAATTTACATAAGATATTTGAATATTTTATTGACAATCGAATATTACCATTCAAAAATGCTCAGATTATCAAAAAATTTGCTCTGTGACGATACAAACGAAGAGTTATTTAAGCGATATTTTCTAAAGAGCTTCAAAATGATCTTCTCGGATATTATTGATGATAGTGGTTATTGTTTCTATGCATTAATATTTCATTTATAGGTGACGTTTGCTTATTATTTGAATGTAAAGAGACAGATCATTCGTGATCAAAGTAGAAATGCAAATTCGTTGTTTCATTGAACTATTACACATTTTCAGAATATACTAATTAGCGACACATCTGAACGGTACGGGGTGAGGTACGTTAGAAACGTGCCATTCACTTCCCTTTATTAGCGACGTGTTTGCACCTAACAGTGAGCAATTCAAATTGGACTCATACTCATAGGTGGAGGGCTTATATTTATAAGGTGAGTTTATTTCTTGCTTAATTTCCGATTTTATTATTTTCAATATTTTTATTTTTATTTTTATGGAATGATATTTCATTGTGAATTCATATTGTTGTTTGCACCGAATTTGAATACGATGAGAGCATTAAGGAAATGATTGATTTTGATGAGGATTCAAACCGTGAATCACAATGAGTTATCGCCATTTTCCCCAAATTTGTCGATCGACCTCATAGTGAAATTGAAATATGCAAATGAAGTTGCTATGTGGTTTCCGATGCACTGAAAAGATGCAACTGTGTTAGAGTATACGATGCAGTTAGTTGATGCAACAGAAAAAAGAGGAATAATTGAGGGGTGACAACATATGCAAATTTAATCGCTGCTTCAAGTAAATGAAAGGAAATGTTTGATTGAGGAACACATATAGATACGGTTTATAATGGCAAGTATTATTTTAAATATGGATTAGCTGAAAGTGGAAATCGTGAATGAATTGAATTGAATAATGGATCGTTATAGCAATGAACGAGTTTATAAGTGGAGTTTCTCTTTTCTTGGGTGAATTGGTAGAGTTTTCTTTTTGCGTAGTCTTGAGATTAATTTAATGATAAGCTCAACAAGAGTGATATGAATATTTCGTAATAATAAAGAAATCAATTTTATTCACTACTGCATAACACTTAAGATGATAATATACACATGCGTTATCACAAACTTAGAAAAGTTTTCAAAATCTTCTAATAGAATTGTAAAGAAAGATTTGAGCTTAGTTTCCGGTTTTTATAACCGGAAATAAATTTCTTGTATTCTCGAAAGTTTTCAAGTCATTGCAATGCATTTTGTACCTGAAGATATTCTTTCAGAAATATCGAGCATTGTTGAAATGCATTTAGATATACTTTCTTGCAAATGTTGCATCTAGAATACAAAAGAAAAAATCGGAAATATGAAAAACGAGATAAGTTCCACCATAAAATATTATTTTCACTTGCATTTTTTCAGAAATTTTTACTGGTATTACTCAATAGCTTGTAGTATGAATGAAAAAAAATTAAACTCTTGTGTCATTGAATTATCGAGGCGAATAAGGTACCGTTTAGTATTTGGCATCATTCTCCTTCTCTCCAGTCCTTTCAAAGTTTTATTGGAAGAATGCCAAAAATTTTGCACTTTCAGATAATTTCTGATCAGATTTGCCAAATTTTCTGTATCACTCAATCAGTTGTTTTGCTCTTTGTGACTTTCGAACTCTATGAATCCGGAAGGATCATTCAAAAAATGCGGAAATGAGGTAAAGGCTATTAAGTTATGCTTGAAATTTCAGGCATTCTGGATTTCTCAGGTTAAATTACATCTGCAATATTGATATGCAAAATCATAATGGAAGATTTTTGAGAAAAGAATTTATAAATTGAATCGTGCTCTAAACTCTACTTAAAATGAATGTGACGGAATAGAATTCAAGTTCTCGATTTGTAGCAGTTTGCTGACAGATAGCTGGTAATTACTATTAATGAAGACAGTTGGCTTGTAGATGTGATGTAGTTGTTTGTGTTTTAGGGAATGGCATCGAACCGTACAATAAATCGTGCCGCAGTGCTTGCGGAAAGACCAATTACAAAGAAACAACAGCAACCATCTTCATCACTTTCCTATCGAAATTTAAACGTCGATAAGGATAAGGTTGAAGTAGAAAACAAATCTAAAAAAATATCGACCGCTTTATCGCAGGTAAAAAAATTCCCATTTGGCTGTTTTTCACTCATTGTTTTGGAAGTTGTATATCCACCTCGAATAGGGATATGCGCCGATGTCTTTAATGAGGCAAAGGGGCTACATATGCGTTTTCTTGCTGTTTCGATGGCACCTTTACTTTCTGGCAACCAAGTGAAACGAACTTGTTTATGCATATCTGTGCATAACTTCCTTTCGATTCCTTCGAAATTTTTTCCTTTACCAGTGAAATGTTTGTTGAGACTTGTCAACGAACCGAACCTCGCACAACACCTTTTTCGAGGATCTGACAAACCGCTCATAGCCAGAGCTGCTTCACACTTGGAAGCTTAAGTAGTTTTCTTCATTGCTAGCAGTAATACCGCGTTGAGAGCTTAAGCGTCATGAAATTGATAGTGAGCGAAGTTCTCGCATCATGCGGAAATATAACGAAAAAACTTTTGGTCTTTCGAAATTTTATCGTATTTCTTCTTATTTCCAAAAAATTTTTTGTTTTTAGTTCAATCTTGTACGTTCTATTTTCTTTAATGGTTATTTGCTATGAGACAAAGTCTTTGAGGTTTTTATTTAGTGGCACAGTCAAGTAGTCTTTGCAGTGATCACTTTCAGTTGTCCAATGTTGTGATCGTTACAGGTGACTCTCCCTAATCAAGTTGTTCTACCGGTTTCTTCACATACAGTCAAAGCTACTTTCTCGGTTTATTGTGACGACGATGAGCAGACACGTGACGCTCACGATGGCCATCATCTCACGGTTTGTTTCAATTCTTTCACCTATTCTTTTTGAGGTTTGTGAAATTTGCATATAGCGAATTGTTGTGGTTGCCATCGCACTCATCTGCGACTGAAACGTTGTAGGCGGTGGCCACGTTTGACACAGACTTCGTAACAGTTGTTCTTGCGGTCGTTTTTAATTTTGCTTCTGAAGGCATTTCAGGGATTTGTGAAACTTATAATTAGTTATGTTAGTGTTGAAATCTTTTATAGTGCAATCTTCTTATTCTGTTCTGGAATATGATGTGAGCTAAACCTTTGAATTCAATTTTTAGCTCGATCAAAAGAGTCACTGCGACATTCAATTCAAAATTTTCAACACGTCGTTTGCGTAGATCTGTTTCTTTCTTACCTATGTCGTTGGAAAAGGACTGAGATGAAAAAATGGGCTGATGTGTGTGCTGAGAGTTGTCGAACTCAAATGGTGCTGGCCTAGTACATAGATCTTTAATGCAACTTAACTTCCATGAAAGCTATTATGCAAATGATTTTAGGCTACAAGGGCACCAGCTCGTCAACCGTTAGCCGATATAACGCTCAAGACTGATTTTTCACAATTCAATGAGGGGACCACTACGATTGTTGAGGTAAGCTGATTTGTTTGTTCTTTTTTGCCAATCTCATTATTGTTGTGCTTTCCGAGGAATACTCAATGAGATTTACCGCAATATGATAAACATTAAGGTTTTTTAACGGGAGTATTGTTTGAAGCGATTTGTGAATTGCAGCTGAAGTATTATAAAACAGCTCACATATGGGTACTCTGAATTTGAGTTTTGATGGATATCGTTTCTTAAACAAAAAATTTATAGCCGACATCAGAGGTGGCCGATGAGTTGGATGATGGACCCAACATGGTCGATGTGCTAACTGTAAGCACTTCATCGGTGACTGCTGACCTGACGGCAAGCGAAGACAGTCTATATGGATCAGCTAATGACGAAAATAGTGAATATCATACGGCCCCAATGACGGTATCTGGAAGAGTAAGTAATTTGTGGTTTATGAAGACTTGTTGAGGAACTGTTCATTCGATAGCGTTGTTTGTATATAAAGAGAATCGTGCAAGGTGTATCGCAATAGAGCACCACTATACTGAAAGCATTTAAGCGGACGAGTGAACCTTTTGAAAGTATTTCCGGTTGGTCGCTATCTAAGGGGTCGTATAAGCTTCGTCTTATCTTGCCACATCTCTCTCAGTTGCAATCCCTAACTCATATATATGCTGCATGAGGATCACTCACCGTCATACTGTATTTTTTATCTTGCTACTGTCATTGTCACTCGGTTTTCATTCTGCTACCATAAGTCCTACTTACAGCGTTCGTTTTAATGAGGTAACCTTATAGGTATATATTCAAATCTTTTTATGAGGGTTGGAAAATGCTGCTATGTTTCAACACAGTATGCGGCCGTCTGCTGTGTGCTAGGTTGTAATCTCTAACAACGCTCGCAAATAAAAATCGGCGGGCGCTTTTGTCTGCATGACATTCGTTGCCCCTCTCCCCCTCCCGGCTTTGAAATTCTGGATTGTATTGAGTCCAGTAGAGGTGCGTTTATTTCTCTTTACTCGAAATTCATTCGATTCTACGGCAATACAAATCTTAGGCATAAATCATTGTTAAATTAGGATATTGCCTCTAGTTCTTGAATGGGCTTATTTGAGTGATTTAACTTCATTTATCTCTAAGATATTTGGTTGAGTAAATTTCTGGGGGAAAGGGGTTCATAATGACTTCTAAACAAGACACTAATCTATTGCAGGAGCGCGAATACGAGCAGGTGATGTGCAGTCCAGTCTATATGGATGATATCTACATATATATGCGCAAGAGGGAACTACGTTTACGGCCACGTCCGCACTATTTGAGCAAGCAAAGTGACATAAACGCCGAAATGCGGCATATTCTTGTTGATTGGTTGGCTGATGTGGTTGTCGAATACGATCTGCAGCTGGTAAATATGTTGTTGGTAATCTATAAATTGGGGAATAATAATTTCTGCTCCTTCAATCGGCGAATTGGTTTTAATGATTACCAATTTCACTTTACAACGTTGTGTTACGAGATCGAGTGAGTGTTTGAGTGTCGCGTATGTGATTCATGTTCACTGTTCTCTCTGATTTTTTTCAAACATAAATACTTGCCCATGTGAATGCGTTTTGGTTCGATTTGTTGCTGAAAGTGAGCTCTAGAATTGGATTTCAACGACTTGGATTCTTTAATAAAACGAACTTGACTTACATCAAGAATGCAGGTTTGGTGGATATCTGACAGCGTAGGTGCTGCAGATCCTTTTATTATAAGTAACAATTTTGCTTATTTCCCCAAAAACGAAAGCTGTATTTTCATCTGTTTTTGCACAATTACTCAATCGTTTCTGCTATGAGCATTTTGCATGGGAAGTAATCTTTAATGCTAAATTCAACAGCATTGGACGGATAATGCGCCCTTTTATGAGTATATATTACTGCCGATTTTGGCAGAAAGGGAGAACGACGAATGTGTAGCAGAAATGGGTGCTATTTGCTAGGTTCGCAGCATGCTAATGCAACGTGCTAGGTAGATTCACGGATTGGCCTCTATTACGGAATAATAACGGTCGTTTTTGATGAGCAGTGAAAACACTTACCGCAAACGAATGCGAGTCCTGGAACCTTTCGATTGCTGCATGCTGCTCCAATGAGCTGCTGAAGAATGCTCCGAGCACAAAGTGGTAAATTCACTTTTTGATATTTTAAGGAAACACTTCATTTGACCGTATCGCTGATCGATCGTACACTGTCGGTGGTGGATTGCCCACGTCTCAAACTACAATTAATTGGTGCTGCTGCGGTGATGGTGGCTGCTAAGTACGAGGAAATCTACCCGCCACCTCTCAAAGAGTATGTCTACATCACCGATGATACCTACAGTGCTTCACAGGTACTTCATTTTTGTTTATAGACATGAGCACATTCAGACTATCATCACACTATTTATAGTTCGATTCCAAACTTCGAAGAATTACGTAATTTTGGTTGCCTATTCCCCGAAATATAATATTCCATATCTTAACACATCTTTTTTTTTTGTTTCGGAAGTAAAAGCAATTCCAAAACGATATTCTCCATTTAGGGAGTACTGATGACAACTATTACTGTAGATTTCAGAGCAAAAACTTATATATGTTATCTTTTCATCTCACCTGTTTTATTGTCCATTCGAAGGAATAAGGGGCTTTCCGTTGTTGTGCGTCCTCGCAGTCATTGCCTGTGTCTCAATCCCATTAGCAGGTGCCGAATTCTTATAGATTCTGCGCATGGAGCGAGTCATCCTGTCGGCAATCAATTTCGATGTGAGTGCACCAACGTCAAATTGGTTTGGATCGCGTCTGATGCGCATTGCACACAGCCAGAAGCGTACGGTCAACGCGATGAATTATCTTCTAGAACTGGCGCTTCTCGACCACACCTATCTGAAGTACAGGGCAAGTGTAGTTGCCGCAGCAGCCTTTTGCCTCGCCAATATTCTGACTGGTCCCACTCCTTGGCCAGCAGCTGTCGAAAAGGACACTGGTATGTTTCTAGAATGCGGCTTCGATTCATCGCTACTCAGTTCCCGCCTATGCTAACAATCTTACCCTTCTACACAATACTTCTTCCTCTTTATGGACGTGAGATTCCAGAAAATGTTTATTTGAAACTTGGGTCCTTAGCCTTCGAAAATATGGGATGTTACAAATTGTTGCAGTGATTTGCTCAAGTTTTTCTGAAGAACTTATCCTGCAATAAGGAGACCTGTGCCTGAAAAGAATGAAATTTATATTCGCGGATTTTTATACAACATGGTAGCGTGCAAAATTGTATTTGGGTTATGCATCGCATAATCACATCGATTGGATCCCAAATATCGACTTCAGCAAATTGTGTGCTACCGTTTTCTTCATAGAGTCGCGTTTTCGAATCGATGTTTTTGTTGTTTTACAGGTATCACAGTGGCAGATATGATGGAGGTGTTGGCACATTTACTTCGTTCATTCCATAATGCGCCTCATATGAGTCACAAAGCCGTTTACGACAAATATTCTGAAGAGAAATACGATGCTGTTGCAAATCTGGTTGCACCAAAGTCGTTACCAACCGTCTCATAGGCCTGATGCTTTCACACTTTTACTCCCTTCACTCTCAGTTTTGCCGCGGTTCTTTCGGTCGATAGCCTTCATTCTTTCTTCTTTTTTTTTTCTGTTTTGAATCGGTTTTATCACGTGTAATGTATAAGTGAGTCAATATTACTTGCAATATGTACTTGTATTACATTAAAAATTGAGCAGTTTTCATATAGTTTTTAAAGCTGAAAAACTAGCAGGATCGGAAATGTCGTCTAAGTAACACAGAATTGGCGGTATGAAATCGTTTTTAGCCATGCACGTATTCCGATGCGCCGTTTGCTATCAATGTTGTAGATTATATTTGATGTGGAGAACAGTATAATGGATGCTGGATACCTGTAGACATGTATAGCTTTCAGTTATGTTTCGTTTCCAAATTTCTTTCTCACTTCTACATCTTTTTAGTAACTTAAAATGTGAAAAGTGACAGTATGACGTTTTTTCTTTTTTAAATTCCATCTTTCAGTATGTAAAGCTTTGTTTATAAATGGTGGATAATACGATTGAATGTGCCGGCTTTATAAATGCTCATTTACACTGATGCTTGTCTCGTAGAGTGCTGCCTCTGTATTGTTGTGCTATTCATATCTTTACATCCCTACAATGTTCTTTCTTTCACAACTTATCGTATGATCGGGTGGGATGTACGGTAATTGATGCCAGGTAGGATTATAGAAAGGGAGCCAGGTAGGATAAAAAGAAGACACCGAATGATCGGTGTGAACGTTGCGAGTTGGGTGTGCTTTTTGTGCGATGCAGTTTTGTCATTGACAGCGATGCAACGATGCAGCATCGCATTCAAATATATTTTCATCCTGAAAGTAAAATAAGTATTTCAATTAGTATCTTTGGCGCAGTCGTGATATCAGCCCGCACCTCTCCATCCAACATTCCTACAAATCGACCTTCCTTTATTGGATTTTCGTCTTTTTTTCTTTGTATATCGTGTGGCATGTCATTCATTTATGCTGTTTGTAACAGTTTGCAGTCTGGGTTAACTGTGGTCTCGTCGGCCGTATTTCGCAAAAAATCCGACGGGTTTAGATGGTACGTTTAACCCAGACACTATTCACTCGTTTTAGCCTTGCTCGTCTGTTGGGCTGGGCTAACCTTAGTCCCAGTCGCGCGACCGCCTTAGGTCTAATGGAGACTGGTTGCCCAATAGCCGCCATGTTCAATTCTTTTCCATACGATAAAGGGTTAAATGCGATTCGACAGCGGCCGGGACCAAGCTTAGCCCAGACTTGATAATTTGTGTGTATTGTTACGATATTTCCAGGCAATATTGGTCCTGTAAAGTTGATATGTCGAGAGGTAGTGACATCTGTAGTATTTCCTGAAAGACCTCGTCGGACACTGATATATGTATTGGTAGTTCACGCTGCCTTTGTGCGTGCCACCATTGTATTTTAGTCCTTCATTGAGCTGCTTGGCCATTGTTTTGCGGGCAATATCGTATACGAATTGCTTCCTTTTTGCTGATATGCGAATTGTTTGCGGGGCGCACTCTGTTTATTCTTCCACTGTGCTACACTTTTGCTTCTGTAGATCTTTGCAAGGTGTTCCCTTAAAGCTTTCCCTTTTGGCCTCCGTGCTGTATCAGTCGTGTCAGGACGCAAACACTTCAACTAACGCCAGCAGAAGTGCATTTAGGGAGGGCATTGACTCAAATAGGGATTCTAGCCTGAATATTCGCTTTTTTATCTTCACTCATTGGCTCGGCAACCGGTCGAGTGGATTCGAATTTAACCTGCTGAGGAACTCAAATGAGAGCTTATGCTCGTCACTAACCCAGTTTGAATAAACGTCTGAACCGATGCAAACGTCCTTATACTATAAAAACCTGCAAAACATGGAAGATGAAATGTGGGAGGAATGGAACAACTAAAGAAGACACAGAGGGAAATTAAGAAGTGGTCTCATTTTGAGTACTATGCATGCCCCTGGAGAAGAGAGCTGTGCGAATGAATCGCCACGCATTTAATGCGAATTAATAAGATCACGAAATGAAGCAAATCACATAAAGGCAAGGGAACAAAAACATCGAAAATAGTAGCAGCGTCTGTGACTTCGCTTGATTCAACACTCTTTGAACATAGAACGCCGACACTACTATAGCGAAGAACTGCTTCTGGTCGGCATGCAGTAGCCATTGCCAAGGCAGACCTCATGCTTTGTTCCATTTCCTCGCAATGCCGGCGATAAGAACATGGGACGTTCTTTATGAATATATTCGTTGTTTCACGTTCGTTTTGAGCAACATAACACAATGCACGATAAATGCTACAAGTTGGAGTCAAGACCTGCTACCACAACTGATGGGGAATCCTGAACTAGCCCTTGGTGGTAGGGAAAGGTTGCAAATTCTGAGGTATCGCAGGCCGGAAAACTGCAGTAATGGAGTAGTAAGCTTGAACGAATGCCATATCCGTCAACGTGAAAATCAACCATCAAAGAACTCCCACGGAAAATGCATATTGAACTTTTTTTTTGCATTATGTTCTTTCTGCAAAAATTTTACATTATTTTGCAACCGTTGTAAATTTTCATGCATATGCGAAATTCTCCGCTTACTAATATTCTTTGAGAGGTTTTCAAATAAATCTTCAGTTCTGAAACTATGTTATATGTACAATTAAAGAACAAGAGAAGCGGAAATGATGAAAACGAAATGATAATTGGCAACAGAGATCGCCGTACTACAATCTACTAACATATACGCAAAGCGTAGGGTATATCTTTGGAAAAAGAGATGGAAGAAAAGAGAGAGAAAGAAGAGAATGACTGTTCCTTTTTTTAAACATTGTAACTGAGAAAGAAAAACACTAGAGGAAAACTAGTTACATTTAGAAAAAATTTAGTCACACGGGACATCAATTATATTTAAACAACACAAAAAAATATCAACTTCCATTGAGAAATTCAAGCAAAATCCATCACTAAAATACTCGTTTTTTAGAGGGAACTGATAATCTACTATACACACTGAAAGCAGCTAACTCTTTAAGCTAAAAAAAGAAAAATTTATACGACGGATCGTTATCAAGAGAAGAAAATCTCTCCATTATAGCCGACCCGATAAGTGTGAAACAAAACGCGTTATTAAATGAGCACAATGAATGTCTATCAAATGCCGCGTGGCTTTGCGGATGTCGAATCGTAACTGCGTATCACTTCACTCTGCGGTACCGCACCACTTTCCTCTTGTGAAAATGCGTATCCCCCTAAATGAATTTGCATAGTGAGTGAAAAACAACGAAGCAACAACTCATCAAACAGCCTGCAGAGTCACTTTAAATGAGTTGCATTTCGGCAGTTGAAACCTTCAGCAACAACTATATTCGCCGATTTGTCATTTTTGACTCGCCTCAACGGCTTTCATTTCGACGCATATCACTTACATTTCATCCGACCTTTCGGTGTATAGTGTTTTTCCCTATGCTAATATTCATCTCTTGGATAGCTAGAGAGGATATTCATAAATAAATCACTATGCATCTGACCACTTCTCTCCCTTAAGAACAAAGTCATTCCCCCTTCTCACCGCCGATCAAATGAAATGCATTACCCATCCCACTCAAGTCGCAACCGAATTAATGACCATTTTTGATGTCAGCATATTCCCCTCTTTTTCATATTGTGAGAGGAAATTCGAGATATCGCATCGAAAAAGATGGCTCCATCACCAATTTTTTTTAGCACTTCTATGATTTTTGAGACCCTCTCGCATTTTTACCTCGAAAATGCTTCGTTCCCAATGATTGTGAACAATATTGATAAAACTTCGGTGCTGCAGATTATAATAACTAATTTCCACAATTGCAAGCTTTGGTTTCTGAGTTTAAGCTACAGCTGTGAGAAGCAGATACAGAGAGCACCACGTCCCCATGATGCGCTTTACAAATGCAAATGCGAATAAAAACGCAAATAGGCTGCACCCATCCACGAAACGAATAGTTAGCTGACAGAATCGAGAACAAAGAAATAAAAAAAAGAAAGATAAACTAATAACGTACTCCTTGGAGATAAATCTGAAGGAATGGATTGGGCTTCAGAAGATTCTTCCATAGGCCCTTCAACAAGTGCACTCTCCACATTCTCCAATAATCGCGCGTTTTCGATAAACGGTCGTCTGAAAATAAATTCATTTTTCAAATACGAACATAGATAAATCTCCAATGAATTACTTAAATCTCATCAATCCGTCAATTTTAAACTGTCTAGTCAAATCAGTTTATGCTGTTATTCTTTGCACTTCGCGCAACCATCCACACAAGGCACTTTTTTAATTCGAATTCATGACCTTTTAATATACTTTAAAAAGAAGCGTAAAAGCAATGAGTTCAGTGCTCTGATCTAGTTGCATCAACTAATAAGTGGATATATGCATAGGACAAATTATATAGACTAAATGGAAATTAATGACATAAACAATGAAAGAGATATATATCATTTACAGGCATATAAGAAGTTGAACATGTTATGAAAAGACTGCACATGGAAAGGGAAACAAATAATTTTTCCGGAAGGATGCATGACCATATTTCTTAGTCACTGTTGAAAGAAAAAGAAAAAGAAATTCAGATATTCTCCATTCCCCACCGCATAAATATGGTTATTTGAAGCATTTAGAGGAATATCTTTTCCACGCCGCTTAAATTCAAGTTCACATATATTAAGGTCCTATGTCGCCATTATCGCGAACAGCGCCTCTAACAAGGTGCCCATATATGTGAGCACCTATGTTATATCACAATGATATTTAACTCAGCGGATGCTTGCAATGAGCTCGAGCTCAAGACCTCCATATAATGGCTTCAATTATTGTGCAACGGAGTGAGCTCGAGCTCAAGACCTCCACATAATGGCTTCAATTATTGTGCAACGGAGTGAGCTCGAGCTCAAGACCTCCACATAATGGCTTCAATTATTGTGCAACGGAGTGAGCTTGAGCTCAAGAGCTCTCCTACAACAGCTTTAGTCATCGCTCAACCCATTATCAAGCGTCTGACTAAATAAGATCGCCGTAAGATGACGATCGGATATACTATTTCAGAGGAAAATGCACTCCTCACATCGATTCCATACAAAACCTTAAAAAATCATGGCGCAGAACGCATAAAACTGCTAACAGTCTATCACCTCGAAATGAGTTATAAAGTCCATCGCAACTCAGTGCTTCTTATCTGAAGTGCTCATTTATGAAAACGCACAACAGACCCCTACAGGTGTGACACCAAAAGGTTGCAATCTGCTTCATGATATGTTATTTTGCAAACAAAACAACTGCTAAATGACCAACGAATACACATATAGCTGCCCACCGAAAATCTCACTGCTTCAATAAACCGTAATTTAATACCACCTCCGTTACAATTCCACGGAGGCAGAAAAAACAAACAGAGGTGATAGCATTTTTTCTAGGTCATTTTTCATAATGTCAGAAAGGTGGAGAGGTAGGAAATGAAGGGAAGCACAACGAAGACAGTCCCTTAAGAGGAACATCGTCTAAGGAAGGCAGGATGAGTTAATACCTATAGCCAATTGACAACAACCTGTAATATAAGGATGCCTCACTAAGTGCATAGCAATGGGGTTATCGAAGTGCACTCCACAGCAAAACATAATCGAGAAAAGAACGAATAGAAATCGGCCTTCACAACGACAGAAACGCTCGGCGCCCTTTATTCGCTGCGAGTGAACCGTTGACACTAGGGAAACGAAAGGGGTATGCAACCCGCAGAAAGGAGTCTGCGCTCACAAGCTCATGCAAGGCGGAAACCGATGACGTGATGAATCGTCATGGAAGGCAGCGATAAGAAAAGATTGAAGTTCTTTTCATGGAGATAAGCGTGATCCTCGAGTTCAGTGCAGACCGAATGTGATATTTGGCTGTCCTCTTGCTCAACTCATTTCTTGCATCCCTCTCTGAGATACAACTCCGTCTTCTTGTCTTACTACGTTGGGATATCGTTAGCAACCCACTGAATGACCGATTCGATTTAACTGAGATCGTGAATGCCGCAAATTTCGCTTGCTAAGTTATCCGGCATCACTGTCTCTGCTGCCAAATCTCCGCTGATTGTGAATGACTCTGAGACAATGGTGTTTTTCCTGACAATATCGTTATCGGCAGAAATGCTGTTGTTTTCGAAATGACGACGCAGCTAAATTAAACTACTGCTCTCCACTTTTCGAAGTATTTAACTGCTTCGATACTGTAAAGAATGGGAAGGATGGTCTTGAGAAGGCGAAAATATTGCTGAAACTTTGAACGCTTCTTAGTTAATACGATGTTTCTTCCCAGTGGATTTCAAATTGCCCTTTGGGATCGATCTCTCTCAGTTGCATGTTTATTCCACGTCTATCTGCCGCTTGTTTTAGAGTTATTGAATCGCATCTACAGCTCTTCAGGTGGTGTATAACTTAACAAACCCAGTGTTCGATTGGGTTCTGTATAACCTAGTGCTCGATTCATTTGCCAGAAAGCAGGTAGTACTTTTTGTGCTATGAAAAATCTCGATCAGCCATCATCACTAATTAAATGCACTGTTAAGAGTGTACCTCGTATTCACTAATACTGCTGCATCTAAAATCGAATTCCAAATTCTACAGGACATGCACATTCAAGTTAGTGGAAGAGCAACCCAAAGTTTACATGAGAACACAATAAGGCGATAATCAAATAAGAATACAGTTTAAAGGAAAGACATTAATGAGAGTTAAGATGTGTGGAAGGAAAACAGTGACACTCGTGTTCTATGGAAATATGTTACCATAGGAGACAGATTACAACGAGGAAAACACCGCTGGGTGTTTATATTACGGCTGTGTCAGAATCCCACTACAACCTATATATATAGGGGTTTCGAAAAATCGGGTAAGAATGAAGAGCTGATTAAGCTGAGGAAAGAACGCGGCTAGACAAAGCGAAACGTACAGATAAGTGCACCTTGGCGGTTGCTCTCTCTCAGCTGACGATGAGGGCTCAATGTGATGCTGTGAACCCTCTGTAGATCGACGACTCGGCAACACCGAAGCGCCCAATTCGTCCAGTTCGGTCACACTGCCATATACGGCTGCCTCATTGAATGCGCCGTTCAGTCGACGATCCTCCCCTCGCAATGAAATATCACCGAGCTCACCGCTGAAATGCGGTCGGTACTCAGCGATACGATCACGCCCTCTCGATCAAAGAACACTCGACAACGGAAATCAACAAACATAAAACAAGCAACTTGGTCAAAGCTTGAAATGCTCAGTAAAAAGTGGGAGAATGCGCACGCTGAGAACAGATAATGTGTCTGTTTATCTGATTCTAGACGGTGAGAGAATCCGATGTGGTTATCAACAGAATCCATATTATGCCATTGCTAGTGCACCTTGAAAGAAAGTAACGGAACAAAATTGAGTCCACATTATCCTGCTGTCCCCTCCTAATTCAGTAAAACTTTCCAAAGATTATTCCCACTACTTTAGCATGCAGAACAACACAAAGCGAAAGTTTTAAAAGGGTTATTCGGGCGTGCAAAAACCTTGAAAAAATAAAGTAGCCATAATGTTAGCACTTAAAAAAACATAGAGAAAAACCAGACCGCAAGCTATCGCCATAAAAGCACAAAAAAAGAGCAGAAATTTATATTTGAAAATAATGTAAGCAGATATTTGGTTATAACAAAAACCACTGAAACAGACATATACACATACATAAACCTCATGATGCATTCATGCATAATCATTCTTATATCCATTATTGCGCTCCAACAACGCTCAATTCGTAAGCGCTCAAAACTGATTTATGTTAACTGTGATTACGGCAGAGTACAATTAACCCCAATGAAATTGCAGAAGGGTCTAATTGGATTCTGCAAAGACGCCTCCTCACTTCTACATTTACATTCATCTATTCAGAGACTTCATCCAACTCTTTTTATGCAATAATTGCTATCTTGATCTAACGGTCAAAATTCTGAGACCACCAAAGTGCTTAAGGACCTGATCAGAAAGCTGAAATTTGAAACAAACCGTAGTATCGAAAGTGTTATGGGAAAAAAGGAGAGAAACAAATTTGAAAAAACTCATAAATCAAACACCTGAAGCAACAAAATGGACAGCACAACGCCTTTCTACTTTAATTATAGCAACAGCGATAGCCAAGCATATTTATTCACACAGAACTTCGTGAAGTAGCAAGACGAGAAACAAATTCTGCAACATTTTGCTCTTTGACTATCCCATTACACACCCTCATTTCTTTTCTCCTCTCCCTTTCCCCTACGAGAAGACCTGCTCCAGATTTCTATGACATTTCGGCGATGGGGAACTTCAGAGAATACTCAAGACTTCGAACACTCTGGGCTAGATCTCATCCCTGAATACTGCTTTAGCCTCGGATCTAAAGTCTCTTTGATGAGCGACCTTAAGCTCCAACGGGGGATCAAATATTGGTATAATTTCTTAAAAACGACGTTTGGCTGTTCTATCGCGAAGCTCAAGCGAGCTCCGATCATTTCAGAACAATTGTTGAAATAAACTCATGTTTGAAGGTCGACACACGACTAACTACAATCAGGAGAGCATATGTTCAACAGATCTCACAAAGCGGCCATCATAGCATAACATACTAACTGCCGATTGCGTTGACTAGCAAACAGCACTTCCACTGATCTTAAAATATCGCTCACCATTTGTGTACATTGAATATTAAAAGATAGTGGTAACAAACCCGACAGTTGTGGACTCGACACTCTTGCTGATACGTTCTCGCTCGTGAAGACATGCCATTTCACGTGGTGTCGGCACAACGCTCACTCGAATGCTTAAAGTAAACCTATGAAAGCTGAAAATTTGTGACTACAATTAGAGTAAGTCATAATGAGACAACATACCTGAGTATTACATCATAAAATCATCTATGCACACAGCCAACAGGATATCCTCTTTTTTCATAAATAAATAAAAAACTAGAAAAAGATTGCAAATTATCGATGCTTCACTCATTGCTTTGCTGAAAACCAACTCGAAACACTCTGATCTCAGCGAACCTCTCTCATTATCATTTCGAATAGAAATAAACGCAATATTTACTAGCGTTTCTTGCGTTTTCATAACGTGAGCAGGCATCGAACTATCTGATTCTTCTCTTAATTTGTTGAAGTTTTGTCCCTTTCCTCAACCAGCGATCTAGAAAAAGGCTAGATGAAGGGATGGCAAGACTCACCTATGTATGTGTTTCTTCAGCCACGACAAGCAACCGACTACACTAAATGACCTATGGCGCAAAAGTCAACATGGAAATCATACATATAAAGACGTATAAAATTTGAAAGTACGAAGAAAAACTTGACAAATCGAAATAAATTTTAGAAATACGCACTGCACTACACCTATCACATTCCAGCGCTGCGGTTTCTCCGGAAAATGGACTGAAACTTCGAAGAAATATACGCATCTACTTTTGGATTGACAATCGCAAAAACTTGACATGATGGACAAATACATTTCCATCCATGAGGAAATGGGAATGACGATCAATTCTTCCGCATGCTCGAGAACCTCACTGAAGAGGAATTCATCCCGCACACGCAAAAATGTCAAAAGAGGAAAGATGAAATCCCCCGGAGCAAAAGTCGCCAACAGAAAAATTAGCTAAATGGCCAGCAACGGTGAGGGCTTGACGAAGCTTTGACATTTTCGGGCCTGATATGGGCTTATCCGTTCGGCTCTTCATTAGCAAACTCGAACACCCTAATTCGGTCAAACTATGCCCAACCTTTTAGATATGGCTGGCTAAGTGTAAAGTTCCGTACCGTTCCATTTAGCTAAACCGCTGTGATCGAAAAGAAGGTAAACGATATCGAAATCAGCCAAAAGTGAAAACGAACTTCAGAGAAACGAATTCTGAACTCGTTGAACTTTAAAGTTAGTCTCCTTTCTTAGAGAGCACTAAGAATCACTCATAAGTCAATCAATTCAACGAAAAAATCACAACGCGAGTGAAAAATAAAATCAGAAACAATGATGCGACATACACTTTGAAGACGAAATCGGTGAGCAACGCAACAAACGGTATAAGGATGAATGCCAACCAGAAGCTGTACGATGACATCATCATATATGCCAAACCACACATTTCTTGACCCAAAGGAATATATGGCCAAATCTGAAAATGCTTCAGCATAGAGCATAACAAACACACAACAGTTATGTGTTGCAACATAAAACGGAAGCTTAATCGATAACGGCCTTCTTTTGAAAATGAAGAAGATAAGAATTGAGGATTAATCCAAATCACAGGGTGACTTACAGCCGAAAAAATGATCCAACATGAAAAATCAAACTATTATCCATGGCTTCTCTCCTTAAAATACTGAAAAAAAATTGAAGGATCTGCGCAAAACCTGTTCAACGATTTGGTCGTCAGTGGCAGCAACACTACGATTTAGTGAGGCTATTTAGAAACAAATAAGAGGATCAAAGCGCTTAATAAATCATTCAGTAAACACGCTCTCCGCTTGTGGAATACAACTGTAATTTTCATTTCTTAATAAATTTTATTACAGTAAAGTAGATAATTCATCGCTAAATCTCCTCTAAATTTCCCCTCACCTTTAAAATGAAGCTGAATTGAGAATCAGGAAACTTTCAATTTTATGCAATACTTAAATTTCCAAATTATCGAATTGAAAATTCTGACACACCGCACCGTCTATTGCACACATTTGCGCCGAATGTCAACAACTATTTTCGCTACTTCAAAATTCCAATTTTATTGAAACCATATTCAAAAAATATTGAAAAAATAAAAACAAAAACGCAATATAACAAAAACAGTCTTCTTGTTTAATGTTGAAATGCTACAATAACTCTTTTTAACTGAAGTTTATTTCCCTTCACGTTAGCGTTCTCTCAATCGTACTAAATACAACTCAACGGATCATTTACTGTACTTTAAAATCTAGGAACTTCAGATCAACGATCTGCGCTCACTCTCTCAAAAAGAAATCATTAACAAACTACGGAAAACAACTTACAGTATAACAAGAGTTGCCAAGCATTAACCAACCAGCTGCACTTCCATGCTTCCAAACAACATCATCGTAAAGAAAGCCATATGAAAGGAAATAGAGCAATATCGAATGCCACACGGCCATACCAATCCAAAATGCAAATTGCTGAAAAATTTATGCTTGAAGAATATGTCAGGTGGTGCTAACGACGTTGATAAATACACAACCAGATGAGCAAATAATTTCTGCACTAGATATCGGTATTTGTTGCCATTTCCGCCGTCACACACTTTTTATAATTGATGCATTTCATTGATTTCAGTAAAGAACATCTAAGAAGGGGGACTTCAACATTAAGTTTTCTAGGTGAAATTTTGGAAGATAATTATCGCAGTTGAGACAGGTATAGAGCAACGACTCTGAAACGTTTTTGTTTCCCTAAGATCAAATGAGAACGTTAAAGAAACAAGTGTGCGGAATATTACGATAATTATAAAGAGATAGGATGAAGGATAACATGATACGACTACAACCAGTAAACTCTTCCACAACAGAGAGAAGAGGATCTCTGGAATCTCGTCGTTCTCCTGCCTCCCTCTTTCCCCACCCTCTCAAGTTTATCTTTGCTAAAATGAATTTATTGCTCTTTTATAAAAGGATAGGACGACATACCGGTAAAATGTAATGAAACGAATTTTTTTGTAACCTTTCGAAATAATCGTCAAATTCTGGCATCTTTATGTGGATTTTCTGATATGAATTTATTAAAAGAGATGAAAGCAGAAAACAGTTTCGCATTAACGAATCGACAAACATCTCAAAAAGAGAAAACTAACTGTTGTTGAGGAAATCAGTGATTGATGCTCGTGAGCTTGTTTTTTATATTTTAGCTGTCACAACTGAATCCAATTCAAAGAAAGTCTAGTTAAACATCGAAAAAGAAAACTATGAAACTCATAAACAGTGCAAAATTTGAAAAAGAATATTTTGTGGCGGAGATTGGAGAATTGAAGAATTCGAAGAAAAACGCATAAAAGATTTGGAAGGAAAACGAAAGATCTAACCGGAAGTGAGAAGGCCCTTTTTTGAAAACTCAAATAAAGCGCTGGATAGGCTAGCATCATCGAATCGGAAACAGGTCGATCAAATAGACCCAAAATTATAGGTGGCATAGCCGTAAATGCCACATTAAACAATCCGATAGTCCAACGCTCAAACACGGTCTGACCCGAGAAAGCAGAATAGAGCGCAAACCAAAGTTCGATTAGATAGAGACAAATATTCTTATAGAAACTGTACAATATCACCTAAAAACTCGCACAGATTAATAAGCAAAATACGGCGATTACTGATATGATAAATGATAAGCAACACACTGCAATGTTCGAAGAAAAGACGCATGAAGTCAATAGGGTGGAAGGCTTCCGGTAAATTTCTGATCGGAACATACTTTTTGGATATCATTTATGTCCACCCCACAATTCAAATTGAAACCTCAGCTAATGAGCCTTTTTTAACAACCCCCTCCCCCATTCCGTAAAAAAAGTTACAAAGTGGTAATCCTATCCTAAATCATATGAACTTAGAGCAATAGGCAGCTATTCTGGATGCTATAGAAATATGCCTATATTAAATACTACTAAATTACAAAGTATTGGCTTTAAGTTGTCATGCTGGTTGAAGGAGAAACCAAATCCTACCGTCGCAATTTACTATCGATAAATTGTAACAACGAACTTCACTCTTCCCACTCGTTCACGACTGAAAGTTTAAAGAAAATCAAAAAAGGTTCTCAGGAAGAGAAACTTAAATGAATCAGAATTTAACAAACAAACAAAACCTTGACACTACGATCAAAATTCCATGCACCATGTACCAACAGCAGACGTTGTAAGAAGCGAAACTGTGCAATAGCATAGTCACTGGCCGATGCAGCCTGCAGACCTTCTTCACCGGATATGCCAACGCCTACGTTAGCTGCCTGAAAAACCTTTGTAATTTCCACGATGCAAAGGTATGTGCTGAAAAAATGACCTCTATATAAAAAAGAAAAAAATTAGGCGTTCATGCTGCACAATTGTCGACGAACATCAGCCACTGACCATACTTGATGAATTGTTTTTTCCAAATCACCACGAAACTTCACCCACAATGTAAAGAGTATAGAACTTTCACAGTTTGTCGAAACACTTGAAGCATAGCCTGCACGTGAGGTCCGAATGCAGTGATGGATTGGAAACGAAGAAAGAAGTGAGGAAGCAGTCCTCCTCTTCGTTAAGCGAATAAAAGACCAATAACGAACATTCGTTAGAGGCAATTGTTGAAATGCGAGTGCTCTCCAGGTGTTTCAACTTCACCTTATAAATACTGAACTATTCGACAAGCTAAAACACTTCGCAAACATCACCACTCTAAAAGTGAAGCAATTCTTTTTTGATTTCTTAGTTTTAAATAGGGCACCTCAGAGAGTCTCTAATAAAAGTGAAAACTTACTTGAATCATAGCGACATCGTTAGCTCCATCACCAACTGCCAAAACCACATGCTCTCCACAAGACCGCACCAGTTCGACGACATCCGCTTTCTGCATAGGCGTCATACGACAACAGACAACGGCACGACACGACAACGCCAATTCACCTAACAACGGGCGACACTCACCAGTCATTGCGTAATGGAGACTCTGAAATCATTTGAAACATTCAACGCTCAATCAACTCTCTGAAAAAACATTTAAACACATTACTCAGAACAGCCACATGAAAAAGTAGTGGACAGCAAATATTTCATACAGAATTGAGAGAAGAGATTCCACTCTCCTCTCCATCGACTTTGATAATAGCCCCGTGCATAAACCAACACAACAAATAACTTACACTGCCATCGATGATAAGAGCGAACTCAATGTTCGATCGATACAACGCTCGGCCCTTATTGACGAATGCACTCAATCGCGAATATGTTTCGTCATAGGTGTTCGTATCGACAATCAACTGGGTGGTCGATGAGGTGCATAATGCTGATGCTTGTGCTATATTGACCGCTGTCTCTCGCTTATCACCCGTCAAAATCCATATATGAATATCGGCACCCATCAGGGCACGAATCGTTTCGGGAACACCCTAAATCAACGTCGATAGCAGATGCAGGAAACGACGTCGAAGAGTCTGAATATGCAGCGGAAGGAAGCTGATGGAAATCGAGGGAAAGATGATGCGGCGTCATGCGGAAAGTTTCTTCTAGTCGTAAAAACTGGAAAGCGTAAGGCAAAGAGATGTGAAATTTGTTCATTTCAAGACAGTGAACAACATGCTTCCCAAGTGGACGAAGCCCTCCTTCAATAGTGCTATTAACACTTTGGTTTCAACTGTTTCATGTCCCGAATTCTATGAAATTGCTAAAGCAGATAAATTTTGATACTCTCCTGCATCTGCAAAATTATCTAGCTTCCTTTCCACTCATTTGATACATAAATATTAAAAATTTGAAAGATTCAGAATACCAGATTTTGGGAATCTGTTGCAAAATATACTGGGTAGTAAAAAGAAGAAGAGGAAAGATCAGGGAAGGAATGAAGAAAGGAATGTACAAACGACCACGCTTGACGAAGCAGATGTCGTCGTCGTTTAATAGGCAAACGCTTATTTAGGCGTTTCAAGGAAAACAAATTGACGGAATCAGCAGTTGGTCAGGAATTCATAAATAAGTCCAATTACATATATTTTACTGAAAATCGTTTATCTACCCTCTCACAATCACCCCATAAAAGACAATAAAAAGTTTCACCGAAAACCTAAAAATCAGATCAGTATCAAAGCCGCGCTACCACAAACGCGGGAATAATCTGAACTCCATTATCTCAAACTTAGAAATCCAAATAAATATTCAATCTCTATCACACCTGTTGCAACTTGTCTTCAATTGCTGAAGCACCGATGAGTACAAGATCGTATTCGATTTTCTCGGCGCAAGCGGCTAGCTTCTTCTCGCGATGATCTATTGCTACAGAGGCGGCCTGGAATTCGATTGCCCAGCTATTGTACTCCTCTTCTTCCACTAACCGCATTGCAAAGCATAACGTACGATAGCCCTAAAAATAAAGCACCATTGAGGACATAACTAAGGTCAGCAATGTTCTCATATGAATGCTGCGAATATATGAATCTTTCAGTAATGATGTTTGCAGTCAGAGAGAATAGTTAGGATGGCGAATCAAAGAAAGGGAAAGATGAACGAAACTGAAATTCCATCAACGAGTTTTGATGTCGTTGAAATGTAACTAATAAAAAATAGGCAACAACTTATGGGCTTTCCAAAAAATATGCAGCATTCTCCACTGCATCAGCAATTCAAGTCAAATCCACTATCACTAGGTCACTCGGTTGTTTTCTTGTTCGAATTGCATTCGGTGATCGTTACCGAACCCTTTTTTATTAGCCAATACAGCCATCATCACAGCTGTTATAAATGAAAGGTGAAAACACGAAAGTAAACAAAAAGTTGAAATATTGTTAAAGGAAGAAAACATTTCACTGGTGATCATCGAATCTACGGTGGGAAAGAAAACGGTCGCTTCATACATATACCAAACAATGGCCATAATAAAAAAAAAATGTTATCTACAATCGCCTAAAGCTATCCCAACTACTATATTTTTCCCCTGACCAAACCGCAAAAAAAAAAAAAGAAAAAAAAGCCTATCTGAAGATATAACATTAATTATGGCGCAATAAAGATACTCGAAAACGCAAAAATCATTAAACAAAAACGGAAATCAATCACCTTAGATGCATATTCGGAAAGATGTGTTAATGTTTCCTCTTCAAACAGACATTTTGGTCGAAGCCTCTCGAATATCACTGAATCCTGAAAGTTCGTCAATCTAAATGATTGATGGCAAACAGTATAAAGGTTTCACGAAATCGACGTTAGGCAAATTGTGCAAAAGAGACAATAATGAATGTCAAAATGCTTTTGCTATTAATTACTCACATACCCTCCTTGATATTCCAATATTTTGGTCCGGCTTAGAGATTTTTGGACAGTGAACCAAGTAAATCCTTGTTGAGTCAAACAACTCTCAAAATTCTCTCACTGAGAATGACCGCATTCACTAATGCTACAACAGAAACTCTGAGGCTCATTTCAACTGTCCAATGTGTGAATCATTTACTTTTGCCAATTAAAAGGTCTTTCACTCGATAATATTCTCCTCTCCCTTGACCACTGACTAAGACTGTAAGCAATTTCGGCCCGAATAGAAGGAGAAGAGGAACAAGAGAGGGAAGAAGAATGAGCTCATGTTAGATCTATCAACAAATCCACTTGATTATAGCCTCGGTAGATCATCAATTAACGTTACTGTAGCTCATTTTGTTGAATGTCTCTCTTGTGATGAACGATGCGACTCATTTCGCATACATTGACCTCAGTGATATCTCTTCTTCTCTGCCCCATTATATTGCGCCTTTCCTCTGGTTGTCTGGCTGCACTTTTCAAACCCGTTTGTTGTTACATGCGTTGGCTGGGATATTTTGGTGGTTTTTACCTGCCCTTGGTTCACCCGATCAATGCTCCCGCCCGGTTCAGTCAATTGTCAGTCAACTACAACTGTCCCTTCCTCTCGTCGATTTGGCAGCAACAAAAACGTTTTACTGCCTCAAAAATGTTCGCAAATATTTGTGACTTGAGTTTGTATAAAAGTTCCGAAAAATTATTCCTATGATCGACTACATTTGCCGTAAGAATTTAGTTCCTGCTCCTACCTCCAGCTCTCCTTTATATCATAAGGGCATTAAATATACTAATA